>VZRU01021054.1:19446-31257 GCA_013398155.1 Pedionomus torquatus | reverse complement strand
ACCCCACCTGGAGTACTGTGTCCAGCTCTGGAGTCCTCAACAGAGAAAGGACATAGAACTGCTGGAATGGGTCCAGTGGAGGGCCACGAAGATGACTAGAGGGCTGGAGCACCTCTCCTATGAGGACAGGCTGAGAGAGCTGGGGCTGTTCAGCCTGGAGAAGAGAAGGCTCCAGGGAGACCTTATAGCAGCCTTCCGGTACCTGATGGGAGCCTACAGGAGAGCAGGAGAGGGACTCTTTTGTCAGGAAGTGTAGCGATCGGACAAGGGGTAATGATTTTATACTGGAAAAGGGGAGATTTACATGGGATATTAGGAAGAAATTATTTCCTGTGAGGCACTGGAACAAGTTGCCCAGAGAAGTTGTGGATCCCCCATCCTTGGAAGTGTTTAAAGCTGGGCCGGATGGGGCTATGAACAACTTGGTCTAGTGGGCGGTATCCCTGCCCATGGCGGGGGGTTGGAAGTTGATGATCTTGAAGGTCCCTTCCAACTCTAACCATTCTATGATTCTATGAAAATAGATGTGATTTGGTTTTTTTAATATCTATCTCATCTTTGACTTGAAATGCCATTGCACAAGTTTTTATCTGCTATAAACCAACAAGTAAACAATGGGAGAAAACTAACAGAAACTATCATGCACAACACAAGAAAGAGAACTTATCTCTAATAGGGGTTTTGTAGGTACTTCCCAGTATTTTGTGAGGAAGAAGAAAACACAGGAACAAAAGAAGCCAGGGTTACTGAAAGAATTGCAGCATTAATGAACATACCACCTGTGACTTTCTCATTGTTGCCATGAGATCCATGTGAAAACCCAAGTAAGGTCCCCGAGTATTACAACTACCTTTTCTGCATCACGTCTGTGTGAAATCTGTGTGTCAGCTTACCACTACTGCTAGCCCCTATCATCCTCAAGATCTCTTCCAAGAGAGAAAGATGCACAACAATCTACTTGTCAACCTGCTAGCACCAACTGATGGTTTCTTGGTTTATTTGTTATTCTCAATAAGGATTTTTTTTATATATATTTTTAAACAGGCATAATCAAAAGTATTCTGACAGATGAAATTCTCAGAACACATGTATTAAGAAACATCGCTGTTTATGGGACAGCAATACAATATGACCTCAGCTGAAATTTTCCCACTACTAGGATTTCCATACTTGTTAAGCATGTAAGTGACTGCTGGCTTCTTTTATACAATTATAGAATTCAAATGCTTTTATACATTTGTCTGCAGCCTCTCATTCAAGTCCCAATGTGTAAGAAACAAACATGTGGCTAAATTGAGATTCATTTTATGCACAGTTCACCTAAGATCACACAATGTTAGAGAAGGACAATATTATTCCACTATCAGCTCAAGATACTTTGCGATTCTTCCTGAAAACTTTTGCAACCTCTATGTACCCTCACACACTGATGCTGTTATGAGAGGATAAAGCCTGACTCAGCAACGTTTAATGCCTTTTTTTTCCTCCTCCTTTTAGTCACAACCATAACCAATATTTAACTGTGTATTTGAAAGCTTATTTCACTTCCAGATCGGAAGGAAAAGGTGTCTAAAAGTATGCAGTAAGTTGGAAACAGCTGCTGTGGATGTAATGATCAAAAAATTGGAAAAGCCATTATCAACATTAAATAAGAGCATGTAAGACACCTGATGCAGAAACAGTGAAGTATTTCTACAAGGTGAGTTGGCTTAATACATCATCTGCACTAAAGAAACATATTCATCACACCTACCAGAGCAATGATCTTAACCTGTGACAAACACCATCACATTTCATTCAAGGATTTTACTGCTGTAGGGTTGTGGAAGTGACAAAAGGAGGGAGGGAGGGCTCGCAGCCTCCAAATAAGACACAACCTGAAGAAGAGCTCTGGCATACACGTCCTTCTGAACCTTCTTAGTGTATACGGCACTTTTGCTGTTACCTTTACAATGCTAACACCTATCATGAGACACTAAAATACCCCACAAGGAAGACAGGGCATCATCTGGTAAGCACAATACTGATTAAATGCTCTGATAAGAGCTCTAAGAACAAAATCAAAACTACTTTTTGGATTCAGTTCTGGAAATCTTTATCACTTTCAAACATACATAAACCAGAGTTTTTATTCCAACTTTGCAACTTTCGTCATCCCTGATCAAGTGCCAAATGAAGACCCACAGCCTCTTTCAAGGAGCAGCACCAGCACTTACAGCAGATGCTCTTAGAGCTACTGAACAGATGTCCCAGGGCAAGGCAGCAGGCACAGATGGCATCCCTGCAAATATGTACAAACTTGGGGTTGACATCTAGTCAAAACACTCGTGCATCTGCTTAACATTGTGTAGGAGAAGATCACAAAACCACAGGAGTTCAAGGATGGAAGCATCATTCAACTTGCACATGCTGCAACAACACTGTCTCAGATGTCTCAACTGCTGGGAAAAAAAAATCACCAGCATTAAAAGGATCAGGCTGCCACTGAACAGAAGCTCCTGGAAAGTTCTGCCAGTCTGGTCAAGGCGCAATTTCATATACTTCTTTTATAGCAGAGCAAATTCAAGGCAAGTTCAGAGACCAGCCCATTTGATATCATCAACTCAAAATTCAGGAAGCTCCTGCTGAAATTTTCCTATTTGGACATTCTTTGAGCACACAGCTTTTTCATTTCACAATTCATGCCAAGCAAAATATCAGAACATCTAATGATGTTTTAATGATAAAAATGGCTTCAGACAAGACTGTGCTAAAGCATCTTCTTGATGTATTCAGAGACAAACAGCCAATGCACCTGCATCCATTATCACACCAGTGTCAGGATTTTCAGTCTACAGAGATTCTGTGATGAATCACAGACCATTACACTTTTGCCCTTCCACTGGTACTTACCACTGATTGAGCCTGTGTGCAGAGTGGTACACACAACACATTGTTCTTTTGGTGGTGCTGCCAAGTGGCTCAGCCTGGACAGCACCATAAAAGAAACTGAGATCTTGTTCTAACTCCCCCCAGCAGAAAGCAAGTCTGGCCAAGAGCACGCACTGCGTACACGGTGCTGCAGATAAAGTGGTTGGCATAAGCCTAAGACCACTGTCAGTGAGCCATAAAGAGAAAAGCAGCACCTCTGAAACAAGAGAGGCATCTGACTTCAAAAGTAAACACGCACCTTGCAGTTGTCACAGCTCCATATGGGTGCAAAACAAGAACACGTTACAGCTGCCGAGGCAAATATTTCAGTCGCTTCCACAGACACAGTTTTTACACCCTAGTTACTGTAAAGTGACAGGGTAAGATCCCAAGCTCTGAAGCATTACGTGCTGTCAGACACTGGATTTTGAAGAAATGCTCTCACACGCTCAAGTGTACAGATTTAGACCTCTACTGCATATGCATACTTACAAACCATACAAAGCTACTTTTTACAGCCAGTTTAAACATGGACAGATCAAGAGGCTGCACACCAAAACCATACATGGCAAATCTTCACTTCTGTGGCATTAAAGACTCACCACTGTGACGGAGATAACGTACTGATACCATCAAATTTTAAAAGCAAAATCAGACTAACATTTAGCTTTTATTTATTAATGGAAGGAGGATCATCTGTGACAATGAAGGTATCTTGCTGCAAAATCAGACTAACTTTCTTTTGTAGAAAATGCAAAAACTGAATCCTATATGTTGCACAAAGACTGCCATCACCTACTACATGCCAAAATTATTCCTCCTATACAGCTAAATCCAAAACTTAATACTTTTTTATTCGCCCCTCAGAGTTCTCAAGTAAAAGCCTGAAAGTTCAACTTCACTTGCAGTTGGCTACCTAAAAAGGATTTGTTCAACCATCTGTATTCTTTCATATCAACCATAAAGGAACTAAACCCAGTCAATTAAATAACTTCATTTTTCCATTCTGATCACCCTGAGGACAACAGGAATCAGTTGTCCTGAAACTTGTAGCAGAACCTACACACTGACATTTCCTATAATAAACATTTTGTCTTTTGTTCTACAGGTCTTCTACATGGCAGCTGGGCATGCAAGCTGCAAGGCATTAAGCATTTATGATGCTCAAAATATGCATTTGTATACCTGCAACTAGGTAAAGGTCATTCAAATATAAATTTACTTTCCTCTCTGATCAAATAAAGAAAAAAAAAAGTAACCCCAACACCTCCCTGCCTGGCTTGAGCCAGAACTGGTACAAAGCAGCTACTTGTTTTCATGGCATATGTTGTAAAGATCAAACTTAAGCATTGTTGTTTTCATTTCATGTATCTAAAAATCTACCTTCACTGGGGCAGCTACCTGCCTACTATTTGAAAAAGACCTGGTAACTTCCCTATTCAGACTGAGCACAGTCATCAGGACAGAAAAGAGTCTATCATTTGAAGTAAGGCAAAGTCATGGCTCCTTAGCTACCACCTCCAAAACAAACAAACAAAAAAATCCCAACACAGACATGTATATCCTCATATCACAAAGACACAAACACCTACAAGAACCAAGACATGTCTACTAAAAGTAGGTACCTGGGAGAAGTGTCCAAGGAAGGGGAGAAATTTGATTTTATTTCCTCACAGAAAGCGGAGATTGATCTCACAGTAAGGGAATGCAGTCTACTTACTGTAACCACCCCTGAAAGAGGAGGCCTCAGTGTCCTGCCTGCTTATTCCTACCTCATCCTTTGCATCAGATGCAGCCATTCAGTTGCAATAAGGCATGCCAAACTCAATGAACTAGTCTGACAAAAGTAACCTGACAAGAGAAAGGAATCCTTTCTTTACATATCACCACTCCAAAACCAAGTCACCTTGTACTCGCACTATCATTATAACTAGCAAGGAACACAGTCCCCAGTCACACTCTGAAGTGGTCCGTGAAGGGCTCATCATCCAGAACCCTTGGCTAAACATTAGTTTCCCTGCTGCACTAGTGGACTTCGCAGTCCACAAAGTATTTGTATCTGAGGACTTTCTCAATGTGGGCTGTCAATTATTTAAGGCTAACTTGGGACTCAGAGCTGGCATTAGCTCAGACATCACTGTGAGAAGCCTGGAGCTGCCAGTGTGACCAGAGAGCTCCCAGCAGAGCTGTAACCAAAGCAGAGCATGGCCCTGGTGCCTCCCTCCCTTGTGCTCATCATTGCAGCAAGAACTCAGCTCAGGGGATCCCCAAATCCATAATCTCTCAATACCAGATTTTAATAAAACAAAAGCAGATAACATAGCCTTTCAAACTAACAAGGTCTACCACTTGAGTCAAACTACAATATTTGAAAACAAATTACCCTAATGGCTGTGTCCATTCAAGGAAGGTTCTCCCCTCTGATCTTGCTCTCAAATTCAGCAGTTTCTCAGTGATTTCTCATGTTATGATGAATTCCACACATTTCTGGTACATTCCCAGAAAAAAAGAGGGGGGTGGGGGGAATCTCTTTTCCACTCACTCAAGGCCCAGACAAATGCCTGCTCCCTGCCGCTCTGTGGACACCTTCAGACACCCTCAGGCCTTCTCCTTCCCTCTCCACTGGCAGCTGAACACTGGCAGCTTTCCACAGCCAGCAGTCATCAGGACAGGCACTGTGACTCTCCTGCATTTCAGAGGGCAAGGAAAGCACTCAGACTTTGTTACTAAACTGCAAACCAAAACCAAAGAACAGACACATCACCAAGCCTGATGTCCATCCAAGCAAATGACCATCTATGAATAACACATTGTGAATATCTAGCCATCTAATTAACTAGAAGAGTAACACTCTTAATGAGCAGCCCAAATTCAGCAGACAGTTTTCAGAAAGTTGCTTTCAGTGTAAGTTTGAGACATTTCAGTACTTTGCCTATATCAGAGGGTCATAAAACAAGCAAACAGAATAACTCAACGAGTTGAGGATGACTCCTGGGGGACCCACACATCCTGCTCCTGGCTGACCACAACATTTCTACACTGTCCAAATGCAGTTTGAAAGAGTTTCAAACTGTCAGCCATTCTGCTCCAATTGCCAACAAAGTCCAATCAATGCTTTTCAACAGCTGGTTATCAGCAGCATGTTAATGCTTCAGAGAGACAACAATTGTCAACCTAGTGTACATAAAACACCTGCTCTCAGCAGGGAGCAGCAGGATGAAAGGGAGCTCCTCAAGTAGCGACTCCTCTTTTCAGAATGTTTAAATCAGTGGAAGACGTATAGAATATAACGATTCTGCCTCACTTTCCTCTTTTGCATACTTTAACCCCAAGCACAGAAGCAGATGGGTCCAATTCTGTTTGCATTCACATCTCCAAAGACTTTTTGGGAAGAAGAAGAAAAAAAGTTTTGGAAGAAACAAAGCTCAATTACTTGTTCACTATTAAAAAAAAAAAAAAAAAATTAAAAGGTGTAGATGGCTCACATATTTCACACAGCTCATTCAGAGGGACATAAGTAAGGCTGGATCTTTATATTCTCTAGACAGCTTTCCAGTTGAGCAATTCTACATATAAATACTAATGAAGACGTGACCTTTACCCTAAAAGAAAAAGGTTAATAGATACATTTGCAGAGTTTTTCCTTCCCGTTTTGAATACTGGGCATCTCAGAATCCAATATGCATACACATATCTTCCAGAGAATAATCTAAAATATAGCATGGAGTAAATCAAATCTTTCAGGTTTACACCTATGGTCAGAAGTCACTTGCATAGCTTTCTTTTCATTAATTAGATTTCAGTGTTTAATTTAATTAGCTTGTTACCTTACTGGATTCTTAATGAAACATACTATGACCTGGTAGCCTTCCAACTGCTATTTGTGAAACTAGAGCTTTCTGTCTAATCTTCAAGTCTCAGAAGCTATTCACAGTATGACTGGGGGGGAAGTAGTCAACGATATACTGGAGAGTCCCATGTCTGTTTCCCCTCTCATGCAAAACTGACTTTCTAGGAATAAAGATCTGTCACATTTACACATTTACTAGAATATCCTTCAAGATTTAGAGCAATAGAGCTTGCTGCTACATGGGGAAGCACCACTCCATAAATCATTTCACCACAGGAGTACATTAGCTTGGAAGCTAACAAAACAAACAAACAAAAATAAACACACACACACAAAAAAAAAGACACACAGACAAAAAAAAAAAAAAAAAAAAAAAAAACAAAAAAAAAAAAAAAAAAAAAAAAAAGAAACACACAAACAAAAAAAGAGAAACACAACCCAAACCCACAATTTAGAAACACTCTTCAGAAAGAAGGACAACATGTCGATAGAATCACAGAATCATATGGAGTTGGAAGGGATCACTGGAGATCATCTAGTCCAACCACCCTGCCAGAGCAGCCCCATCTACAGCAGGTTGCACGGGAACTTGTCCGTGTGGGTTTTGAATGTCTCCAGAGATAGTGACTCCATTACCACTCTGGGCAGCCTGTTCCACAGCTATGTCACCCTCAAAGTAAAGAAATTCCTCCTCATGTTTAGATGAAATTTCTTATGTACAAGTTCGTCTTTGTTACCTCTTGTCCTCTCACTGGGCACCACTGAAAAAAGACTGGCCCCTTCCTCTTGATACCCACCCTCTAAGTGCATACAGGCATTGATCAGATCCTCCACTCAGCCTTCTCTTCTCCAGACTAAAAAGACCCAAGTCCCTCAGCCTTTCATCTTAAGAGAGACACTCCAGGCCTCTAATCATCTTGGTGGTCCTCTGCTATACCCTCTCCAGCAGTTCCCTGTTTTCTTGAACTGGGAAGCCCAGAACTGGACACAGCACTGCAGATAGGGCCTAACCTTATAGGGGATGACCTCCCTCGACCTGCTGGCCACACTCTTCTTGATGCACCCCAGGATGCCACTGACCTTCTTGGCCACAAGAGTGCATTGCTGGCTCACGGTCATCCTGTTACGCACCAGAACCTCTAGGTCCCTCTCCTCAGAGCTGCTCTCCAGCAGGTCAGCTCCCAACCTGTACCAGTGCAGTGCATGGGGTTATTCCTCCCCAGGTACAGCACCCTACACTTGCCCTTACTGAATTTCATCAGATTCCTCTCTGCCCAACTCTCCAGCCTGTCCAAGTCTCCCTGGATGGCAGCACAGCCTTATGGTACATCAGCCACCTCTCCCGATTTTGTATCATCAGCAAACTTGCTCAAGGTTCATTCCATCCCTTCATCCAGGTCCATTGATGAAAATATTGAAGAGTACTGGACCCAGTACTTCGGGAACATCATTTGTCACGGACCTCCAACTAGGTTCTGTGCCACTAATCACGACCCTCTGAGCTCTGTCTTTCAGCCAATTTTCAATCCACTTCCCTGTCCATTCATCTAACCCATACTTCCTNTTCTCCATTACGTCCAAAGTCTGATTCTCCTGAGGGCTGGCCTGAGGAGTAAAGACTGAAGCAAAGAAGGCATTCAGCAATTCCACCTCCTCTGCATCCTCTGGCACCCATGGCACCCATCTCATTCAACAACAGGCCACATTTTCTCTACTTTTCCTTTTGCCTACACGTGAAAAAACCCTTCTTAATGACTTNCTCCCCTCATCTATCCATCCAGTCATGTCATCACAGAAGGCCACCAGGTTAGTCAGACGTGATTTCCCCTTGGTGAATCCATATTGACTACTTCTAATAGCTTTCTTTTCCTCCGGATGCTTTGAGATGACGCCCAGAATGAACTGTTTCACCATCTTTCCAGGGATGGAAGTGAGGCTGACCAGCCTGTATTTTCCTGGGTCCTCCTTTTTGAAGACTGGGATGACACTGGCTTTTGTCTGGTCCTCAGGCACCTAGCCTGCTCTCCAGGATCTTCCAAAGATGATGGAGAACAGCCCAGCAATTACCTCTGCCAGCTCCCTCAGCACTCATGGGCCCACTTAGACTTGTGCATATCCAGTTTACTTAATTGTTCCCTAACTTAATCTTCCTTAACCAAGGGGAAGTCTTCCTTTACCCAGGCATTCTCCATTACGTCCAAAGTCTGATTCTCCTGAGGGCTGGCCTGAGGAGTAAAGACTGAAGCAAAGAAGGCATTCAGCAATTCTACCTCCTCTGCATCCTCTGGCACCCATGGCACCCATCTCATTCAACAACAGGCCACATTTTCTCTACTTTTCCTTTTGCCTACACGTGAAAAAACCCTTCTTAATGACTTTGACAACCCTTGCTTGGGGGGGCGGGGGGGGCAAGGTGGGGGTGGTGCACGCGTGTGGGAGAGGGGCACAACTGTCACATCAACAAGAACAGAAGGTATTACAACAGTCAGTTGCTTTTAAATTGTTCCCAGAGTAGTCAGGAAATCATAGTCAGCTCCTTTGTTGAAAGCCAGTATTTCAAAGAATGGGCATCTGAACATCCTTAACAGATTTCTCCAATCACAGCCAGCAATGGGAAAGAATCATCAATATACCCAACCCATAATGCTAACTCCATTTAGTTTATGCTCATGGCCTTTGGACCATGGAAGGCCAGAGTAGGTAAGGAGCAGACAGACAACCTTGGATGAAACTGTATTAAATCACTGTGGAAATAAAGATTCGTTATGGGTGGAATTTAAAATATCTTGGTGGCCTTTACAAAGTGTTGTGGTAGTCTGAAGAGCCAAAGGTTCTGAGCAAAATAGCTCTTCTAGGAAGACCTTACTAGAATAATTCTCTATTAAAGAAAATAGTTGCTCACTTCTGTATCCCCAACATATATGTTCATCCTCTATAACATTTTATTATGTACAGTTTGGAAAAAAAATATACATAATCTTCAGATTTACCACTGTATTCCAGATAACTATGTATATAGCCTGCACATGCTACCACACTGTTCAATTAGACTTAATCCGTGTTAATTAAGCTTTCCATTTTCCAAGCTGTATTTTAATACATTTGGATCATGACAACAAGTCCTTATCATTATTAAGCTGATTCAACAAGATAAAACATTAACAAAGATGCATTTATCATCATTGTAGTAGAAATCCTGCCCATCAAATTATGATATAAACTAACAGCAAGCCTCTAACTGTTGCAAAATATCCACGTAGTATAACAAAACAGCAAATCTGTGAGTGCTTTCATTCAGGTGTTTTTGACTTCCTGAATGTTCTAAAATCTCAAACTTTGTCACTTCTGGTGTGCCAATAAATTAAAGAAAAAGAAACCAAAACAAAACATTCTTTCTTTAACCACAATATTTCTTATTTTGTACATAAGGAAAGGGTTCTTGGCTTTTCCATGCTCAAAAACTATACTGGTTAGATAATAAATATACCCTTAGTACTTGCTCCCATAGGTCTTAACTGTGCTGAAACATAATGATGTTTCTGACTCTTCTCTTTGCATTGTCTATTTTCATAGACATGTGGAAGGCTGAAAAAAGTTTGCAAAAAAACTGGAATGTCACCAGAATAGAACCATGATAATTCTCAAAATCTTAGTAGGAGCAACAAATTAACAACGGCTTTCCCTGTGTCAAAGGCCCACACGTTTCAGTTCACATGCAAAGCTAAAGACCAGAGTGACCAGAGAAGTAAGACCACACCACCAAAAAAAAAAACAAACCAACAAATCAACAAAACAAAACAACAACAACAACAAAAAAAAAACCACACAAAAAAAACCCAAAAAAACTAAAACAAAACAAACAAAACCAAAAAACATCAAAGCAGATCATAATGCAAGCAGGGTCTTCTTCAGTAGTGCCTCAAAACTTTGCCCTCAACTCCTCGTCAATGTTAAAAAGCATTTTTTCTACTGTCAACCACTTTATTAATTTCTGTCATCACAGACCCAACAGTTTGAACACACTATGCTCATCATAGTTCAAGTAGCAGCTTAAGAAACTAGAGAAACAGTGACTCTGCTTTGTGACACACAATGAGTCCAGAAGAGGACAATTTCAGTAATCCATCTGACATTCAGAACGTAACAGCAGACAACCAGTCATAGCAACACTGGCCATGCCTATTTCAATTCTTATAGTGCACAATACAGACTGAAAGTTACTACACAGAACTACAAAGGTTCGAGTTAGACTAGCACCCAATCCTTCAACCATATGTATTTTTAAACAGATTACTACTAATTTGAATTACTAGAGTTAACCTCAGTGACAAGAGGGATAACATAGAATCATATAATGGTTAGAGTTGGAAGGGACCTTGAAGATCATCAAGTTCAAACCCCCCTGCCATGGGCAGGGACTCCTCCCACTAGACCAGGTTGCTCAAAGCCCCATCAAGCCTGGCCTTAAATACTTCCAGGGATGGGGGATCCACAACTTCTCTGGGCAAGCTGTTCCACTGCCTCACCACTCTCACAGGAAAGATTTTCTTCCTAATATCCAATCTAAATCTCCCCTCTTCTAGTTTAAAACCATTACCCCTTGTCTTATCACTACACTTCCTGACAAAGAGTCCCTCTCCTGCTCTCCTGTAGGCTCCCTTCAGATACTGGAAGGCTGCTAGAAGGTCTCCCTGGAGCCTTCTCTTCTCCAGGCTGAACAGCCTCAGCTCTCTCAGCTCATAGGAGAGGTGCTCCAACCCTCTAATCATCTTTGTGGCCCTCCACTGGACCCATTACAGCAGTTCTATGTCCTTTCTCTGTCCAGCTCTGGAGTCCTCCAACACAGTACTCCAGGTGGGGTCTCATGAGCACAGAGTAGAGGGGGAGAATCACCTCCCCTGACCTGCTGGTCACACTTCTTTTGATGCAGCCCAGGATACCGTTGGCTTTCTGGGCTGCCAGTGCACACTGCCGGCTCATGTTGAGCTTCTCATTCATGAGCACTCCCAAGTCCTTCTCCTCAGGGCTGCTCTCCAGCCATTCTCTACCCA
>VZRU01021054.1:0-19331 GCA_013398155.1 Pedionomus torquatus | reverse complement strand
TTTGGAGACTAGGATGTCATGTGGGACAGTGTTGAATGCTTTGCATAAGTCCAGGAAGATGACATCCGATGCCCTGCCTTTGTCCACCAAGTTTGTGGCAGTATCACAGAAGGCCATCAAGTTTGTCAGGCAGGATTTGCCCTTGGTGAAGCCATGTTGGCTGTCTCCAATCACCTCCTTATTTTCCATGTGCCTTAGCAGAGATTCCAGGAGAATCTGCTCCACAATCTTGCCAGGCACAGAGGTGAGATTGACTGGCCTGTAGTTTCCTGGGTCCTCATTTTTCCCTTTTTTGAAAATCGGGGTTATGTTCCCCTTTTTCCAATCGGCAGGGATTTCACCAGATTGCCATGATTTCTCAAAGATGATGGAAAGGGGCTTGGAAACTTGGTCTGCCAGCTCCCTCAGGACCCGTGGATGGATTTCATCAGGTCCCATGGACTTATGCGTCCTCAAGTTCCTCAGGTGTTTTCGAACCTGATCTCCTACTGTGGGCAGTTCTCCATTCTCAGAGCCCCTGCTTTTGCCTTCTATGACTTGAGCAGTGCAGCCAGACCAGGAGCACATTTTGTTCAATCGTGATTACTCCTGTATAGCACACCTCTCTATGAGCCTCCACCTCTGCCTGTCAAGATACAGGAGTTAAGTAGCTAAATTCAGAAGTGGCCATAGCTAAAAATCCATGTGCCTTGGATTGTATAATCATCACTGCCTGTCTAGCTTGACCTCAAGTTTTGCTGAGTGCATGCATGCGTCCCTACATGTGACAGTGTTTCTCTGTCAATGGCTCTCCTCAATGTCCTCTTTCCCTTAACATGGCAAACTGTTCCTGTTAACCATGATTTCAGAGAGCTACAACAGCCTGGAAAAACTTGAAGGAATTAAAAGTAACAAAAGGAATCCTACGGCCAGAGAAGGAAAACGGGAGCTAGAGGGAGGGATCCTTGTGTAATCTTATATATTGAGACAATGACCTGGAAAATAAAAGCAGGAATAAAGAAAGAGACCAATAAGAAAGTAGAGATGACAGAAAAATATGATCACAGAATAAGGAAATAACAGAGTCCTCCCCTAAGCTATCCTTGTCAGGACATCCCTGCTGTTGTACTGGCAAAAACCATCACTGAGGATTAGGTCATAATAAAGGTATTGATTTCTCCTTCATATAATTCCTCAACAGAAGGCAAGGCTAGCAGTTGCATATTGTTTACATGACTAACAAAATTAAATACCAATAGGATCTTTTCCTTTTCCTAAAAGGAATGCTGCAGAATGACTGGTATTAGATTTGAAACGGGAGCAAGTGAAGAATATCCTATCACTTGTATTAAAACAGAAAGGCAGACTAGATACAAAAGTCCTTCAAGCCCTAAGAAATTTTGAAAAAAGCCTTCACAAAGTAGTAGGAGACTATTTGATGCAATGTACACTTTGAAACATCAAAACATCACTGGAATTGTATTATGGGCCATAATACAGGGTATTTATTTATTATTTTTTTTAATTGACGTCTGCCACTATAATAACTAAGAAAAAAGACCTCTTTTTCTTCCTCCTACACTGACAAGGACAAAAAACCAAAAAACCAAAAAACAACCCAAACAAACAAAAAAAAACCCAAAGAACAAACAAACAAACAAACAAAAAAAAAGGAAAAAAAAGACACACACTTGAAATAAGAATATACTGTATTTGTGCCAGGAAGAAAACAAATATATCTCCATACAGGAGCACAAGTAGCTTAATTGCTGAATCCCAAAAAGAAAACTTATTACTTTAAAAATGTTATGCAACACAGTGAAGCAGGAAACATTTAAGTTTAACTTTTATGAAAAAGCAAACTCTGAAGTTCATATGAAAAACTAGTATGGGAAATTGCATTAGAAGGTTTGTAACTTCTGAAGTGCATTGCATCAATACTACATTGGTTTTGATTTCTCCATTTAAGTTATTTTACGGACCAGGATACATAAATAATGCACTTGTCATGTAACAAAAAACACCTAGCAAAAAGTAGCAAATTGCAAACTGTAAAAAAAGGCTTTAACTTACATGTCAGATTGCACAGATGTTGCAGTTTCAACATATTGTCAAAACGGACCACTGAGCACTCAGTTATCTTTTACATTGCTACTGCTACAAGAGAGAAACAATTTCTTCTTACCTGTGCTCTAACTCTCGGATGGACAGTATAACCCCAGAAGTTGATGCTTTCTGTTGCAGGGTGGCCAGAAATGTGAATTCGCTTTTATTCCGGAAGAGCTGTATTAACTTCTCACTTACATGAGGCGCTGCATGGATTTCTCTTTCTGGATCTAGGAATTTTATTTGAAGAAAAGAAAGGGAAACAAGTCTAGTAAAAATGCTAAGTCAGAAAGATTTAGATTACATTTTTCATTTTCCCACCAATATTTTTCATTTTTGAGAGTCATCTACTGTGCTCCACCACCGCATTTGTTCCATGAAAAAACCCAAATGCCATCTCTGACAGCATGCCCCCTTGTCACTTTGACAAGTTCACAACTGGTCAGCTACTGATTTTCTGACAGAATTTTAACAGGATGCTGAGCTACTTCTGTCTGCTGTGAGCAGATTAAGTTGCTGTAAATAAAGTGTGCTGCAGTCAGATAAATAGGCTCCTAAATTGTAAGAAATCTCAGGCACTGCCTCTCCCAAACACAATTCAGCAAGCTCCAATTTCAGTTTTTACCACTGACTTTGTTACCACCTCTCCATCGTACATCAGAGGAAACCTGTCCTTGCACTGTGTAAGGCAGAGATGTATTATTCCTAATAATGCTGTAACGGCTGTGCTTCTGCCCAAGAAATAAATACAAGACACGCTTGCAATCCACTATGGTTTCAGGGATTTCTCAGTTTAAACAAGCAAAGCGTGACAGCTCATACAATATTTATTAAACTACAGTCTGACCAGGCAGATCCAGAAATATTTTAGTCTCACTAATCCTGCTGATGTCCAAGTGGCAGCATGCCTTCTCACATTTGATCTTCTAAGATTCAAATACGCGGTCTCCCACCATATTCATTTTTATCTCATCCTTTTATTCACAACATATCATCACTATGAAAGATGATTAACGACAAAAGGGAGAAATCACGGCATTTCACCTTCCCACCCCTTGCCAGGTCTCTCATGTTGGGCCTTTGTCACACATTTTCAAGACCTGTGCCACTTGCAGTTTCTAGATTTCACAACCAATTAGAAGCCCGGTGCGCTTCCTTTTAAAAGGTTTACTTTGAAGCCAGAAATGCCAGTACAAATTCTCAGCTGGTAGAAAGCCGTAAAACACTACTGAACCCTGAGAATCTGGCCCAGCATGAATGCTGCAACACACAAAGGAGGGATGAGATTTACAATTCAGAATTTCACCACAGGAAAAAAACCAACATTGTGTCATTAAATGAGGCTTTGCAGATGGAAAGAAGAGAAACTGGCTTGAAAAAACAACCTGAAACTCAGAAACACAACTACTGAGGGAGTGCCATCGACTGAAACCAAACTCCAAGGAAAAAGTATTCAAGCATGTTTTGTAATTGGGTGTCTCAATTTTTCCTGTGCAGCTTAAAGCCCTTCAAATGAGCTTATGCACTCAGAATCCTTAATACATTCTAAAAAGCTAACCTCTGAAAAGTACAGCAAATTAGACATCAAAATCACTAGTCATCATTTAAAAAAAAAAAAAAAATCTTTGCCAGAGGCTCAAAATTCAACTGAAAAATAAATATAATGCTCACTTTACAGCAACAAACTATTCTTCTATTCAATATCACTTTTATCATAGCAGAGCATAAAGTTTCAAAGAACACAAATAATTTCCGCTGCCATCAATGGAGGAAGAAGCAATCCAAGATAGAACAGCAACTTTTGTCTTTATCTACAAGATTTCATTGTCAATATTATTATCTTCATCTAGTAGGTGTTATTACTGGTCATAAATACCATCTGGTTTCTTTGAAAAAAGGTGATGCGGGAGATACAAAACTACATGTCCCGCACCAGTAAGTTCTCCAATATCTAGTTTGTCTACACAGACAAGACTAGCCACTGGCACTAAGTTCCAAGGCACAAGTAAGACTGAAATAAAATGTTCAAGAGCTAACAGTTGAAGATAATTATCCTTGAAGATTAAGAACCTTAGTAACTTAAAAATTTTACATTTCTTTTTTCCCCTCATTATACAGCGACCCAGATCTAAAGCCATATCCCACCATCTGTCCACCAAATTTTACACAAAAATAAAGGACTCCTTAGCCAGAATCACGAAAAAATAATCAATGCACTGAGTACTTCAGTTAAAAACATACTTTTAAAAACTGTGCCATACTCTAGCACCTCTTCACAGCCATGAATACACCAAAACCACATGCAACACCTTATATACATTCTCTGTTGATTAAAAATCAGTAAGATCCAAAGTCCTGAAAATACAGAATCTTGGGTTCAAATACTAGATAGCAAACAGTATTTACGTACTGCTTTGCAACACTATTCCAGCATAGTTCATATAAAGGATGTTATATAACCAGACTTTTAAAAATTAATACATTTCTAAGTATGGTGCTTTTTACTTGGAGTAGATCTACTCATTACCCGTGCCTAGGAATCACCCCTACCACTAGAAAAACTGAAAAACACACTTTCGAATGCATAAATGTCTGCAGAAATGCTGTTCTTCATCACTCAGTCTCAGTAACTACAAGACAAGGAGTTTCCCAGCAATTCTGTGGCAAGATGGCAAATGCCACCTCAGATAGCCTACAAATGGACTTGTAAGCTGAGGGACCCACCACGGTCTAAGGGGGCATGCAACCAGACACTACAGAGATGACCAATCTGTAGGGGTGCCAAGCTCACTACTGGGATCACAGCCTGGGGCCCGAATGCTGGGAAGGAACCACATGAGGCTTTGCTGAGGGCATGGCCCAGCATCACCCCAGCGCCCATGCCCCATGGGACAGCCCCCCTGCACTTCTCTGGCAGTGCCCCTCCTCATGCTGCACGGTCACTCAGCATGTCATCCGTTTGCCTTTTGCTCGAATTCTGCAAGAAGTGTCACACAGATGAACTGGGAGTAAGAGCTTTCCATTTTCAGGTTGATTTTCACACTTTAAAAAAGAAGAAAACAGGAGAATGCATACACCCCCTCACCACAGGTGCCTGAAAGGGAAAATACTTTTTATGCTCTCTATAAAAATAACTGTCTGCTCATAATGAAACGTTGTATTTCCTACATAATATAGAACAACATAGCTTTATACAGTAATCTTCAGTGAAACATCACTTCATGCTTGAATGATAATGCAATCTCAGCAAAATAAATAAACAAACAAACATAGATCCAACTTTCATATGCCCTTCTATGTGATTATATTTTCTTAATTCGAAATAGTGGCTGTCTGGAGGGTTCTTCTAAACATACCAGAGCATTTCTGAAATAAGGCAAGCGAAAAAAGCAAGCACACACAGTTATTTAGAAGTACAACAGATACAATTCATCTCAGAGCATCAAGTAAAGGCAACTTTCTACCTTCAGCAAAACACAGAAGCAGAACACACATCTATGTCACAGAGAGAGCATATTTGTTGCCTCATTTTAATTCCTCTTTCTTAAATCGTGAGCCAAAGGAAGAAATGCCAAAAACAAAGCAATGGAGCAGTTTACCAAGACAGCCAAACCCATTTAGCCTCTGCCATCGCCACATTTCCCTGTCGGATGCCACTTCCCCCATCCCCAGGGACACTGCTATATCTCCTCCTGGCTGCTCTGCCAACACGAGCCCAGTTTGGACCCTGAGCAGTCCAGCCCTACCAAGACAAAAGAAGCTAAAAAAAAAAACCAACCAAACAAACTAGTATCTACAGTTACACTTAGAGAGAGGCTTAGCAGCCACAGCAGGGCCAGATGTGCAGAGGAAGATCACAGCTCCATACTTAGCTGCAGCAAGCAAGCTCTTACACACTCAGCCACCTTAATGAACCGTACCCACAACTACAATTACTCACAATAATTACTTTCAACAACTTCAAAATAAGCCTCTGACTTTTATTTTTGCATGGGTGTGTTTTCATTTCATCATCAGTCCAGGTGAATGGCAATGCAGGGAAAGCTTTGCATTGTGCATGTGAAATGTACAGGTATTTCAGTACACACTAAGCCTAAAGGCAAATGGAATTAAAAAGGTACAATAACTCAGAATTAGGATCAGTCCTTACAAACCTGATTGAAGGTAATCAGGTAACATCTTCCTGCATGGATCCAACTTTTCTATGTAACACCAGCTCTGGCAACTAAAAATTAAAACCTTAGGCTTCTGCCACTTGTAACCCAGAACACATGAGAGACCTCAAATAAGAGAAAGGGAGTCAGCTCCAGCTCTCCTAGAAACAGAGTAAAGAAAGTATCACCCCACAGAAGCAGACAAGATGAGTTAGAGGAAGAAAAGAATTGTGCTACGAAAGCTAGCAAAGCTTTTTCCAAACTTGCTTTGATAGAAGAGCATTTGACAGAATCATAGAATGGTTAGAGCTGGAAAGGACCTTGAAGATCATCGAGTTCCAAACCCCCACCATGGGCAGGGACACCTCCCACTAGACCAGCTTGCTCAAAGCCCCATCAAGCCTGGCCTTAAACACTTCCAGGGATGGGACATCCACAACTTCTCTGGGCAACCTGTTCCAGTGCCTCATCACACTCGCAGGAAAGATTTTTTTCCTAATATCCCATGTAAATCTTCCCTTTTCTAGTTTAAAACCATTACCCCTTGTCCTATCACTACACTTCCTGACAAAGAGTCCCTCTCCTGCTCTCCTGTAGGCTCCCTTCAGATACTGGAAGGCTGCTAGAAGGTCTCCCTGGAGCCTTCTCTTCTCCAGGCTGAACAGCCCCAGCTCTCTCAGCCTGTCCTCACAGGCTCCATCCCTCTAATCATCTTCATGGCCCTCCAACTGGACCCATTCCAACAGTTCTATGTCCTTTCTCTGTTGAGGACTCCAGAGCTGGACACACGATGATAGTGTCAAGAATTCATGGTACAAAGGGAAATACCATTTGGGGTCGATTTTTAAGCAGTGAAAATGTGCATTGGTTCTTAAAAGCTGAATCCTACTCCTTCTTGAAAGTCACTATTCTTTAGTAGATACTTCCATTAGAGAAAAATACTAAAATTCAATTCTAACTGAATTCTTGTTCTCTAAAGCAACAGATATGTTTCATCATTCACCAGCCTGCTTGATTACCTTTTCCTTTTACTTCTTTATGTTGGAAGGGAACATACTGCAGAACACATTGCTTTACAGGTACCTTCAATCATTTCAAAGCGATTTGTTTCAACCTGCTTTCAGGAGAACCTTTGCAGTCACTCTGGAAAAACAAGAATAAATTAACCCTGCAACAACAGAGAATCTCTTTTTCAGCTATGGCAATTACAGAATTGAATATTGCAGCATATTGGCTTTTACCTTGCTATGGGCAAGAAACCCGTAAAACTGAAATCTCTGTTAAATCAATAAATTAAACCAATCACAGTGCTCCATTTTTAAGTCATCAGCTTTCCAAAAACTGAACCAAAAGTGGAAGGAGGATCCAAAATTAGCAACTCTCAGTGTAGACAGTTTCTTGAAGTTGCTCAGGATGAAAACACATCACAAACCTCTTTGCCCACTGAAGGCAGGTGCTTCAAAGCCTCTGAGTCCAAGTGCAATCCAGTGCACAGACTCCTTCCTGCACACAAATCATCTTTCAAAGAGTTGGTTAAAAAAAAAAAAAATCTAACTACCCAAGACACTACTGGCAATAGATGCCTACTCCTTTCTGCTCTTCTTAAAGCACACAAGTCACAAACAGATCTAAAAAATCACAGAAGGATGCTGACTTCAACCACTGGGATCTTCTCCGGAAAGCAGTTATTTCACTGCCAAGCAGCAAAATGGTTCAGGTAGTTGTCCTTCCTTGTCTAGCAAAGGCAGAATGCAGTTATCTGCAGATAGCACTATAGCACTGATTTTTTATTTTAAGCTGTGGGAAGAAAAAATGCATAAATTTTTCCTTATATGCAACCAAAAAAAGACTTTGCATTATGCTCCTATCATGGGAGCCATGTATATCTCTCAGAGCACTTCAGGTGCTTAGTTCAGCTACCAGCACTAAGACTTGAGACATCCCACACTGTGCTATGGAGTCCCATCAGCCAAGTAGCAGCATACCTAGACATCACCTAAGCACAGACTCAAACTCCTCCACCATGCCTGCCACCCACCTACACCGCTTCTGAGCCAGGTTAAAGCGTGGCTTTTAGCCAGCAGTGGGGTACTACCAGGGGGAGACATATCCAAGCGTGGCTCAAAGGTCCTGAGCAGGAACCACGCTGCTCTCTGTGGCCCCTGCACTGGCACAGTGGGGACCAGCACCAGCTGTCCTACCTACCAGCACCTCAGAGAGAGGAGTGAAAACACCTCATCCTTCTCTTTAAGGCTAAGCTACCAGGGAGCACTACAGAAGGTGCAATGTTTTCTTATGAGCACATCTCTGCTTCTAGGTATTTTCATCGGTAGGAAAAGACAATGTAAATGCTTTTGCCTTGCTAGTTGCACTCAGAGTCGGTAATAAACAGCAGGAAATCATGTTCAACAGCACAGCTTTCTAAATTACGATTATTCATTATAAATCACTTTTTCCATGTTGCTTCAAACACTGTTTCTCAAGAATAAGATCCGTCTGCAGTGAAATGCTTGGTGATTTTAATATGCAAACCTCCTACAGAGATGATGTCTCATTTTAATTATTGTTTCGGTTTAATGGGTTTTCATTAAATTAGAGGATGGAGCAATTACCAGGGTGAATAGCTAATGTTACAAAGGTAAGTTCCCATGACTATACAGCAAAAGCAGTTCTGCTAGAGAAGGTGGAAAAATAGTATAATTCAGTGTAAACTCTCCTTTTACATGATGCAAAACTACACTGGCAATAAGTGTTCATATATTGCTGTCATTTTGATATACATGCTTGTAAACCAATTTACAAGTAGGTCTCTCCTAAAAAAAAAAATTAATCTAGCACTTAAAATTATATGTATATTTCACTCCTTTCAGGAAGCTATTGCAAACCCAGTCCTAAGACTCCAGATCCCACGGACAGCAGAATTTTTAGTCACTTAAGAAATCAGAGACTACTTATCAAATCACAGTTTCTCGCCAACCAGTAATTTAATTGATTTAGCGTCTCAATGTTGGACTCTTCAATTCTTGAAAATTGGCCTGATTTGAGCACTAGCTAGAATGACCACACTCATGTTAATTAAGTAGTTGTCAGAGAGCCTAAATCCTTTGGGTTTTTTTATAAGCATTTCAAAGTGAGCCATGGAAATTGAGTACTCGGGAACAAACAGTGCAGCAGGTATCCCACAAGACTTGGAAACAAATGCATGCCGAGAGAGAAGGTGGCCACCAATATTTCTAATCCCCAGCCAGCAAAAGGTGCCCTAGGTGACAGAGAAAACAGGGCAGAAGAACACTGTAATAAAGTCTACATTGAGAAACTGCCCCTTGTTGACTGCATATGGATTTCATCTCCAGGGCCCCCCTTTGTCTTGTCCACCCAAATGGCCAGAACGGAGAGCGCCGGAGTCATCTCTCCAGCAGCAGAAGGATGAGCAGCAGGACCAGGCACACACACAGCACAGCAACTGACACAGTCTTCAAACCATTTTGCCATTATGGAGCAAAATCAGAAAACTGTATCAGTTTTGCCATTATGGAGCAAAATCAGAAAACGGCTTAGCAATAAACTCCTTCCTGAAAACAGTGATGACTGGTTTGCTGAGGCAACATATCACCTGCAGCCTCTTTAACTTGTTTCAAATATTTTAAGCAGTTACTGAGCTCAGGGTCCCCTTCTCAAGTAGTCCCTGTTGTTCCCTCAAGAGACTCATGCTGAAATCAAGACTATTTACAAATGGTTGATCCCTTAAATTAAATGCTTGATAGAAATGCTCCAGAAGTTACACTACCACTAAAAGCACATAATCTGCTCTTAAATCATGTGAGTTAACCAAATTACATGCATTGTTAGTTAATTAGTTCAGGAGTCATTGATTACAACATCTTTTCCACTGTTTATCTATATTAGATAAGGTATCGCATCACTGTGACTATAAAGTCAAAGATTGCTATTTGTAAATTTGGAAAACAACAACAACATTTTAACAGAAAGAGCAAGGACTACACTAGCAACACTGTCATGTTTGAATAGAGCCAATGGCAATGTGTGAAGCTTTGGGAAAAATCAGTAATTGCTAAGAATCATTACTGATAAGCTGTATGTTTTGAAGGAGTGCTGTCCCCATCAGGGACCTATTTTAAGAGTATATTAAATGCTAACATCACACAAAATAATGAGCCACCCAAAAACACTGTTTCTGTTTTGGTTTTATGCAAACGCAAGCTAAGCATTTTTTCCTTCCCTTTCTACAAAACATTTTCAGGTATGCTCAGAGTCACAGATGCAAAAAACTGGAAGTGATTTTTAAAAAACTATAATATATACTGAACTCGATGAAATATGTTTTTTGGCTGCATTTGTTTAAAAGAAACTTAAGTGAAGATGATATCTGAAGGTGAGGAGCATCTAGAACCAAAATCAGATACAGAAGCTGAGTTTTGCAAATATCTACTAATTGTAATTTGAATGCATGTCCTCCCACTATAACCCTTAATGTGCTTATAATTTAGGAACAAATTTTAAGCTTTTTCAATAGAACACACAGACAGATTGATCCATTTGTATTTTTAAGCAGTATGTAATAATTCTGATTTCTCATTTAGCGCTGTTCCTTCTTACAGGTAATAATAAATGCTGCTCATATATTATGGCAACAGTATTACAAATAAAGAGCAGCATTAAGTACCTCTGAAGTGATTTAGGATCCTAAGTTTAACATGAATATGACAGATATAGTAAACAAGTAACCAATAACCTGGATTTTCAAAGAAATTAAGTAGCAGATCCCCTTGAAGCAGGAGTTAAGGGAATACCTAAATTATTTTAGCTCTGTTGAAAATCCCAGTCTAAATTCATTGAGACCACACAGAAATCAAAACGTGGCTGCCTGGTGAAAAACTGCATTCTTCAACACATAAATCAAAATACCAGTTTTAAACCGTTCATTAACAGGAAAGTTACAGCAAAACAGAAACCTCTGCCTCAGTTTCTTCAGAGAAAGGTTACATTGCCTAATGCTGCTTGTGGCAGCTAGCAGACCTGGCTACACCGACACAAAGATTTTATTTCCAGTCCAGTAAAGCCTTTTATCACATGAATAATCCAACTAAAGGCAATGAAATTATCTGTAAAGTTCAAAGTAAGCATGTGCTGAAGTGCTCTCTTAGTTCAAAAATTCCCAATGACTTGGCACTCTAAATAGTTTATTACTTTTAAAGCATTTAGCTCATTTATTACTAAAATCTTATGGTTTTTTTTTTTTTATTCTCTACATAGGATTTGTACAAGCATTAAACAAACATGTTTCATAAACTAATTCTCCCCTCTGTTTCCTTTCCCTCATTCCCATGTTATTGCTAAAGCAAATTAAATCCTGGGTGTCTGTTTTATTTATTAACTGCATGATAATAGCATGAGGCATAATACATTTGTCAAAGCCCTTCTCTACCGAAGTATAATTTCTGCTGTCAGCTTCTTTACATTTGTACTCAATATTCTAGTTGTCTTTGTTTCTTGGAACACACACAAGCACCCATTTATATATTCTCCCAAAATACATATAAATTCTATTTGCAAAGTGTTCCACACCCCACCCCAACAAAGAATCATAAATACAGCTAACATACTTAGTCATTCTCTGCAAGTTTTATACTAATTACTTGAGAGATTTAAGAATTTTCAAAAATGTCACAATAATAACTGCTTTATCTTTTTACACCATAATTATGATTTGGAGCATTGCTTTTCTTATTTCACCCAAGCATACCACAACTCATGAATAAAATATGACAACTTTGATAGCATCCATTGCTGTGGGTTCATCCGTAACAGCAAACGTGCTTGGGGTACTAAGTGGTCCCTTTTGCTCCATAAGCCTTTGTTTCTGAAAATAAGCTTTTATTTAAATAGAACTGCCACATGCGTCCCCTTTCTGCATTTCTTGCCGTTAGCAATAACACCAGCAATAGCGTTTACTTTTTTTTTTTAATGACTACATTTTGAAACAATTAGGATGGCATAAAGCTAGAAAGGCAGAATATCCCATCTGAAAGCTGGTACTTGTAAGATATCAAAAAACATTAAAAGCATTGCCAGCATCAGAGAACAAAAGGCTAACACAGAGGACCATGACTTTTAAACGTATGGGCAATACTATTATAAAAAAGAAACTTAATTTTGTTCTGGCTTGATAATTAATTACAATGAAGTAAAGCTAAATAACTTCCATCATGTCCCTAAAAAGATTACTGTACCTAACACCGCACAGAGTCCTCCTACCACAACTTGTCAGTAGAATCCCTTAAAAGGAAGTCTTGAGATGAAGTGCAGTACATGAGGTTTCCAAATCATCAGCATTTACCACATTATTCTACAAATACCATATTTTAAGGTTGCGCCGCTTCATTTTCCAAACATGATGAACATTCATACAGACCTCTACAGAACAAGAAAAATCATGACACATACACACACCATTCTACTCCCACACATCTTGGCTTTGTTATTTTCCCAGTCCCCAAGAATAGGCTTTAAAATTTCAACATTGTTATGCACAATGAGCCAAAGTAGAGACGGAGAGAAGCAGAGCCAGGTCTGAATGCCATCTGTAGGCAGTCTTTCATCACAGAAGCAAAGAGTATTTAACCTCCAAGATACAGTTTTATATGCTTTAGGCACTCACAGCACCTTTGCTATCTTCCAGTTTAAAGAAAAAAAGAATTTTTTAAATGAAGAAAAAAGAAAAGAAGGGGGGACACAACACACAACTTAGCTTTACAACACAAACTTGTCCGCTGTAGGAGGTATCTCCCACTGATGCCAAATAGAAAACTTGCAGCTTCAGAGGGAGAAGTATGTGCAAGGGGAGAACAGACTCCATAAAATAAGCCGTGCAGCTGTGGTGATCCTATATGATATTTTCCCATCTATAGTACAGAGGACCAATGGCAAACTCAGCTAGAACTATATAAGAAATGTTATCACACAAGTATGGAGGATGGAGGGCAGACTGTAATGAGAGATTTTTAGAAAGCCAAAATACCACTGCTCAGCTACAGAATATATTGCTCCAAAATAGTGATTCACAAATGCCTGTTGTCAGAATTACTTTGCAAAGTAAAGAACCAACTTTGATTTTTTAGTAGGCATGCAACCTACATAACTACTGATTTAGATGAATGGTTTAGTGGACATCAGGTGCCAGAATCAATTTTTTTGTCCATTCCATTAAAAAAGTATAATGTTCTGCATTTTATATCATTGAATAGGCCACAAAAGGCAAGGCAATCACATGATATACTGCCATAAACCAGCACAGTATGACATGTTTACTTCACACCATTTATGTGGCAAAAATGAAAAATAAGAGGAAAAAATGTCCCCCTCGTGTCATTTATACACCCACACTGCAGGTGGCAAGATTAATCTAGAATTTGGCATAGAAGTAGGTTGAGTCCTGAAGTAGCATCTAATTTTTATTCTTGATGAGTAGTTCAAGACAGCAGGGTTTTTCACCACAGGAAATGGTCCATGCCTGGCTCCTGCTTTTGGTCTGATTATATCCCTGCCTTTGTGTACTTTTTAAAGGTACAAAATCTTAAAAAAAAAAAAATGTAAAAATCATTGTGTGTGTTTAAATGTGTGCAACAGTAATTTCAAATAACACCACTTCTTTCGAGGCAAAAGATGTAGCTCAGTTTAGAAATAATTTAATCAAGCAGGATGAGTATAAATATTCCTATCAAATGGATACTAATGTATTTCTACTAAAACTGTTTAGAAAATTTTACCCTCTTGGGGTCAAAACCAACCATAATGTGCCACTTTGTTACACTGCCTACAGTGAGAACCAATTTCTCAGTGTTGCTTTTCCTTCCCTCCGCATTTCACGCAGTTTTAACTCAGCAGTGCCAAGTAATGCTCCGCTTCTGCTCTCTTTTATCCCAGCATCTGTCCAGCAACCCAGACCTGCAGTATCAGGTGCAGGGACTTGCCCTGAACTCAGGCAGGATTCTCCACCCAGGGCTACTCAATGCTGTGCAGGGACTCGTTTGACAAGATGCTATAGAACACTATTCCTACTCCAGTTTAATACTCTTTTACTAAACAAGAAGTTAATAAAATCTGATTACGTGTGGTATGTATGACTTAACAGTATCAGTTTGCCAAAATCCTTTGCAGGAAAAAGACAATTTCTTTTCTGATGAAGATACAAGAAACTGAACACCGTTATTCTCACTTTTATCTAAATGGATTTATTTTCATTGTAAGGACTGAGATGCTCATGCAGTGTGGAAGCACACAACACTTACTAAGCAGTATCAGAAACTAATTTCTGCATCCCCCCCTCTGCCCACTGATGAGCAAAGACCTTTAGTTTCCTTTCTGCTTATCTTCATTACAGGAATTTTTCAACAGGTTGCCAGAAGCATTGAGGCTTTAGCATACGGCAGAAATACTAAAGTGCTACTCCCACTTCCCCCCTGTACTTACTACCATG
This sequence comes from Pedionomus torquatus, assembly GCA_013398155.1. Classification (NCBI taxonomy): domain Eukaryota; kingdom Metazoa; phylum Chordata; class Aves; order Charadriiformes; family Pedionomidae; genus Pedionomus; species Pedionomus torquatus. Next base: position 4,595 of record VZRU01021054.1, on the reverse strand, counting down.
ACAATGAAGATAGACAAGTAGCTCAATTATTGTCTCCCAGGAAAGCAAAAATAACTACCAAGGACAGAGGCAATGTGTGCTCAGTATTCTTTCCTAATCATTACAGACATGATGGGGAACCAAAAAAATGTCAAGTAACAGAAGGCAACATGACAACATTCATGACGGGAAAAAAATGAAAAAAAAAAAGTGGAAATTGGTCACTGTCATTTAACATGAGTAGGTTTCTATTTTAGTCTACGCTTACTTTGGGGTGATAGAGGTGACTGAAACAAGAAGATATGGAACAAAAAACTCTGTAAGGTTTTATAAGTTATATATTCATATCAATATGCTAGATAAATTTTACTCCTAGACAGGGTTCTAACATAATTCAAATATTAAACAAGAGTGAAAACAGTCAATACTGGATAGGTATATACAAGTATTTTAAAAACTACTTCTGGGAACTGACAAAGTTCCCAGTAGTTTATGTATCTTCAAAGCCTCAAAGCATCGCTCAATAATTGTGTCTCAAGTGATCCTTAATTTCTTCCATGGAAGATGATTCATGTCACTTATCCTCTCCTAACTCATTGTATTACAATTCCAGATCATTTCTCGGTTCTGAAAATGGTCAGTTTTACAAAGGGAAAAAAAAAAAAAAAGACAAAACCACTCTGCCTAGTAATTTCATTGAAAAAAAAATTAATTTGTGTATACAAAACACATTAAAACATTAACTGTATTTAAAAAACAAACATAAATTATAAGATAGACAGATGTTAGTGTTAAAATCTCACAGCTAAACCTTGCTCAGCCCTCTGGGGATGTACATTCCAACACTATTCCTAACTGTCCTAACTGTTCTTAACTAGAGGATCACACAGGTCTTCCAGAGGGCCCCAATCTCAGTCAGAACACAAAGAAAAGAACAAAGAGCAAAAAATATTTAACAAGCAAGGATCTCAAGTTTTGCTTGACTTTTATTGTCCAAGGCTCACCTTGAATCTACCATATTCAAATCCTATTCTGAAGACAGAGCAGACCATGACCAAATTAATTCTTCCAGCACAGTATCTGAGACCTCTACAAATACTAATTAATTCTTTTCACACTGCTATTAGAGGAAAGGGTAATAGTACCTCAACTTTACAGGTGAGCAACCAAAGCACAGCAAAATCAAGGTTCTGAATCACTAATCAAAAATGCTACACCATCCAAGTTATATCTTCCAAAAATACTTGTTAAAAATTAGCACACATCCTAGATTTCCAGCTTTATTTCCTTCTCTTTTCCAGCTTCCACAGAGGTCTGGGAAGAAAACAGATCCTAGAGAGCACTCAAGATCCCAAAAAGAAATTAAGACCTTGCTCTCCATCCTGCTGATGGACACAAGCCCCAAAACTACGCTCACCAGAGAAGTCATGCTTTCCCCCATCCTCTTGGGTGCAGCCAGCCAAGCTTGCTGGTATCTTACTTTAACTCTTATTTTAGCAGTGCTTTACAGAACAGCTCAAAGGGCTGAGAGCACTGGAGGAACTCTCTGATGGTTGGCAGCTGCCACAGCTCCTAAGGGTCAGGCTGGAGCTCCTTTTTAGGAGAGACATCCCAAAGGATGAGCATGGAGGGTGGGCGAGGATCCTGCTCTCTCTTCAAGGGAGTAGACAGGTCCTATTTCTCACAACCCCACAAACCTCCATCACAGGGGAAGTCACATGCTGGCCTGGTCTTCACCATCTCCATGAAGCCACAGGTAGTGAGCCACCACCATGGGCAGAGGTGCCTGTCACTGCCCTTAGAGCCAATAAGCCCTGAAAGCGGATCAGCTGCAAGTAAACCATCAATTCTGCCATCCTCTGGGAAAAGGAGGATCTCAGATGGGAGATCTCAATTGAAAGAGAAGGGAAATGGTAAAAATTTAGCACCAAGGCAGCAGCAACACCAGAAATGTTACTTCATGGTCAGGCCGAGAGGCTGACCCACACCTCAGATGTAGATACTATTTTTTTATTACACATACAAAAACCATGGGTGTGTTTCTCTTGTGAGGTCCCAAGAACCCCACAGCCAACACACAGTAAAACCCTAAATTCACCCTGCCCCTGTGGAAATTGACATAGAACTGCACAGAAAGGCATATAGTGAGGAAAAAAATCTCACTCCCTTTAAAAAAAAAAAAAAATAAATCATAAAAAGTTCATGAGTTTGAGGACACTGAAGAGTTTCCATGACGATACACCTGCACCAGTGGTGAGGGGCAGGATGCCTCTGTGAGGAGAGCTGGGGGCTGCCTTGGGCTGGACACAGCTGGTTCCAACCACCCCACCTCACCTCAGGGCACAGCCCAGGCCCTCGAACTGGCTGCTGATGCCCCAGGGAAACTGTTGTAAAAGGACAAAAAACTCACCTGGCTGGAGGGAAACTGCAAGCAAGCAGCTGTGAGCCCAGGTGGCAAGTGGGCAGCATCTGGTAAAAAGCCCAAAAAGTTCCTTTCCTTCCCAACAGCACATGGGGCGTAGTCTGCTTTGCAAACCATGCCCAAGCATGTGGAGGGGCAATATGCTGGCAGCCTGGGAAGACGTGCCCAGAGGTCTGCACCACTGCCATCCTGAAACCTCCCAGCATCCAAGACGGAGTACTCTCCGCCAGGCACAGAAAAAGTACCAGAGCTACTCTCTTTTACGACAGCTGAAGGCAACACAGAAATTTTGAGCCAGCCATGCTGTGCCTTCCTAATTTTTCTGCTTCTGTAAGGTTTAAGCTCTGTAAAAAGGATACTGCTTACGCAGAAGAGATCACACAGAAAGCAGCGACTCTCATTGCATTATCCCGTGTAACAAGGGACCGACACCCTGAACTCTCAAATTAAAGTTTATCTCTCCTGCCCACTGCAGAGCTCCCTGCTGTCCGCCCCAGGAAAAGTAATTGCAAGTTTCCTCCTGGAGCTGTTATCTGCCTCCTCTCATTCAGTCCCCAGCTCTTTTCTGAGCTCTGCAGCTTGCACACCTTGCTTGTTAAGCTGGCATAACTGAGCTTTAACACTTGAAGTGGATTAAAACCTCGGCCATTACACACAGGTCACTGAACATTGGGTGAGAAGACATTCACATACTGATGAACGAAGGGAGGAGCCTACTCACCCGACCTTTGAATTTACTGAGAATGCCTCGGTGCTGAGCTACTGCCCCACACCACATATAGCCAGGGTATAACAAGTGTACCCTGAAGAGTCTGCTAGCAGAAGCACAGCTAACATTCCTGATATAAAGGATACGTGCCCACTCTTGACAGCACTATCAGTCCTCATGGACTTTGTACGGCAAAAACTGAGCTTTAAGACCTGGACTCCTAGAATGGGATCTGGAAACAAGTCTACTGAGGAATTAGCAAGTCAAGGAAGAAGGTGTCTAAGAAAATAGAAAAGAAAAATGAAATCAGGATCCATAACAGACCAATAGGAAACACCAACAGAGAGGGAGGTACCGCATCAGGAAGCTCAAGCAACGCCCAAACACCTCTACCCCCTTGGGACTGGGGCTTTGCGCTCTCTCTTGGCCTGAAGCAGCATGGCCCTTTTGTTTCAGGAACTCAACAAGATTCACTCTTTTCTCACAAAAACGTTGCCATTCTCTGCACTTTAAGNTGCTAGGAACGGAAACAGTGAAGCTTTAACAAACTCCTTGGAGCAACTGCTTTATAAGTGAAGGCTTAAAGCTTCTGTTAGTCTAAAACCCATGTTAAGAGAAGAATTAAAAGGAACTGGGTCTAGCTGACAGGTTGTAAAAGGAATAAAATTTTACTTCCCCAACAAGAACTGAGCACAGAACAAAGTCACACTGGTCAAGATAATCACATAATATAACAGCTAGGCTCCAAATTGGGCTTAGTCTACCTAGAAACAGAATGATCAGCTAAGCACCTCATCTTGCCTTATTTCTAACAAGAGCCTTTCTCTGCCACTGAGCTCAAGATCCTTCTGCATTTTCCACCTACAGGGTCAAAATGAGACCTGCTTTCCTGCTATGCGCAACATTGAACAGGACTGAGCCATGGCTCTGTTTCTTAACATACTAAAATTTATACTATAATCCTTGTCTAGAAATTTCAGTATCATTTTGTCAAGTTTGTAAGATACTATTTACAGGCATCTTCCACACAATGTTTGTAAGATGTTATTGTAGCGCATTAGGTGGATGATTAATAATTTCAATACATTTCTTTGAAGTAGATTTCCTGCCCACTCCCAGAACAGTTTCCTTGAATTCTTTGGAATCCTGGTTGGAGGTGAGGAGATGCGGGGTCAGACACCAGGATCCTGAGTACCCAGCTCCCCAGGAGCATTCTAGACAAAACTCTTCACTCCATCTCCTTTGTTTCTTCATGCTAGAACAACCCTTCTGCACACTAAACCTTTTTTGCCCCCCCTTTTGTTCATATAACTAAATAAAAGCTAAGTAATTAAGACACCATAGCACCAGTGTTGTCTAACTCTAAAGAGTTAGACTGTTTGCAGAATTGTAATTGCAAGTTAGGCATCTAAATTTCACCTAATTCACACTGGCAGCCCTTACACTGCTTTTTGGATTGCCTCATCCACATGTCAGAGAACGGAA
>VZRU01021053.1:708778-747728 GCA_013398155.1 Pedionomus torquatus | reverse complement strand
TTTTTTTTTTTTTTTCTCAGGAGGATGTGAGAGTTCATCCTACTGATGGCACCAGTGAACTCGGGACTGACTGGGGGTGATTTTTTAAAAAAACTTGTGCACAGAAAGGGGGGGGAGGCAGACACAAAGGGTTTAGAGCATTTTTTATTTTTTTTTTTTGATTCTGCAGGCTTGGCCTGCAATACTTCGGATACCCATAGTGATGGGTACATTAGAGGTAGCTAATGCAAATAGTTACAGGGACTCCTGGGCAGTGTTCATTAGTAATTCACTTTGATAAGTGACATGCTTGATACTAGAAGCAGATCATCACTTTTGCACTTCTGTATGCACAGGCTGTGGCTTTCCCCACAGATTTGGGGGGAATTTTGTTTTTTGTTTGAGGGGAATACACAAACCCAAAGGTTATAAAAGGTACTTTCAGCCTCCAAGTTGTGTTGATTTCAGGAATCCACACAGGCCACAACTAAAACACTTTAGTTTATAGACAGTGTTCAACAACTTGGCTCCAGCTCCTTGTTTTTTCCCCATCATTCTCCATTAGTGTCCATTTCATGGAGTTATCCAGCAGGATTGGGAGGTAACTCCCAGGACAAGTTTATGCAGCCTCTGACTTTATTCCTTTTCTTCCTGTATTCATAAGAAATCCTTTTGTGGCTCATAAGAGATTGTGTCTCAGAGATCATCAAACAACAGTTTCTCTGGATTCTCACTGTGCATCACTAGGGTAGCATCTAGCCAAGCGCCTCATGTGGGGTTCATATAAATAAACAAATTTGGTTTTAATCACTTTAAAGTGGCTAACCACTTTATTGCCATTTATAGACGTTAGCAAATATAAAAATATATACATATCAAAGCTGTAAAAACAAAATAATGTTTTGGGGTTTTTTTTTCACTATTTAACTTGCCATGTGGCAAAGTATCAGCAGGAACAAGCATTACGGGTAGACAAGCTTAAACCGCAAATGCAGTATCTGTGAATACCAGAATGGATATGGACGTATCTCTGGGAAAAAAAATAGCGGAAAGTGAAAATCCAGAAATGAAATTAGAGTTCAGTTGCCCTGTTGTTTTTTTTTTTCCAGAGAAACATAAACAGATACAGGCAACGAGACCATCTCCTTGGTGGGGTTACATGACTGGGCAAATGTTTAGTTCTAAACTGGAACTGCTGCTTCGAGGAGGGAGGGGAGTGTGGTACAAAATATTATGACAAGGGGAGTGCTCTAAGTGAGGATAAGTTGGCATGATGAACAGATGGAGTATTCAATAACAGGAGGTTATTAATACTGCAGTTTGGTATTCTCTACACTACTTCATGAAGGGATTCATATGCTTGCTCTTTTTCCTTTCTGATTGTATGCAGACCTAACAAATACGCATCCTGTAGGTAATGCCAGACTTATTTCCCTGCCTGCGCACACGTGCGTGCACACACACCATAAACTCGTGTTTCCTGGGAAAGGCTCAAGGGCTGGATCCTCAGCCTATTGTAACTGGACCGACTGTGTTCCTTTCAATGCTGATTTGCACCTGCTGAAGGAGAGGTTATCTGACCCTCTCTCTCCAGTCGAAAGGTCTCTCCACTCGGCTCTTTGGCAGCTGCCACAAGGCACCTGCTCTAGAGGGTAAGCTATGAAGAATCTCAGGATGGAAAAGAAAATGACATAACCCAAGAGCGACTGAAGTCTTCCTTCAGTACACAATGCAATGCGCTTTCTGTTTACAAGAAAATCAAGCTTGCCTTCACCCAGAGTTCAATCCTCCTCTCCTATGTTGCTTTCAGTGGCCTAGTTTTAGACAGGACATGAGAAAATCCAGGAGCAGAGCAGCTGACTTCAGTCAAACCTTCCGCTGCCCCCATCCCTGTTACTTCCCATGTTCTCCAGCTCACCTCTGGGTCACCAAACATCAGTCAGCTTCACGTGTTTTAGTGTATGGCTTGTACAGCTACAATATAAGTCAATCTCCCACAAAACGTAATAATTCCCATCCTCTTACCACATTTTGGCACTGCTGTCACTGTGACCTTTTTTTTAACAGTAATGTTACACAGCTGAGTGTCTTCTGTGTTTTGCACTAAGAATTATGGCATTTTTCAAAGCCCCCAAACTGTTTCTTGGCTTCTAAAGTGTCAGCTGGAGGAGCACATGTGCTGAAGAGTAAATACATTGTTTTAAGTGTATCTGTTAACAGCCATATGTATAATTTAAGTACAAGTTTTATTCCCCTCAGAATGTCTAATCATAAGGGCATGACCTTGGGCTTTCACAAATCAGATACATTAGGGTAGGATATCTTTAGCAGATGTGACTTTGAAGATACTGAAAGAGGAAGTTTTACTGTTGTATCTTACAAGCAACCAGCCAAGATACATGTTGAATGCTCACTAAAGTGAGTAATGTTTGACAATATTCTTACATCTAGAGCCTGAGATTGTATACTCACAATTATTTTTTTTAGTTTGTCACAGCTGCGCATGCTGGCTTTTTCATGCATGTTTTTTGCTTCATTATCAAACATGCGTCATTCATTGTAACAGTTTTTAAAGCTGTCGTTTCAAAAGCTTTGTGTGGTTTTTAATCAAAATGTAAGATTACATTTCTAGGGAATATCCTAATTTTTGTGAACAGTAAATCTTGCAGATGCTATTAGGAGATCCTAAAAGGGATTTATGTCAGAAAAAAAAAAAAGAATAGTTGGATAAGGTGGATAAGGCAGGCCCTACGTTTAAACTTTATCCTAAAAATAGGTCTTTAAAATGTGTAATCAAAGTAAGTCAATACAATTTATTTAGAATCTGCTAAGAAGACTTTTGTTTGGATTTAAATCTCTCCTTAATTCTTTTGCTTAGATCCTGAAAAGCATCTGTTTATAAAACACACACATAGAGATCAGTCTACTTTCAATTTGCAGTTGCATATTTTAATTAGAGCTGCTTCTTTTATGTCTAACTTCCTCTGTGTGAAACTTCCCGCTGTTGGAAGTTAATGCTTTCTGGTTGATGTGAAAGAGAAAGGCCATTTTTGAGAAACATTTTCAACAGGTTCTGAGGGGAAAATGGAAAAAGGAATAACTGACAAAAGGGAAACACTTTATCTTTAAGAAATTATGGTCATCGCAAGCATGAAATAAAATAGAGGACCTTCAAGTACTGTTAAAAAGAAAGTTTGCTGAAGGATCAAAGTTGTAGATTACAGTTCCACTTAATGAACAAGAAGTTCAGCTGTGTCAAACATTCAAAGTCATTTTTGAAATGCCAAATGTGCATTGCTCCTTTCTCAGAATGGAATGGCTATACTAGCTCTATGCTGGAAATAACAGCCGTACAAAGTGAAAAAGCTCGCAGTGTGCTGAATGAATGGAAGAATAAATTCCCTTCAAACCAGCGAACACAAAAACCCCCTCTCTCTCCTCTGATGTTATCTGTATTAAATGCGTAAGGGATTTTCATCTTGATCTCACTCTCTTCATACAAGTGCTAAAAACACAAGAATCGGGGTGGAATTAAATCCTCTTCATTTTCTGGTTATCGTAAAATGAGAGGTATCATTTTCCATCTAGTCAGGAGGAGCTAACAGAGCATTTCCAGAAAGGTCTCTGTTCTGGCTGAAGAGAAAAAGAAGATAGAGATGAACAACAGAAGAAGCCCATCGAGAACCATTAGTGGATGTCAGCCATTGTCCATCTGTTCACAGTGGAATAAATCCAGACCTGAAGGAACAACTGCAAACTGCCCCATATGGCTTGCTCCCTTCTGTGCTGGCAGGGCCTCTTTGGGGATTTGACATTGGATGAGGTAAAGGAGAAGCAGCACAATCTGTGTTCCCAGGAACGAACAGCCAATTAACATGAAAGAACAAAAAGTGGGTTAGTAACCCAGGGGAAGGTTTTCTCCGTCTTACCTGTCTTGAAATCTTGGAGCTCGTTCAGACTGTGTACATTGCAGAGATCCCGAGCTCAGGCTCCACTACTAAGGAGGTCCTTTAAAGTTTAACTTTAGTTGCAAAATTATGTGGGCAGCAGACAGCCCCTCAATTGGTGAGTGGGACCATAGATTGAGCTGTCTCTCCAGGTGCTAAAGAAGGTATTTGGAATATTTTACACTAACATTTCCATCACAAATTATAATGCAATATAATTTCAACATAATGAACCAGCATAACAACATTCTGCATTTACTTTTATAGAACTGGATTGTAGCAAGTTACTACTGAGTAGTAATTTACTTCTCAAGTTTTAAATCAGTCTGGGCCTGGTTATGAGCAAAGTAGTATTTTTCAGATGATTAAGGGCAGTAGGCTCATACCCATACTGAATAGTTATGTGACTGTCTCTTTAAAATTATAAGGAGAATTAGATATTATTTGTGATGCTGCATTCTGTATGCAAAGAAACATACATACTAAAGCCAACTGAAGAGATCAAAAAGCTGCAAGTTTGCAATAGATTCAATAACCTGTTTGGTAGTAGTAATTTCACAGACAATAAGGAGAATAATTAACCATCCAATGGCCTGAGCAGAACCAGTGGATGTCCTGAGTGAACGTGCTATTATGGGTAAGTCTTCAGTCTTAGGACAATCTGCTGAAGAACTCAACGGACACAGAAAATCAAATTCAGAAGTAACATGCAAGAGGTACCTTCGCCTACGTGGTTTCAAGGTCAGGCCACTGCCTACCCCACTTCCAGAAGAAAGGAAAGAGATGCTCAGGCTGGAGGCTCAATCTCTGCTCTAGCTCTGAACCCATAAGCAGTTCAGATTTGCCAGTGTTACTCCAAATGTGAGGATTCTCTGCTCAGAAATGGGATTAATTATTTTGGGCCTGGCACCATGCTAAAGCAGCAACAGGGGCATCTCTAGGAGATGCTATATGTTCGTACCAATTTGGACTGGCAATATCTCTCCACGCTGCTATGTAATTTACACTCTGTTATCCTCTACCTCCTCTTTAGTTCCTTTATAACACTCTTGGCATATTTTTTTTTTTAATTATTTTTTTTTGCACAACAAGCCAGGAAAAAAGAGCTCTAGTTCTACCGGACATAATTTTGAAGTTCCCAAACAATTATATTCAAAGTTAGAAACCTCATTCATTCACTAGCTAGAAAACAGAGAACATACTTCCTTTTTAGGAACACATACCACAAAACTGAGGACCCCCTCAGGAATGATAAAGAAGAGTATGAAATCAAAGTAACATCTCACTAAGCATTTATCTAGAGAGTTTTCTCTCAAACTAACCATGAAGCTTACAATCCAGCAAGGATGCTAACAATGTTTGTTACGTTAAAATGTCCATTTTGCTCTCAAGGACCTTGAGCACAGCCACGCACCGGGGTTACAAACATCAATGACACTGAAGTGAACTCTCTGGCTTTGTCAAATTTATATGGGATGATTACAAGTTATCAGTCTTGAATTTCATCCTCTTCCAAACCGAGCACTGCTTCGTGCCCTGGTGAAATACTGCACCACCCACACCCCACTATCACCTACTGCCAAGAGAATGGCTCATGAGTGAGCAAGAAGTGACCTCTAGTGAATCATTGCACCAGCTCCTGAGCAGCATCTCCCCGTTGGTGCCTTGCCTTTCCCTGCCCAATCATGTCCAAATATAATTAAAATCTGGTAACATAACACTGCACTGTACCAGCAGTCAACACCTGTACACAATCACTCAAGCACTTAGATACCTTCAGAAACTCACATTTTGCACAGCAGCTACAAGAAATGACAGAAAACACGTGCACATAGAAAAGTGAAGACATTTATATGAACATCAGGAAATCTACCTACCGATAACTATTAAAATAATTTCATGGACTATAATAACAAGTGCAAGCTCCAGCTACCTTTTTTAAGCTTGTTTACAAATTTCATTTTATTAGCAGCATATCCAGAAATTTGTAAACAAAGTAAGAAAAACATCCCATTAACTATGTAAAAAAAAAAATTATCTCAATGAACAGCCCTTTGTACTCTAAGCAAACAGGAAAATCACAGTGGAGAAAAACAGTAGCAAAGAGACAAGCAGTGAAAATCAATTCCATCGTTACAATATATGGAACAATATACAGGCTAGGAAATCCATAACGGTGAATGGTCAATGATTTTAGAACAGTAAAAAGTCACTAGCAAGGTTTCATGAGTAAAACACAAACCCCATCGGCCACAGAAACACATTTCATATGTTGCCTGCCTCCATATATCTAGCAACATACTAATATTTTTATACCCCTCTTAATGTTTATATTTTTCCAACAAACGTTTGATAGGCAGTTATTGGGAGGTACACCTTTTTTTCCTTTATTAAACCCAAATGCTCTTGTGTAACTTTTTTACTTCCCATTCTCAAGATCTGAATCTCAACAGCTGAAAAGCAAACTGCAAGAAACCCGTATCCCGGCACAAGACTCTTAAGATATATTCAAATCCTAAAGGACAGCAGTTTACATGCCAACGTACACAGCAAGATGGTAACTTTCTGTATATTGAAAAAGCTCCCTTTGTGTTGCTGTATAATGTAAAGACAGAAGCAAGACTGTTACCCTAGCATAAATACCACTTATACAGAACAGCATTTCACAACAGATGAAAGTCGATTCAAACAGGTGATAATCAGAATCAACAGATTTACTGCTACTCGAGTTTACTCATTGCCAAATACCCTAACTTACCGAGTAATGTAGCACTGTGCATTATGATGGCATGGTATTATTTAAAGATTATTGGATAAACTTTCCAAAGGCCTTACCACATTATGTGAGGAAAACTCTATGGAGATAACACACCTCGGGAAAATATTTGCTAAACCGTTGCCTTCGGAATGGCTCAGCTCCACTACCCAGGAAAACACCATCTGACAAGAGGTGTTTTGTTGAATTTGTATCGCAGCACAGCGCAACTGCGGCCCTACAAGTTCCTTTTGGGAACTCCGTCATCTCACAACAACTATTACTCTCGACAGCAGACTCCTCGCTGCAATTTTAAAGACAGCTTCTGTTGTGCCAGGCAGGCGCTAGCAAGGCGGCTGGGCTGACACATCTGCAGCGTTTGTGACTCACGATGACGTTGTGGAAAGCCCACAAAAAGTTCGTCATAAACTATAAATAAAAGGCACTAAAATAAATAAAAGAACTTTCCATGATAGTTTTTAAAGGTAAATTTCCTAGAATAGAGTACTGAATAGAAGAGGATTTGGAACACTATGTCAGCTCCAGAAACCTGTTTCAGTTAATGCACCGTGTTGCCTATCTTAATCTTTTCAGGGTGGGGTTGGGTTTTTTCATCTATTTCATCAAGACAATTATTTGGTTTCTTAACATACGCTCTCTTTTTTATGAAACAGGGTATCTAATAATGCTTCTACGTAACAAACTATTATTTTTCACTAAATTCATGTGCCATTTGAACTACCAGGTCACAAGAAATACAAGAAACAATTAAAAATCTGAAACACTGATGCAATCAACAATTTTAAGGTTTTCATTTTTATCACATAGTTCTAGGTAACATCTTAGGGTAAACAAAAACTTTCTCTTTCCTTATCGCTTCAAATGCTCGTGTTTTATTTGGGTCCTGTTTATACCTATGGCCAGCAGAAGAGCTATTGATACCACATTTCTCCTTTATTCATTTGTATTACTCTATGTATCTGAAAGAATGATCACAGTACAGGCTTACACACTGCTCTGGGAAGAGCAAAGTTCAGCAGACATACACTACAAGGGAAATAATACCATGCAAACAGATTGGGTTCTTAATTAAAATTATTTGGTACATCTTATGAATAGTACAAGTTATGTCACAAATGATGAAGTTACCTTAGGAAAAACATACTTTAAATTAACTAGTGAAGGCTAAAGACAACTGCACTGTAATGATAAGTAAATGTATATAGATAATATATAAATAATTAATTAGCTTTTCTTGAAAGACCTGGAAACAAATGAGACTACTTTGTGTATCGCTGTACTGAGCTGATCTCTGACTACAGTGACTTCTGAGACCCATGACCCAGAAAGGTTAAAGTTTGTGTCTTTCCCAGAGGCTGCACCTACATGATTAACATCACAGAGAAACCCACATCAGAAAGAACCATCACAAGAAAGGAATGAACAATAATTCATGTAGATAATAAATAGTCTTAGGAAAAGAAAGCAACACCCTACCTTGGTTCAATAAGAGTATTTTGAACATTTTGCTTTTTAACCACCACAACTGTAAATTCTGCTAAGCACCAAGTACTGAGAGGGGAGGGTTGATTTTTTGTTTCTAAGGTTTTAAAATCACAACCACAGTCGAGTGTTCTTAGCCTATTCCTGAATCTTTCCTGGCAATATATTTCATGTTGTGCTAAAATCTATGGGTGTTTTGAGATGGAGACAGATGTCTGTGAGACCATAGGCTGAGGTCATCAAACTCATCTCATTTGTGACCTAAGCCTGGTCTCTTGGCTCTCTTAAAAATAAAAAGAGAGGTGAGGCAGCAGGGAGAGATGGAAAGGACACCAAAAATTGTTTGCTAATGTACCTAGAGAATTGTTCTAGTTAATTTTTCATCTAATAGTACACACAGATTTTTAATAACACACAGCCAACATGATGCACATTGAGAAGATGTGTATTTGGTCATCTATCACCTCAACTCCTCAGTGCAGTTGTTTCTGGCATTATGAGCAAGTAAGTGTCTGGTACTCTGAAAATCTCACTAACCAACTTTTCAAGAACTCATGTTTAAATCTTGTTTCAGAGGCTATTCTAATGCATTAAGTGAGTGAAATTGCTTAAATTTGCACATATTTTATACAAATCATAATTTATCAATGAATGGTTCCATGTCCCAGTTCTTGAAACATCCAAAGAAATACATGCCACGCTGATGCTGACATCATTTCTGCTGCTTAAGGGAAGACAAAATTGGGTCTCTCAAAGCTGCAGGCAAAATACTACAATGGATAACAAATATTCCTTGTGTATACATGATTGGAATGGCTGTCTCCATTGGGCGCAGACTCTACGTTGTAGGGCACAGAATGGATTCAGGGGGGCAGGGGTGGTGTTAGAATCAGTTCATGTGTACATGCAGTATTCATACAGCTTATTTTGCAATCACATCTACCTGCTCCCTGACCCCAGAAGTGTCTTCTTGCTTAAAACAACTGTCAAGCCTCCAAAACACTATGAAACCCTCACAATGCAAATACATATAGATACTCATTTTACTGGGGGTTCTATGTAAAACATTATGTGAGGAAAACTCTATGGAGATAAAAAAAAAACCAACAAAAAAAAAAAAAAAAAAAAAAAAAAAACCAAAAAAAAAAAAAAAAAAACACAAAAAAAAACACCCAAAAACAAAGATACATCGATAGTAAATCTTTTTGAATCTTTCTCCTTTCGATGGCTGCAGGGTAACCTAAATTTTTTACATATAATCCACTGTTGTGATCATCACTGTTTCCATTGTGCTCTTAAAAAAAAAGAGAAAAGGAGAAAAAGGTTTTGTACAGGAGCATTAATAGTTCCACTTGCCCTGTGGCAAATGGGGAAAATATGTCAATGTGAATTATTGTACTGTCTCCATGGATCAAGATTTCTCTTAGTGCTTTCAAAATTCCACTAACAGAAACAATTGCTAAGAGCATTTGCTACTTAGCCTGCTATGCTGGAATCAAATAAGACCCTAGGATCAACTAATGCTAAAATATTATCTTTTATATTGATTTTTTCCCCGTACATTATCTAAGGAAAGAAACAGCTAAATAATTTTAGCTAGAAAGAATGGCATATCACTCTCACAAGGACATTCAAAGAATTTAAATATTCAAGATAACTGCAAAACAGAATTTTGAGCAGCTTAGACTACCACAAATGTAAGAATATCACAGTACAATTTTACCTCATTCTGACCCAAACAAGTTGTACTACATATTCTACTTCCTACACAGAGCTACAGCACGGAATGTAATATCTCTTCTCTACAGAAGGCATTAGAAAAAATAATTCTAATTTTGTGCAGTTGTGCATGCACATTCATATTTGAAGGAGTGACCCAAATACTAATAAAGAGATTCCAAGTCCATTTTCTCTACTGGAAGGCTATTTTATGGGTATTTATTAAATTCCTCTTTTTTTTTCTTTTTTTAAACCTCTGTCCTAGTACCAGATTATAGTCTCAAGTAATTAATAAAAGTACAATTGCAGAAGTTCATGGGCCATTGGGAAGATCTGGTATGAACATTGATTTCTAAAATTCTTGATCTGGCTAACAGAATGCAGCACAACTGATGAAATCCAGACACTGTGTACTTAGACATTATTGATTATTTTCACCAAATAGCAAATTATTTTTACTAGAAAATAATCATCTTGATTCTTACATGTCATGGTTTGGGCCAGACTGCCCACTGAAATGAACTGAGACCTCCTCAGATGTTGGCCATTGAAGAAAGAGGGTATTCATTGACAGGATTTATAAAATATTTAACAAATTCATCTAAAGCAACCATGAAGAACAATGCAACATGCAATAAAATAGAGCTTTGACATATGTCTGAGTTAGCACTACTGACATTCTGGTTTAAAAAGTTAACACTACCCAAAACTGATCAAAATCAAACACATATTAAAAGGTTTATGAATCAGCTGAGGGCACATCTGTCACTGAAAAACTCTCTCAAAAGAGATGTTTCTAATGGGTATCTGTCATCATCTTCACCAATGATGTGGGCATTGTTAGAAAATCTTTGCAAAAATTACTAGGAACATCACAGAAGCAATAATAACTGCCTGTAAAATATAGTAGCAACAGTGCAATCACACAGTCATTTTGGATGATGAATAAATGAAGACCACAGAAACAAGACATGCTTTAATAAAACTAAGATGTAAAGCTTTGCCATTACAAAAGACCAATGTCACACTGCCAGGGCAGGGAACCAAGGCCTAAAAAGTGATGTCCAGCTCTGTGTGAGCTCCAAGAACTACACCTCAACATAAGCGGATAACATTTTCCTTGAAGAAATAGTTAAATTCAAGCATAGAGGACTTTTTTTTTTTTTTTTTTTCCATTATGGATAGGGTTAATGAGATTATAAATAGTTATATAGTTGTAATAGTTATAAATAGTTAATTATTGCTGCCAGCACTGGCATCTATGTTGTGTACATTTGAAAAAGTGCAAAAAGAATAACTCAATGCTGGAGGAAAATGCCTTGAAGAACACTATGTATTCAGATTGCCAACAAAAAAAACTGAGACATAACATGATTACGCTGTATAAATACCTTTGTAGGGAGAAATACCAGACACTAAGAGACTGCCTAATCTTTGAGAAAGACATAATAAGAAAGGGCAGCTAGAAGCTGAATGCTGTTGATTTACATTCAAAATCTGTATTTTCTAGTTGTTGGGAGTTTTAAAGTGGACATTATTGACTATGCTATCAAGAGTTATGGTGGTATCCTCATCTCTTGAATACTTCAAATGTCTTTCTGAAAGATAAACATTACTTCAATAAAAAAAAAAATGGGGCTGAAATTCATCAGGGCTATATATGATACAAAGGGGTTCAAGGTAACCTAAAAATTCTCTCCTGATCCTACACTCTGGCAAGTTACAGCTCCAAAAACTGAAAGATGACTAATTGTTGGTCATTGCTTTGCTCCCTATAGAAATGAACAGAACAGATGTTCTCAGTCTTTCACTGAGCATCATCTATTGATATAAACTTCTCCCTGCTCGTAGCGTTCATTAACAGGAAGCAATTACTAATGAGAAACTGTGATGAAAAGGAATGTCTTATCATAAACCACCTAAATTCCAAGAGAAAGCTCATGGTGATCCCACCAAGAGCCTTACAGACAGAGTAAACAGATTTCAACTGGACTTCAGTGGGAAGCCCCACACAGCACATGAAACACTTTTAGTACTAAATTAATAACCAGTTGTTTTTACTGTCATTAAATAACTCAAAGACTTGGGAGTTCAGGCAGTTGTCTACCCAAATGCACCAAGATAGGGATGTTTGGAGATGTACCAATGAGTAAACAGATCACTGCCAGCTGCTGGAAGCATGGTCTGCTATGAGGTGAAGTTTCTGTAGCACCTTCGTCACACTGCATTGGGTACCTTTGTTGGCAGAGGTGATTTCAGTTAGAGGTGATGAGATGGCAACATGTACTTCTTAAGTACCAATGCCACTGCCACCTCGCTCAAGTTTAGCTCAGTTGGTGCTTCCTTAAACACCTCCTCTGTCAGGCATTGCAAGACTATTCTTGTATCTGACAAGTAGAACTGGATGTTGTCCATCAGTTTTTGGTATTCAAGCTGCTGACATCTTAACTGATGACACAGCATCGTCTTTTCCATTCAGCTTGCAAAGAAGTTGTGCAAGACGAAGCCTAGAGGAATTCTGCTGGCAAGTGCTTTTCTAAGAGAACAGAGGCGACTCATAACTGGGAGAAACTATAAGAGTTGAGGCACTAGCCCAGATTCGAGAGAAGTACAATCTGTTCCTGATTCTGTCACCAGCTTCCCATCACCCTTGTCATCCCAAACCACTTCCCTTCTATGTATCCAGGTTCCACATCTTTAAAATATGTATATTATTCACCTGTAAAACACTCATGTTTGCTGTGACAGCAAATCCATAAAGT
The DNA here is from genome assembly GCA_013398155.1 of Pedionomus torquatus. Taxonomy (NCBI): domain Eukaryota; kingdom Metazoa; phylum Chordata; class Aves; order Charadriiformes; family Pedionomidae; genus Pedionomus; species Pedionomus torquatus. Next base: position 735,063 of record VZRU01021053.1, on the reverse strand, counting down.
ATTTAGACATCTAAATATAAAAGTATCTGTAGGAAGTCAACTATCTAATCTGCATCCCACCTCAGCTCTGACTCATGCACCAACAGGTCTCCCAATGTTCAATTAACTGAAATTCCTAATGCTAGCAACAAAATACAATACAATTTTGCAGGCCTGTAAAACTACCTTCTTTTTACTAAACTGCTGTGTTTTGGAAATATCCCCTAGAGCAATCTCACAGAGAAACATGTGCATAATTTAACACACTTTTTGGTGTTTTCACGAGTGCTGAATATTTTACTATTACGTGAAGAGTATAGCTGAGGAGAGAGGAGTGGTTCTTTGGAAGGTAGCTAGATGTTGCAGGTCCAGATTAAGGAAAAACTTCCTTTCAATTCTAACACAAAAGTGCTGTACGTACTATAAAAAGTCAGTTGGGAAGCTAAACTGTAAAAAAGAGAATAGAATTTTGTTTGGCAAACCCTTGAAAGATCACCCATCTGGAGACATAGGGTATGAAAGTAGAAATTAAGATCAATAAAAACTGTGTTCTTCTGTTAATGAAACATTTCCACCACCAAAGAAGTTGCTGTTGGTAGAATCAGAGAATACTGTCAGCACCAGTTTGGTTTATACATTTACCTTTCTAACGATAGGTGTACCTGTGTTGTAAAGGAGAGTTAAACACAGCGGGTGTAAGACAATACTGCTTTCTTATGAGATAGCTATCTCGGCTCCTTGCTTTTAGCAATCTGTGTAACCGTACTCCAATCACAACTGTATCATTAATAATAGATGTCAATGCCTCCATCTGCCTCTATACTCTTCTCATCCTTAACTTTAGCTTTACCCAGCAAAGACGTGTGTGTGTTTAACTTAACATACTGCAGGAGATGCCACTACTTGCCCCCCCCCACACCCCCCAACACACACACTGATCCTCTGAATCCTGCTTAAACCAAAGTCTGCCACAAAGTTGTCTCCTCATCACTCCCTCACAGTGCTACCATTAATTGCATAAAACACTTCTTGGAGAAAAAAAAACAACTATGTTTTTCTAGGACCTGAGAAACACAACATAATCACTTCTGCAATAATTATGGCACATGAAGTAAGCGTGAACTACATATTGGTCTGCAGTTTCCATAATCAATTTGTCTTGAAAACAGCAGTTTTCTGTTTTCCAATTTATTGGGAAAACTAAGAACTAATTATTTTTTCTTTATGGACCAAGCCTTGATGTTATTGAAACCAATTAAAGTTTGCCATTTATGTATACAAGACCCCACCATACTAAGACTGAAGTTTCAAGTTAAATTTGTAACTATTTAGTATGTAAAATAACAATTAATGGAAGATAATTTCTGCTTCCCAGAGCTCTAAAATAATTATTAACATGAAACAAAGATCACTGTTATTCAGACACTAGTTTTCAAGTGGTAAAACTGAAAGACTAGAAGGATTCAATTAAACATTTAATAACTGCACAGGATGGGACAGTTCAATGTGCCAAAATAAACTTCAGCTCACAGCTGCATTAAAAATTTGAAAGATTTTTAGTAAAATAAACCCATATTTTATTAACATGCTTGCTACAGCTGAAGGAATAACATATGCCATCATAAAATAAATGTTTAAATCGGTACTATACACTGTCTTGGATATTGCCTGCCTTAAAATCAACTCTTTCCGTAACTCATCCTGATTTTTAGAAAAGTAGAGGTAATAAGAACAATCTTTTACCACAAATGGTCCCTAGGCTAAGCTCTCTCTCCCATTCCAAACTGGCTAGATATAGGCAAGATGACAGGAAAACCAAACACCAGCTATAAACAGGCATTTGTGGGATAAGAAGTTGACACCTGCTGCACTGACATCATATGGGGCAGGACATACAAGTCTCAGAAAGCAGAAGGGGGGAACTTTTGTGATGGAGTAGTCCTTTCTGGGAAGCTCCTGAACTTGTTGCTTCTGCAACCAACAAATCTGCCACCGGGATTTACCTTCCTCCCGCAACCAGGTGAAGGTAGTGAAGTTGTGTTACTTGTCTCATCTTTTTGCAAGGGCTAAGCAGAACCTGACGCCTTAAATAGCATTCTTTTACTGATGACCAGTTAATATTAGCTAGCTAATTCCCTGCACGTTGAAAGAGAGGGTGCTGATAAATTTACTGGGGGGAATAAAATCTTCATTGGCTTCATCCTCCACCCCTGACTCTCCTTTAGTCATAGAATCATAGAACCATTCAGGTTGGAAGAGACCCTTGGGGATCATCGAGTCCAACCCTCAACCCCACTCTACAAAGTCCTCCCTTACGGCACATTCCCCAACACCACATCTAAACAACTCTTAAGTCAATGTTAACCTCGTCTCAATGAAGGTCTATTACACAACTAAATGAGTAAGATTCAAAAACACATACAAGTTTTAAATCTGAAAATACTGGTTATAGTCAAAAGCTGCAGTTCAACTCTAATATCACTAGGTGCCTTCATCTAGTACTGTGAAATGAGCAGGATCTTCTAACATGACAAACCCCTGTAATACTCCACTTGCTGCTGCCTCCAGATAGAGTAGACCTCACTAAATGCAACCTCTGAGCCCCACCATCCAAACAGAGCTTTACCCTTCTGGTTGCCCACCAGACCACAACCTCCCAACTCAAGTAACACTGTGGAAAGGAGCGCCTTCAACCTTGTCAAAAGTGAGGGAAATAATGTCTGCTGCTCTCCCCTCATCCCTGAATCCAGCCAGGTTTTCTCCTATAGTGAATCTGCACAGACAGGCAGGATTTATCCATGCTAAATCCATGCTGACTGTTCCCAGTCACCTCCTTCTGCTTCATGTCCCCAGTCCTCACACTACCAATACAGAGGTAGAAACTTTTTCTTTCCCTTGAGATTCAAGTCTCAACTTGAGCTTTGATTTTCCTAACACCGTCCCTGCATGCCAGGGCAGGATTTCTAAATTCCTCCTTTGTGGCCTCTCCCTCTTCCCACCCCTATGATGCCCTTAGATTTCCAAGTTTACTGGAAGCTGTGTAAGGACTCCAGAGATCCTATTTACGCTATCGGTTCCTTCAGCAATTTAATCTAATGATTTGCTTCCACACTTCATTCAGAAAGAAGGTCTCTTTCTTTTTAAACAAAGCCTAACTTAAGAAGCATTGACACCTATAATGGGACTTGGATGGCAGCATGTGAGTAGCATTTAAAAGTCTACTGGGAGCAAAATTATGGCTCTTAAGAAGATTGTGGCTTCTAAAATTTAACTGTTGCCCAGGCTTCTTCTTAAATTCTTATCTGTGCTAAACAATACAAGACATGAGGTGACTATTCAGAAAGAAATATCCTTTTTTATTTTTTTAGGTGCAATTGAAAAAAAACCAACCACCCAGATTAAGTGATATTTCCTAGAGTATTCTCTTCTGGCAGCCACAAAAAATATCATTTGGTACATTTTTGTAAATGTGATTATAGGTCCATTTATATATATGACATTTTAGTAGTAATTGTACAAGCACAGCTAAGTAATGGTACTTGAACATTTGATGATGGAAACAATTTTTTCTTTCTTGCATTCATCACTACTGAAAAAAGACTGCAGTGGGGTTTTTTAATAAATAATAACCTAATTTCTGGATGTTCTAAGTACAAACCTTGTGATTTAAATATAGCTCAGTCTGTGAAATGTTGCTATGAAAGAAAGGTAATTTAAAACTCCATCAAGTATAACTGATGACAAACTGATTTTTGTTTTAGTAAGGAGTTGGCTTAGGTTAAATAAAATTCTTATATTTTTTTCACTTTTTTATTATTTAATGGCAAATAAACTGCCCTAGAGATGAAAAATGTGGCAAGATTATCAAATGTTTGTTCATAAACAGTGCATAAAAATATTATTAGACTGATGACAGTTCTTAAACTGATGGCCTTTCATTCCTAACTACTGATTTCAGATAATTTTTTAAAGGTACATTTCACATAAGTTATTTTGATGTTCATAATCTCAAACCACGTGGTCCAAATCACAGGAATGCATCCCAAAAGAGGTTAAGATTTCAGACATAAATCACTGAATTGAGTAGGGAAATGCAGTAGAACATTATGCCAAGGTGAGGCTTGGTACCTGAAATCGCTACACCTGTAACTTGTGATAGCATTGATTTATTTAGATTTCTCTTCTCGGGAAAACATCTGAAGGACTTCCTGTGCTTGCCTTTTAGCATAGGGTTTGGCAGGGTGTTACTGGCTGCTTTGCAAGAGTAGTCAATGAGCTCAGGCATCCTCCCCTAGGTAACCTTGGTTGGTCTGCCCCTACCCGCAAACTCCTCCCCAGTGTTTCCCACATTGAAATACTAATTAGCTCCTTTTAATTTCAATGCTTAAAATGACCTAATTGCCAATTTTGACATCTGTGTGAGATGGTAAGACATGACAAAAAAATCACAGAATCAAAGAATAGTTTGGGTTGGAAGGGACCTTTAAGAGATCATCTAGTTCTACTTCCCATGCAATGCACAGAGACAACTTCAGCTAGATGAGGCTGCTCAGAGCCCCATCCAACCTGACCTTGAATGTTTCCAGGGATGGGGCAACTACCACCTCTCCAGGCAACCTGTTTCACTGTTTCACTGCCCTCACTGTAAAAAATTTCATCCTTCTATCTAGTCTGAATCTTCTTTTAGTTTAAAGCCATTATTCCTTGTCCTATTGCAATAAGCTGTACTAAAAACTCTGTTCTCATCTTTCTTATAAGCCCTCTTTAAGTGCTGAAAGGCTGCAATGAGGTAGCCCTGAAGCTTTGTCTTCTCCAGGCTGAACAAGTCTCTCAACCTGCAGAAAGTAACATTTTAATATCCTACTTCTGACACAAGAAGACCTGTTGAATCACGATGATGATACCGAGTGGACTTCATCTCAGTCAATCTCCTGTGGAACCAAACTGAAAAACAAATCTGAAAATTCTCCCAATGGTTCCTCAAAACATAAACAGATTTATGCTTTCTACTTAATCTGCAATATGATCACTTTTTGCTTTTTTTGCTTTTAAAGTGTTAATTTATATAAAAAATTAATTAGCAACCATCATAGATATCACAGTAACTCTGGAAAACCTCCACAGATTTCGCTATCTGCAACACGATAATGAAGAAGACATAAAAGTCTTCTCACAGAAACACCCTTCAAGTTTTGATGGTATCCCTAAGGATAACAAAATCTGACTTTGATCAGAAAAAGAGCCAGTTCCAGAGTTCAGGACCATGTCCTCCTGCTAACTCTTTTCTCCTTTGTCATTTGGCAGCTGCAGATATCACTGGGAATTGTTTACACCATTCTGCTGCAAACCATTGCTTCTGTATTTCAAACTGAACAGAATCCAGAGAACTTGGATTCAAACCTTTGAGATCAAACTTTTCTGTCCATTCATCTCCTGCTTTTTAAATGTAGCCTTAAGTGCATAACATTGCTTTCAAGAAAAAGAAGCAGAAAAGGCTTTCATCATAAAAAATGTTCTCTAGATGTCCTGCATGCAAAACTGCATGGCTATTGTGGGGGTTTCATGACCCTAAACCCATTCCTGGTGCATCTCATCCCATCACTTAATTCCAAGACCAATGCAGGGTCATGCAGGGCACCACCTGGACCAGCAGGAGGTCTCCATCGACCCAGTTGAGAATATGCAATTTATGAAGGGATATTTCTATGCTCCCTCAGCGTAACCACATAGTGAGGAAAGATTGCGTGCGTTGCACTCTGAGCTCCTCTTGCACCAACAATTCCCAGACAGGCAAGGAGAAGCTGAAGGTCCTGGAGACCTGCTACGTTTTGGGTTTGTACAGCCATATTTAAGCCTCATGTAATGGAAGTTTATTCATCTGCAGAATAGTGACGTACATTTCCATTCTTGTATTTATAGCATGTACTTGATGAGGATTTTTGTCATTTCTGCCTGTACTTTAATAGCACAAATATTTTGATACTGAAGGTTGCAAAGAAGATGAACAGATTTCATGTTAACATAGACAGGTATGAAAATAATATACCCTTAGGTCATCAGATTTACTTGAATTTTCTGTCTGGTTTTGAACCAGGAGATTTCTTCCTGTGAATGGTCATTTCATGTTCAAACTAAAGGGAAGGGCAACACAGCTTTGTCATTTGATTAAAAAAACCACCAGCTCTTTGCTAAATAATTGGCATATTTGGAGCTTAAAAGGGATTTAAAGAGGGAGTGATCTACCTAGAAGGTATAACTGATGTGTAACAATAATTTATATAGTGACTTACTCTTTTTGCCGAGGCACAGAACATAGCCCTCCCAAAAACCAGATGAAAACCCTCTATTGTACTGAATGTTGTGGAAAGCAAAGGAGAGAACCCCTAAAAGCTTTGTAATTAAAGTATAACTCAAAATAAAAACCACTCCTAATGCTTTGGGAATCAAATAACCACAGACAGTAATGGCTAAATGGTACCTCTCAAATCCTTGGGGGGGTGAAGCGGCTTCTCCTGCTGAAAGTGAAATATCGGACTAGATGAGACACTACAGACCACATCCAGTATCTAAGTCCATACAGCAGATGAAGTGAAAGAAGGTACAAAAAAATAAAAATCTATTCACATATTTTTGAGTGTGACATCAAAAAAACCAGGCTCAGTGATTGGATACCAAAACAGAAATTCATTGGATGCAGCTAGGCTGTCTCAAGGATGTTTAAATAGGTGATTTTTATTTTTGCGTAAGACAGAAGCATTACATTTTAATTGCTAGCCTTTATAGCCATGTAACAAAATACTTCTAATAACTGGAAGCACAAATGTGATGATTAAAATATAGTCAATCTTACTAAGTCATCCTCTAGTCAAATGCAGGGAAGTAATTCTTTTCTTAAATTATTTACTCAAGACATTTGCACGACTCAACGTGCCTGCGTAATCACCACTTCAATCTTTGTTTCCTTTCTTAACCAAGGGAAAATCAAGAAGCTTAACTGACAACACATACAAAAGGAAGCAAACAGTGTTTGTAAAACAAATACTACATTTCTCCCTTCTGGAATCTTACTGGGTATTAGTCATTTGGAAAAACACAATTCAACAGACCTTTCAACGTTTCCTGCAGCTTCTGGAGATACACTGCTTTGGTGGAGCATTGCTTGTGCTGATGCAATAAAAAATGTAGGTGGAAAATAAGAATGCAATTAATCTAATATAAACAATACAATGAATTATTTAATACCTATCCAAAACATTCAAACCCTGAATCTCTTCTGGCCAGGATGTCAATTTTCCCTAGACTGGGGAACACGACAGGCACGCAAGGTGCTAGAATGTTATTCCATCTACAACATCCGAACATGGTGACAGACAGAGCAGTACAGAATAATAATATTCAAATGGCAGAGTTCAACTGGAATCAGGGCAGGTGAGGGTGGGGGGTGGTTAAATATCAAACTAGATACAGAGAACTAAGTACTTTTTCTTAGAAATAAGAATTAGAGAATTTGTCATTACACATCCAACCTAAGGGTACAAAATGCATGTTTCACCAAATTATGTCTTTCATGCTACACCTACTATCTCAGTTTTTGTTTCTTCTAACAGCCTACATGGTCAATCAACCCAGCAATGCAAAAATTCAAGAAATGAGAATAAAAAGTATTTCAAGAACAAAGAACTGACAGCATCAGAATTAGGTTATTAAACAAAAAAGGTGAGGGTTGAAAATTTTTAAAAAATTAGAAACCGCATCAACAGAACGTGAATGAATTAAGTACTTGAAAATACTTATGGAAAATTAGAAAGTAAACATTGAAGACAGCTTTGGTTAAATTATTTTTTAAAAAATCAATATTTTGTGTGTTATATACAAAATAAAATGCAATCACTAAAGTTTGTACATATTCCAAACATTTCATTACTTTGACACCAAGTATGCAAAAAAATCTCAAATCCAATAATAAAAAGATAATCAATAGTTTCCTTGCTAGATGTAAAAGTTCTAGAGGTACAACATGCTTTTGTCATGAATTTTCTTTTTTCTTGTGTCTGTAATAGCAAGGTACAAGAAGAAGAACTTGTCCCACATCTCCTGGCTGCCTGCATTGCACTCCCTAAAGACGTCAACATCTAAATGATGGAACAAGTACACCCCTGAGTGACTGCCGCAGCGGGACCACCAAACTCATCGACTGGACCTGGACTGGGTTAGTTCTTATGAGAAGAACAGAACCAAAAAATGAGAAAATGGATGTAGAGTTTGAATTTGACTGCTAGAGTGCTATGTAAGATCCATAAAACTCTTCTGTCAGGACTTTGCTACTGAAGGATGCTGTAACCCCAATATACAAACTTGGAAAAGAAAAAAAAAATAACAAAAACAAAACCCAGAAACACTGATCTTAAGATGTTGAGGGAAGGAAGAGTAAGAGAAGGAAAACAAATGTTCTGCTGCAGTAGGAACACTGCTATGAAAGTTTAGAGGGAAAAGGATCAGTGATGAAGGCGACTCTTCACTTTACCATTGAGTAAGAGTTCACCATCAGATGAGGTGGATCTAGTCAAAGATGTCCCTGCCCATGGCAAAAGGTTTGGACTAGATCTTTGAAGGTCCCTTCCAACCCAAACCATTCTGTGACTGTTGAGCCACAAGAATGGCTTCTGATCAACTGCAAATGAAAGATGATTCTGCCTCAGACTGAGACACCATAATGACAAGAGTGACATAGAAAATAATCGAAGACCATTACACCTCTATCAACCTATTTCGGATGCTTTCTGCAAAGAGCACAGTGTCCCCAGCACTGGTGGAAACATCAACCTCCCTCCAAAAGCCATGAAACCTGACCTTGGTGCCAGGTTTCCACACTGCCAACAGTCAGCATGACTCTGAACACAATCTTTAAAATAAAATCTTGGCAAGACGACAATATTTTCAAGCGGTCATTTACATGAAATTCAAGTATTTCTTCAGGTGCTTCATCAGCTCTTTGACACAAATAGGGTTATTATACTTTTGCACTGTATCACAGGCAGTTTTGGACGAGAGTGCGGGTTGTTTTTCTAGCAGTGCTTTTTTTGCCCTTTTTATTTATATTTTTTTTTAATGACAGAGCATCTGGAATCGCCCTTCCTTCTTTTGCAAAAAAAAACACAACAAAAAACAACCAGAATTAAACAGACTGAAAATTGGCACTTTTGATAGTCTGATGCATGTTAAATGGAATAAACAAAATCAATTTTATTTTTTTATTGAGTCAGCAACTGCAAGAAACTAGCTGGCCTCTGGAACGAAACCCAATATGTACTTCTAAATACCAAGTTTTCACAGGGTTTTGTTTTACTTATTTAATTCCCACTATCTCTTTACCATCTGTCTGTAACAAGAAGGTTTTATCTGACCAACTGAGTAGTTAACATAATGCAGCAGACAGTCTGGCTTATTTGAGGTGGGTGATGATGAACAACTTGGATGTCCTGACAAATGAGATAAATATCCTGGCACTTACAGCTTATTTGATTACAGGGAAAATGAGAGTAAAAATTAAAATATTGCTGCTATTCCACATTTTTCCTCTTTTATTTTAGTTTTCCTGGTAAGAACAACTTCCCCTAAAAGCAGATGTTATTCTATTTTATTATTTAATATGAAAAACATCATGTTTGTGTGGTGAAACTGCTGTAGGCATGCACAAACACCTTACTATATTTGCAAACACTTTTAATTCTTAACATTAATTTTGAATCCTGGTGTTGGTCTATTATGCTTAAAGTGATATAATATTACTAGGTGTTAAAACCAAACTAGTTTTATATAGTTTTTACTTTTTTTTTTTCCTACTTTTACATCAGTTTGATATTGTTTTCACATCAACAGTTTCAAGACTTACAACTGTACAACCATAAATAAAGTTCTGCTCTCTGTCAATATTGTCTTTAAAAAGTAGGAGAAACTTTGTATATTTAATAATGAGTTATATTTTAGAAGTCACATTACTGAGTTCTCCTTTCGATCCAGTATTAAGGTACAACTAAAACTTGCTTTTTGTTGAGAGTGCAAAATGTCAAACACCTCTAAAACCAGCCAGCCTTTTTGTTAAACATTTTGATCAGTGCTGAAGAGAGCACTATATTTAGTAATGGCAGAACTCTGTGACTTCAAGAATTTATTGCAGTGAATGCCTGCAAGTCTTAACCACTACCTAACTCACAAAGAAAAAAAGTACTTGCAAACTACAGCCTTTCCAGTTGAGGACACAGCAAAGGTGAGTAGGCTACAAATGAGATGCATAATTTTTAGTTTCATAAATAGATTACATTTCACATGCACACAATGCTGGTATGATTCCATTTGTGAGCCAAGGCTCATCCAATAAAAATGTGCACACGCAGGTTTTTGGATGGTGTATATATATGTACGAATTCTATATTTAAGAGAAATTAAGCTTCAGCATAGAGTGGAAGGCACTTACACTGCAATGGAAGCCAAAATTAACTTGGAAACCTGCATTTATTGCTGGATAATCAACCAGCTGAGAAATAGGGTATCTTAAAAATTTTCCAAACAACCTATTATTATCCCTATTCTAGTAACATCTAAACGTGCCAGATGAAATCATAGACTCATGGTGTGAACTCAGAATGAGCAAATGTCTCTCGTTAAAGATGAAGCAGATAAGACAAAAGGATAAAAAAAAAGGCACAGCCAGTGAACTGACTTGATTGACGTCAACAAAGCCACCACTGGCCAAACCAATAATAATAAGCCAGTCAGCTTCCTACACCAGCACGGTCAGGAACTTGACCCCTCAAATTAGTATTTACAAACGAACGTATCTAGGCATCCCACTTACTTGTGCACAGAATTCCCCCTCCTTCTTCACCCCAGACCCTGAGGAGACTTGTGCAAAAACTAAGGACCAAAACACTGGACTTGTGTTTTTGGAAACCAATGATAAGACTATTTTTTATGTTTTTCTTCATGCTTTTCCCCACTCATTTAAAAATAAAAAGTACTTGCGTAAAAGGGGAACAGCAATAACATTTCTTTCACATGCCTTGTCCTTAACCCTTTAATCACCCCCGGTACCACTCATGTAATAACCAACAGAAGCCATTACAATATTATCAACCACAGCAGGCTTAGAGAAAGACGTAGCAATGAGAAATTTTAAAGTTTGGGTTCAGATAATTTTACTTAACTTTCTTCTGGGCAGGGAGTCAGTACCAGGTAGCCCTCTATGAAACACAACAATTCCTTTGAGCTCTTTGATATGCAGAGCTCAGAGCCCCAAAGCCAGTTATGGTACTGCTGTTCCTAATACCCGCTTGAGAAGGGGAGGATTTGGAAGCTGTTTGAGAAGGCTTCCAAAGGATATCGGTAGGAGCACACATGGGAAACACAACTGCATAGCTGAAAACCATGTCAGAAATTCAACCTTTCTTCCAACCTGGTAAACTGAAACACTGCACGCTAGCGTTCTCCCTCAGTTATCTTCCTGGACTTGTGGCATATGGAGAGGAGAAAAACATACGAAATTAAGTTGCTAAAACATAATTTACATCAATGAAACAGAAAAATAAGAGAAAAAAATGGCCTCTATTTTATTAAACACAAATTTATTTGCAGCCTTTCCAAAACAAATAAAAAAGGATGGCAGCTTATAAAGATGCACATTAAAGATTTAGGAAGCGTCTTTTATGCACAAACTCCATGAAAATCAGACACCAAGCATGTCAGGGCTACTGCCTACTTAGCAGCATAACAAGAAAGAAAAGTGGAGCTTTATGTTAGAAGCTTCAACCTCCTGTTTTGTATTGTGTAATTTATGAAAGCACACTTCGGCTGATGGGAAATGATAATGTCTCTGAAGAGCAACATTAGGAAGGCCTAAGTAAATCAGTCTTTCGTACAGCTAAAGAGAAAACCAGAATACGTTATACTTTCAGCTCCCAATGAAGAAAATCTAATGACTTCTGGTATAATAAAAATATTACCATATACTGCCACTTTTTTCATTGCCTTCAATTAATTTTTCTCTCTGTCACATCCAGATAAATGCTGGCAATCTTTATTTCTCAAGCCTATAAGCTGTATTTCATTTTTGATATTACAAAGTCTATATAATATGTGTGAGAAAGACTATGATTTAAGAGTAGTGTAATACTTTAAAAATGTATTAATATATAATAACTTCTCCTATTTAACCCAAGACATTTTTTAAATTAAAAATACATCAAATAAAAATCTGTGGGACTCTTGTCCAAAATTACTCAAACCACACAATAAATCCATCAAGAAACTATCTTCTTTGCATGACAGACTCATGAAATGACTCTGTCACATCCATATATAATTGTACATTTCAACTTTTCAAGGAATAGTAATATACGCTGAAAATGACCTTACTCCATAATTTGGAGACAGTGTGTTTCTTTAAACAGAAAGTGTAGCAAAATACTTGTAGCTAAATATGTTAAAATTAGGATCATTAAGTAGCAAGCAATTAAGTACAGAAGCTAAAGTAAAGCTATGAAAGCATCTAAGGGGAAGACAAATTGTTTGTTAAAAACCCAATGGAATACCTGAAGAGTTTCCAGTTGTGCTTCTTGACCTGCATTTGACCACTTTGCTGCTTGTCTACCTCAGTTCCTGAGAATCCTCCTTTGCTCCAGCTGTCTGATACCTACTCTGTTTAACACTAGACAAATTCTTGTCCTAGGTCAGCCAAACAGACAGCCCAGCACGCTGTCTTTGGCCATGGCCAAACATAAACGCCTCAAAACCATCAAGACTGGAGTATCCGTATAGTAATACTTTCCAAAATGTGCAGTAAGTTCGTTCTTGGTGACCTCCAAAGCAGAGCTGAAGGCTGGGAGTCAGATATTCATCAGATTTCCCTTTTACTTGCCCATCTCATATCAGAATGGTCCGGAGCTCCATGTCGCCATGGAGATTCACCTTCCTTTACCTCAAGCCTCCCACCACAGATCTTCAGTTGCAATTTACACTCCGCTCTTTGAGGTAAAAGAAGGGGTAGAAAGCTGAGCTCTCCTGGTAACCCAATGATACTTCAAAAACACGAGGAGAAAACAGAGCACCAATTAATATCGCTTGCAACCCAAAAAGTCACCCAGATTCTTCAACCAGCGCACTTTTAAAGCAAGTGTTCTATTTAAGTAAGCAGAAATTATCATGGACTACTAAAAAGTGGTTAGTGCTGGAAATATGTGTAGTCAGGCCAGAAATGAAAAGTTCAGACATTATCTGGGAATTGAGAGGACAGACTGGGAGGTGCTTTAATTGCACAGATGGAGTACATACGAGGCCAAGAAATCAAGTTACAACTGATTTTTTAAAGTTGACTTATTCACCTCTTACAAGCATCTCACTAGAGTCTGCATTTTTTTCCTCTTCATTATCACACGTGTGAACAAGAGGTTAAATAATGGTGAAATTAACTGAGCTTAAAACAATTTTCTGGGGCAGGTCTGTATGCAGATAAGAATCACATAGCCTGAAAGGCCGACTTCAACAATTTTCTACTCCTGGGCTTAAAAGAACCACAGCATAAGACAACAATCTCTTCACCTGGCAGTAATATGTATTTAAAAACAGATGAAGATAATTCTCTTCCAAAATTTTCTGGCTAGACCACAATAAATATCCAAAGAGAAAGGAGAAGGTCTGCCTAGAGATGTCTGTGTGGATTGCATAGTGGCTTATTTGATTTACAAAGTATTCAAAGAGATTTAACGCTTCACAACAGATAAACCCAAGTATGGCTGAGAGGTGATTTTTAACCCTGAGAGAGGACTTTTTTAATTTTTACCTGCAGACCTGAGCCTGTCCGTCATGTAGGGTTTTGCCTCCTCACCCTGCACCCACAGAGCCAGAAGGATGTCAGAGAAAGATTGTCCAACTCCAAGAAGGATGAATGCTGGATATTAAAAAGCCTAAAACCCTAGTGTTAACTTCACAGGTGTTCTTAGAACAAACTATTAAAGTCAAAGATGTTTAAAAGACAATGGTTTAGAGGTTGCAGCATTGCAATGTTTTGATTAAGGTTAAGTAGAGAACTCCGGGACTGGCACCTCAGGTTATGTATTTCCTACGCAATTTGAAAGGTCGTATCAGTGGCATCAGATCTTTTAGAACTTGCATATGCACAACACTAAGATACATTATTTGTTAATGTACAGAAAGGCCTACATTACTGAGGGTACTGGAAATTAAACGCATGCCCAAAATGCAGCTTCTTGCTGTAGTCCACTGCACTGATGTTTCACCATCCGTAGCCACTGCATTTGGGGTACTATAGGATAGGTCCCCACCAACTGCTCTTACTGCCCGTGGATCAGATATCCAAGAGTTTGTTCTGTCCATTTTTCAGTGCTTTTGGCAGATATAATCTACCTTCACAATTTCCCAAAGCAGCAAGGTCTAGATTTTCACCACTTGCTGTGTAACTCATTCATTTCATTTAGTTTATGCTGGTCTCCCATTAGATTCATTAAATTGCCCCCCTGCTTCTAGTATGAAAGGATTTGATGGAACAACAGATCTGCTCAGCCATGTATTTACTGAGACTTGTAAAGAGTGTCTATAAAAATGGCAGATTAAAAGTCAAAGTTCATATTTTAGAAATTAAAGCTTTTAAGAGGGGCTGTTGTACACATGGGACTCACAAAGCCATACACCCCAAAATCACTGCAGCTTGCTTTCTGTAAGCAAAAATGTGTCCATCTCTGGAGAATCACACAGTATTTTTTCCAAGTAAAACTGTATGATTGCACATTACACTGGGATTCAATGACAATCCAAACAATAACACATTTTTTCTAAGTGTGGGAAGGATGTGTGTATATATTATTTTTCCCCCAAGTATTTTCTGGTACACTGTTACTTGAAACAGTGTTTATAAGGGAAATCACTTAGATATTTTTATACCCTTAAGCAATGGCTAACTGTGGAAATGTACATAAATTTAACAAGAATACAACACAGTTTGCTATTTTTAAAGCTGGAATATTTTATACTGGGGTCTTTTACCACATTAAAACACAATGAAAGTTGGGCAGCTAATTATCTGAGAGGTAACAAAACTTTTAAACTACACACAGATGTTGAGCTGCACTAAAAGGACAATTATTTTGCCAAAATCACTGCCAAATTAAAGTTCCTATTTGGAAACTTTCACACACTTGTGTTTGGTGCAGCTGCAGCTGTTTAATTGCACATAAATTTTGTTTTCCCCTTTGCGATTGTTATTCAAATGACATTAAAGAGCAATTACAGCAGAATGACAATAACTAGTCCGTTAAAAGTTCAAATCGTAGAAGATCTGTTTTAATTTAAATTCAATAAAGTATTAGAACAGCAAAATAAATGGATGATCTCTCTGTATGTACATAAAGGTTCTTTTTCTCTATACACTCATGTATTATCGAAACAGACATCTACTGTACTGGCAGCGGGTGTAACTGGGTGCCCTGGCTGCTGTGACTGTAAGCTTTTGGGTTGGTGTTCAGACGCAGATGGGCTGGCCTTGTGGACAGAAATGGGCATTTGGGGGGAGAAATTTGTTTGATCAGATCAGCAACTTCCAGATTCAATGAGACACGCAGTGGCTCTGGTGCCACTTGCATGGTCTACATAGGCATTCAGGGCAATCATATCATATATCATATTATATCATATATTTGATTTACATATATATAAATATATATATTGCCTGCAGCTATGGGTGGCCAGGTAACTCCCACACGATTTTGGACCCTGGTTTTGCCAGGGTCTGACCTCAGCGGGTGTACACCTGGTACGGATGCTGAGCCTCACACATCTGATTACCAGGCATTTCATTTGGCTGACTGCACAAATCTTCAGACCACAAAACTCTGCAGACTTCATCATTTCGGTATTTATACCGCACCTAAATACTCCCAATGGACTTGATTACCTCTTGTACAAAAACTCCTCTTAAAATTTGGCCTTGAAAACAGATCTGGAGGGTACAAATCAGCATGACTGAAGCAGAAGAGCGGACACCACGGAAATGCGTGCCAGTATTGCACCGATCACATCCCTAAGGGTTCTCCTTATCAAACCGGGCAGATAAAACAGTACTGTGTATCATAAACCTAATGGATTTATGAGATTTTCAGCTGTACACCTCCATCAATGTAAGATTTCAAACACCGAGCTGGCAATATATTCATTTTCACCATCCAAATATTTGCTGTGTATTGTTCCTTAGCCTTGGTAAGAAGAAATGAGGTACTCATTTATCAATGTTCAGTATTTTCATAAGAAAGATATGTTTTAAAACTGAAATGCCCTATTATGTACCACTATAAAAACAAGATAAATAAGTAACTACATTTTTAAATTTAGGAAATAAACTATCCCTTCAAAGGTAAGAATTTTTTAGGGTTAATAGGTTTAAATCACCTATATTAAAGCTGGGAGAAGACTTATAACTACATATTTCTCTACACAGCTATCTGAAGTCCAAATCATTATTTAACATATTAAAGAACAGCATTTAAATGTCTGACAAATACAAAATTCTTCAGCATAATTTAAGCAGTGAAAATGTCATCTGTGGCATATTTGGTGATTTAAGTAAAAAAAAAAAACAAACAAAAAACAAAACAAAACTAATATTTGTATTTAAGTAAAGTCTGTATAGGAAAAAAAAAAAACTTTTTTCCCCCACTTTTATTAGAAAACTATACTTTCCTAAAAAACAAACAAACAAAAAAAGCTGCCTTTTCTTTAAGTTGAACTCATTCATTTCTACTTTTGGTCTTCCACCTTGTATCTCTCTCTTCCCCAAACACAAAAATGACTACCAATTAAAAAAGATGAAGGAAGGAAAACTTCGTATTAGATTGCAGAGGCACAGAGCAGCATTACCTATGTAACACAGCATATTTAAAATCTGCTACTCATACAATCGAGAGAAAAGAATAAAAAAGCACACCCAAATGCTTGGCTTCTTTGGTCTAGGCAAATCAGCTATTTTTAATAACGATGTCTGGAAAAAAAAACTCTTGCCTTAGCAATACCAACTCTTTCACATCTTACCTGTACTCTAATCTAGAGTTACACATTGCCAGACATGCAAATAGAATCGTAGAACAGTTCAGGCTGGAAGGGACCTTTAAAGGTCACCTAGTCCAACCCCCCTGCAATAAGAAGGGACATCTTCAACTAGATCATGTTGCTCAGAACCCCGTCCAACCAGTATTTCATTAAAATGACTGCATTAATCACATCCATATGGGTTGAGGCTATACATTTAGGTATACCATGTCAAATGCCAGTCTCCGATTTCTTAAATCATTATTATGGGGTTCTTGAGTCTGGAGAAGGGAAGGCTCTGGGGAGACTTTATAGCAGCCTTCAAGGATTTGAGGGGAGCCTACAAGAAAGGGTTGGAACTAGATGATACACGGGGGGTGGAACTACATGATCTTTAAGGTCCCTTCCAACCTAAACCATCCTATGATTCTATGATTGTCTTCACTACTTATTTTGAACCCTTAAGGAAAGATTTCCTATTTCTTCTTCTTGGCTAAATGGGATCAATCCTTCAGCAGCAGAGCTACAAGCTCTTGTTGCCTGCAATATGCTACAGTCTACTTTCCCAGTTCATACTCAGATGAATTATCATTTTTTTTTTAAATTTAAATGCTTTAAGACTACTTTTTTTCAGACTCGGCATAAGTTAGGCAGCATTCCAGTCCCTGAGAAACATTCTGAAAACTGCAGATAGCAAATAATTTTGAAGACTCAGTAAAAATGGAATCGGAAGATTTATCAGCTGAAAATTGGTCAATTTAGTCCACATTCAGATTCTGGGTGTTTTCCAAGCATCTGATGTTTAAAAAGTAAATTTTCTTCAGTAAGGAAAAATTATATTGCTTTCTGACTCACATTGTCAGTCCTCCTAATATTGTGAAATCAGAAGCTTTTATCACTCCCAAAATTTTCATTTGCATACACTGTTTAATTATTCAATTATTTAATTATAAATTCTATTCTGTTCTATTCTAAATGTGCACCCACTGAATGGGCACCCATGAAGTGGCTACATCTTAAGTACAGTTCTTTCCAAGGCTTGGCATCACTGCTTTTAGCGATGCTAATACCTAACCAGTTCAAAACTCTCCATCCCTCATTAAATATGCACTTACACACATTCAGATTTATTTTTTTCCTATTGCAGGATCTCTCACGACCAGGGCTCCCACCTCTATTCGGTATGGTGTTGACAGATTTAAATATCAGATACCTGCACTTTGAGGAACTATCCTTAAAGAGCTACAAACTGTTCCCTACTGGCAAGGCACACAGCTCTATGGATGCAGACATTCAGAAATATCAAGAATTACCTGCAAGTCTTGTGCTTCATTAAAAAAAGCTACGTCTTATCTGATCTTGAGTTTATCTTGAAGAAATTGGGTACCAACTGTTCTTTTCCCCGGGCAGTCAATAAAGGTTGTAATAGCTTTCAAAACCACTTCTTGCCCATTTCAGGAGCTAAAAAAAATTTTAGTTTCTACTTGTGAGAGGGTACTGAGAGGGGATACAGAAGGGCAGAATGCAAAGAATTGGGAAAAGACAAGTATATCTCATTTCTATCAACTCTAGGAATCCTGTCTGTGACCTTGAGATGATGTCAGAGGAAGAGTCAAAGCAAGGAAAATGTTCTTCTCCTGCACAAACCTGCCTTTCTGGGTATTCTCTAAGTAAAGAATTGATCAAGATTAAGATCTAAATTGCTTTCTCTTTCAAAATTCCAGAAATGGGAGTACCAATAAGCTTTTAAAAGTCCCAGTCCAAAACAAGTCACATCTTTCATGATAAGCATATCCTTCAAAGAACAAAGCAAGCATCAGCTCTTTTTTATATATTATGAAATACTATAACTTAGATCCTTTCATGAATACCAATGTAAACAGAGATCTTCCTTTGCTGTTCGCTCCTCTGTTTCAGAGCTTGAAGAGATAAACATATCACTTCCTTTCCCACATAAATCTGAGATGCCAGTTGTTAATACCTCTATACAGCAAGTTCATCCATACATTTAGTAGCATTGTTCTGGGAAAAAAAAAAAAAAAACAGTCATCTTATTTTACTAATGAAGTGTGGTCATTAAGAACTGGAATTTGTGGGTGAGCTTTAAAACGTGTCTGTGAAGAAACAGGTAGAGAAGAGACTGTGCAATACATAAAAGACTGCTCTCACGGGAGTCTTGAGTTTGTTCACCAAGAGGTCCAGCAGATCTCAAAAGAGCAACAGTCATCAGGTATTAATGGTGGAACACAACTTGTCAGAGATAGGAGGAGGAATCCCATGCTCAGTATCCACCTCAATGCCACCAGCTTTAAAAAAAAAACAAAACAGAACAACCTTTTTTGAAGTATAATCCCCCCAAATAAGGGTGGAAGAGCTTCCTTTACCAGGAAGGAAGAAGAAATGCTGAGATTTTACAGCTGTTCCAAGATCTGAAAAAAGAGGACATCCTTCTCTTCACCAGAATTAATTTTGTACTCACTTCCATCCTTTTTCCAGGGTTATCACAGCGGTAACTTCTAAAAGGCAACGTGCCTGACATAATAACTTGCTAAATATCTCATGTATCCATTGGCAGCAGAAATACCAGCTAAAGCAGAGTTATCATCTAAATCTAATAAACAGGAAAGCATCAAAGAGAAAATAAGGAAAATAATATAAAAACAGAAATTATGAAAAAAAAATACTTTGATGAACAACTAACCATCTCTCTGAAGTTCGTTAGAATATTTACATATGAAAAGAGGACTGCATGCATTTTCAGAAGTTCATATATTATAAGCTCTGATGTTATACCCATCTCCCATAAGAACTAATTGAAGGATGGATGCATTTGCCCTGAGGTATTGGATGGGAGATAAAAGGATAGTCAAAATACAGATGGGGCTACAATGATTACGGCTACTGAAAATAATGCCAACGTCCAGCAGACAAATAATTCCAATAAGAAGACTCAGTTGTACAGAGCAGCTTTCAGTGCCAGGGCACGAAGGCACCACACCCTAGGAAGAGAAAGTTCATTTTAGAGAGAGTATTTATTTTAAAAAAATAAATAAACGTTTTTGGGGAAATGCTGGAAAGCAAACACAATGGCCATTCAAAAACTGTGCCATAAATGAACCATTCTTCAGACGTCTGTTGCTTTTAACTGACAAATTTTTCAGAAATAAAAGCCAGACTAACCAAGGCAGGTTTGGATAACTGATGGCTTAGACCTCCAGGATTTCTTCAGAAAATCTCACACAACCACCAAAAAAAAGCCACAACTGATTCTTTGTGTGCCTCCTGACATAAAAAATACACTTTCTGCTAAAAAGGCTCAGCTAACACTAGCATTTGTTTCTACTCCATTTTATCATGCTTTCTGCCACACTGTTTGGAAGAGAATGATATATAACATTTTTCACAAACTGTCATATGCTTGCAGATCAGTTGGTTAATGTATCAGCCTTTCACCTTTGGAAACCCAAGTGCAACAGCCTGAATTACTCTGGTAATAAATGTAGTATTGTCTTAGTTCAATACAGACTTGTGTTTGAAGAACCGTAACAAAATATTTTTATAACCTTATGGAAAAGATAAGAAGTTGGCAATTCTCTTTTATGCCATCGATTTCCTCTGTAATCTCAAGAAAGCTAATTAAACCCAGCCTTTGAAAATAATTAGCTAACACTCTGTTTTTACTAAGTCTGGTTTTTAAAAAAACTACTTTCTTTGATAAAGTAAGCTATGATATGAAAAAAATACACATTGTTTCCATAAATAGTTTTGCAGTAGGTAAAACAGTCTATAGGGCAGTAATAAAAAAAAAAACATCTCAAGTAACAGCTAAAAAAAAATTGATTTCTTTTAGAAAAAACATTGTTTTAAAAAAATCAGACTTACAGATTGAAACCAGTTCTCATGTTTCAATAATGAAGCTGTGAAAAATAGTGCTTGCTAAAAAAAAAAAGGGGGGAACACACACCGAGATACCTTACAATTGGCAAAGAGTTAGTTAGCGACCCTGTAACAGCTCTATCTAGTAATCATTTTGCTCATGGATATACAACACCATGGATTTTAACTTCAGATCCACCCACGACTACATATACTGTAGAGCACAGTGGTCAATGTAATCTTTGTAACCAGTGTGTTCAAGAGATTTACAATATTGTAACATCCATCCCTCCCCAAAAGTGGATGGATTTTTAACTGATGTTTTTAAGACCCTCAGAGCCCTAGGCAGGATATATTGTTCTTTAAAATAAAGGCAAAGCCTTCTAAACCCAAGCACACCGCAAACAAGTGCACAGCCAGATAATTTCCTGCTTTCGTACAACTAACGGGCATGTTAATTCTTTTGCAGTAATAAGGATTATAAAAAAAACCCCAACCTATTCTATTGATTTTAATGGTGCTGTCACTGTAGCAGAATAATACTTTTCCAGTATCGCTTTGCATTACTGCTTCAACCTCTGATGACAGATGAAAAGTACTGAATCTTAGCCAAAAGCTGAATACGCCATTATCTCTTTTTGCACAGCTGCACAGACATATCCTAATACAGAGTGGTGCTTTCTACCATTTTGTTTAGGGCTTAAAAAAAAAAAAAAAAAAAAAAAAAAAACAAAAAAAACATATCCTAAAGGCAAAGACAACCTGAAACTTTGCTCAAAGAAGCATGAAAGCACAGTTCCTTTGCAAAATGTATGACTACTTTATAATGTCACATTACCATACTTAGAGTTAGTAATGGGCGGCTGAATTCTGAAATGTTTGGGTTTTATTCTCTGTTTGTTCCAGTCAGTTCAGCAAATTCCAGAAACAGGATAAATAAACGCATAAAGGTTTATATTAAGTCAGTCTAAGTTATAATGTAGTTCAGATACTATTGGGAAGACATGCATAAGCCTGAAAAGGACCTTTTGGGTCACTGACTCCAGTTTTCACTACTATTGACACTTGGTTCACATAAGCCCTTTTAAAAAACAGATCACACTCCACTTTAAAGCCAGCTTGGTGTCCAGACCCACTGTGTCTGTCAGAGCGATCACTCATGGTCAGAAGCCTCCCAGCATCAAGCCTAAAAGTAGGAATTGTCAGTTTACATCAATTTATTTCCTATGCTAATGCTGGCATTCAGCTAAAGTAACTCCTCGCACTCCCTACTTCTTTAATTTCCTGATATTCTTGCAGACAGCAAACATACACATGCTCTCAGCCCACGTTTTGCTATGCTGCCAGCCAGTGTCTGACCTTCTCAGGACACTCATGTCCACGGTTTCCTCCATCACGTTAATAGATCTTCCCTGCCCTGTCCCAGAATGAATTCTTCATTTGTAACTGTGATGACAAGAGCAACACACAGGGTCTCAGATGAGACAAAAGCCTTATTCAGTGACATTACGATCTCCCTTTCTCTAGTAGAAGTTTCTTATATGGTTCATCATACTCGATGCACAGCCTCTCTCCTGGCTATATTTCATCCGGGGCTTGCAGTTAGCCTGCAGTCATCTACCCCAACCAGTAGTTTCTCTTCTTTTGTCATTTCAAACTGTGGAATAGTATGAACTGAGACACTCATTATTACAAAATAAAATTTAAAAATAGACGAATTTCAGTGCGTATTCTTACAATTAATGGTGGTATGAAATTGCTATGGTTTGTATTTTACCCGTCCTCATCATCTTCCTCCCAGGTATTCCAACCGTTTATCATACATCGATAGTTGTGTCCTAACTCACATTCTCAGTGTATTTCATCCAAACCACCCTTGTGTAAGATCACTAATGAAAATATTATACAAAATACACACCAAGACCACTTCACACATCACTAACCAGCCTCCTCTTTCCTTACTTTCCTTTCAATGAAGTTCTATCACACTCTCCATTTTTTACGTAATTCTCTTCGTCTCCAGTTTCACCAACAATTTCCTGAATGATGCTTATTAAGCACCTCAGTGAAGCTCCAATTGAAGTACCAGTTACTTAGTTTTAATAGATCAGAAACTACTTATTTCTTCAAAACACTTTCCAAAGGATGTAACTGAGACAAGACTAACAGGCTGGCAGCCCATTGAATAGGCTTCGCTTCTCCTCATAAAATTTTGGTTCTACAAAACCGTTTCCAAATTAGCAATTACTGTTTCTCTCTCCTCTTGCTGCCATTAGCCATCTTCTCCACCATTATCATTTTAGGAATGGAAAGAGGCAACTTGGTTATAACCAGTTGCATTTAATCTCTACTTCACCCAGAATTAAGGCAGTCACACTTCTACTTTTCTCACTTTTATTAGCTTCTAGCTATCATTTAAATTTTCTTTTGCAAGACTAAGTTGGCTTGATTTTTGGTTACTGTCTCTTAATTGCTCCACCTCTAAGATGCCACTTTTTCTTTTTTTGCTCTTGATTTCCCTGCTCAGTCTCTTCTTACATTCCCAATATCCTTCTATACATTGTTTTTTATCTCTGCCCATTCCCAGTATCCTTCTATAAATTGCTTTTTATCTCTGCCAGTCCAGAACATCTCCAATTGTGGCTGAGAACATAAGATAAGAATAGTGTTTATAACTTTGACCTCCAGATACTCTACATCTCCAAATTCAAATCACCAATACACCTTAGCCTGGCTAACACCACCAAGTTGCTCTTTCAAAGTTTCTGAGTTAAAAACCTTACTTTTTTTTTTTTCTAATTATTATTATTATCCTCAGGACCAGCAACAAGACAGTGCAGATCTGCATCCACGGCTGCACAGACATGCAGAGCGCATCTGTCTCTTGCCACCACAGTCTGGCAGGGTGGTAACCCTATCTCCATTGGTATGGGGGACCCATAACTTCATCAACATTCTTCAGTCCTCTGCTTCTAGCCCCCTGCCCCAACATTTTCTGAAAGAGGAAGCACACCAAAGGATGCTTCATTACCTGCTGTGTACATTTGTAACTCAGTCAGCAGTTAACATGGCTCTTGAGCTACCATTTTATCACTACTTTTATTGCTGATACTAATGTGAGGTCTACTGGCAAAGACGACACAAATTTAAACATTAAGCAATTGAGCATTGGCTTCTATTACCAACACCATTTATATCTCAGTGAGAAAGTAACTAAAGCAGCCTATTTTACCTGCAAAAGCAGGTGGTTACAGTTACCTCTGTGGCTCCCAGTGTACTACTAAATTCCACACAAATATTCTATAGCGATATCAGAAAGGCCAGAAGAAATTAAAGCATTAATTACCGTCATGTAAGTCAAGGGTACAGGATCGCTATCATAAACTGCAAGGAAAGAGCCATCTCATCTTACTAGTGAGGAATAAAGAAGGATATTAACTTCAAGGTGGGATGTATCTTCTTACGCAGCATTACTTTGCATTGCTGTAGCACAGCTGCTTTTGTAGTGGACCACCACAGCGCTTTGCTAAGACAGCAAAAAGTATTTTCCACAAAACCTACGTGTAACCTGAGTAACTACTTTCTCTTTCTGGGTAGGGAGGGAGACTGCTGCTTAGGTATCAAATGGCATACAGAATGAGGGGGGCAGTTTCACATTAAAAAAAAAAAAAAGGTAAAAGATAAATTAGCAGAAAGGGAGAACATAGTGGAGAAAGCCTGAAAAGTAAGACTTTGACAAGTTTTGACTAAATTCTAACTCAGCCTGCTAGAACTTTCTGTTGGTATTATTAAGTAGGAGTCACAGCACAAACAGTCCTCTGGGATATTTCAGTTGTTTTGGAGTAAGAGGTCTCATGCAACTCATCAAGACTGGGAAAATATTGGTAAGGTTGTATATATAAATAACTGAACAGCATCACAAAATAAGTATGTCAATACTCATTCCAATAATCGTGTCAGTGATTTATTTCTTTGTTACATAACAAGAGACTAAGAACTAAATTCATAGCTACAAAAGAAAGAACAGTGTTTATCATAGTTTATCAATGGAAAATCTTCTGCATATTTGCGTTCAGCCACCTTCCTTCAGCAAATTATAGCACAACATACGTGTATCCACAAAGAACTGTGCCCAGGTCAGTAGAAATAAAATACCACCCACTGACGTTGTCTCTGAAGCAGTTTAAGTACATAGATCTTTTAAAATAAATGTGAACAATAGGCTCAAATTATAAAAGGAAATCCCAACAAGCCTCCGATTCTTTATTCTTATGTACAAGGACAAATAGTTTCCATTCGCATACATATAATTTTTTACTGACCAAATCATTTTATTCCATTGAAAATGGCATCAATATTCCAGTTAACAGTCCTTTCTTTACAGAATGAGCGGTTGCAAAGCTAAAAAGCTGTCAAAAATACCCCATACAGTTATCTTTGATTTAGTAGGACAGATTTACAATTTAACCTTCTCCTAAGAACAAAAATTCATTTTTCATACTAAAAAAAGTCTTCATTTTTTTGCTAATCCTGTTAGCATCATCCTGTTATGCTTAGCAGCACCCACCTACCTTGATCTTATTCCAGGATGACCAACTCAACAACTTACTCTTAAACTATAATGGGTAGGACAGAGAACCAGGGGCACACCAAAACTCATCTGCAACATACTCAAGAGATGTAGTAATTGAAGAGTGTACAGCTACAGGTGGCTGGAGGAGGAAAGCGCTCCCCCTCCACAGCCTTCCCAAACCCCAAACAGCTTTACCAAGATGCCACGTGCATGCACAGAATGATATAGGGTAGGAAGGGACCTCTGGAGATCATCTAGTCCAACCCCTCTGCCAAAGCAGGTCCTCCTAGGAGGAGCAGGTTGCACAGGAACTTGTCCAGGCAGGTTTTGAACATCTCCAGAGACAGAGACTCCACCAACTCTCTGGGCAGCCTGTTCCAGGGCTCTGCCACCCTCAGAATTCTTCCTCATGTTTAGATGGAACTTCCTATGTACAAGTTTGTGCCCATTTCCTTTTGTCCTCTCACTTGGCACCAGTGAAAAAAGACTGTCCCCCTCCTCTTGACACACATCCTTTAAGTATTTATAGATGTTCATCACATCCTCCCTCAGCCTTCTCTTCTCCAGACTAAAAAGACCCAATTCCCTCAGCCTTTCCTCATAAGAGACATGCTCCAGGGCCCTAATCATCTTTGTGGTCCTCTGCTGTACCCCCTCTAGTAGTTCCCTGCTCTTCTTCAACTGGGGAGCCTTACAGCATCCACAAGCAAGGATTTGGACTTCAATTTGTAAGCTCATGGTGGCCTCAAAGTTGCAAGTCTTCTTGCGG
>VZRU01021053.1:697816-708682 GCA_013398155.1 Pedionomus torquatus | reverse complement strand
AAAAAAAAAAAAAAAAAAAACCAACAACCAATACTGTGCTGAATTCCTCAGCTGAGACATTTGCAAAAGAAAATTTGTACTCCAAATTATCTGAAAGCCAAACTCTTCTGAAAGTGGAAACGGAATCAGTCCTTTTCCACAGGCACATTTCCATACAGAAGTAGACTGGTAAAATGTTATGACAGTCTACATGAGAAAAGTGAAGTTAACCTGGATCCTTTTGGAGCAAAATGGTCATTTCATGGAACAGAGTAAGGCATCGCTACAGGGAGGACTGGGATCTAGATTGGACAGATGGGAAACCAAGGTACTTTCAAATACTGAGCAAAAAAAAAGGTTGAAGACAGTTCCCCTCCCCCAGTTCAGATAAGTGTATTCAGTGTATTTTTACCCAACTATTCATCATGCTCTTTTGCTCCATCTGCTGGCTCTGCAACAACAGGCAATGTATTCTCCATCTACTATAAATAAAATACCAATAAAAAATAAAGATAAAAATAAGAGTCAAAAAACATTTATCAGGGTCTACCTCATGAACTTTTATCCACATATTGTCTTTGCATTTATGGATAGATGTCTAGATGTCTTATCTTTTACTTAAATGAGTTCATTCTAGCTTTTTGGGTCATTTCCCCTACTACATACTGTGAGCCTAAAAGCCTTTTTTCTCACTTACCCAGTCAAGTGACAGAAAAATCTTATTATGAAGAGTTTTCAGAGCTCAAATTACTTTATTTCTCAATGGTATAACGAAAAATGAGAAGTGGAAGGATTTTTTTTACACCTTAAAATCAGAGTAAGTCTGTGTACAAATAGATTATCCATATATAGACTTACATGGATACAGGCACTTATTTAATAAGCCCAATTCTATTAAAGATAAGAGTCTTTTCAGAGCATTTTTATTACTCCCCTAGAGGGAATCATATTCCATGGTAGAATCAAAAACTGGGACTGGATGGAATCTAAAGAGATCCTTAGTCCATCACCTTAGTAACACCGAAGTTACCCCTTCAAAAAACCTCTAGGTGCCACCAGCTTCTAAAGCAACTTATTCCACAGCAATACCAGCTATGAAACAAATTCGTTGAACAACTTTATAATTTTAAAGCTATAATTTAACACTATGTTCCATACACGAACACATGCACTGTGTTTAGGTAGCCGACAGTACATCATCTTTGGGCTTGCAGCACACCAGAAGCACCCAATTAGCACATTAATGGGGCAACCTGCAGCCCTGGTGAGCAGAGGTCGAGTATGTCATACTCTCCTGCCACCCAGAGCTTACGGCACAGGTTTGAGTAGGTTAAGATGCAATGTGAAAATTTATACATTCTTTAAATACTATTGACTCTGGCAAAAGGAAGAAATAAATTAATTGCCACACTGATAACTTTTTGGCTCTTTAAAGTTAAGCACATGCATAGCTCATAAGCTGGTAGGGATTTTTACTTTGCATTTAAATCTTGCAATTTCATTTTTCAATTATCAAAAGCACACATAATTTGACTACAAGGGATGCCTGCTGCAGGTTGAAAATTCTGTTACTCTTTTAAATGACAGGCATAGGGAGAATCTTCCAGTTACGCTCAAATTTTCTTCTTTTTACAGTAAGCATAAAGAAAAAATACGAAAAACAAGAAAACCAGAGTTTAAAATCCATTTTGCAATAGGCTGTTAACTCAGATAGTAAAAATTTTGTGATATCAAGTTCAATATTATTCCAAAGTTATTTTCTCCTTGAAATTTGGGGCTTGTGGAATAAAGCACTACAGGCTTGCTCTGCTGAGAAATTAGAATCATAGAATCCTCCAGGCTGGAAGGGACCTCCAAAGGCCATCTAGTCCAACCTTCCCTCAGTCGCAGGGACACCCCCAATTAGACCAGGTTGCCCAGGGCCTCATTGAGCCTCACCATGACTATCTCCAAGGAAGGGGCCTCAGCCACCTCCCTGGGCAACCTGTTCCAGTGCTCCACCACCCGCACAGTAAAGAAATTTTTTTCTAATATTCAACTAAAATCTACTCTTCTCCAACTTAAGTCCATTGCCCCTCGTCCTATCACTGCAGGCCTTTGTGAACAGACCCTCCCCAGCCTTCCTGTAGGCCCCCTTCAGGTACTGGAAGGCTGTGATGAGGTCTCCCCGGAGCCTCCTCTTCTCCAGGCTGAACAGCCCCAGTTCCCTCAGCCTATCTTCGTAGCAGAGGTGCTCCAGCCCTTTGATCATCTTCGTGGCCCTCCTCTGGACCCGCTCCATCGGGTCCATATCCTTCTTATAGTGAGGGCTCCAGACCTGCACACAGTACTCCAGGTAATTCCTCCCTTAGTATCTCATCCTTCTTGAAAACAAGGTGCTGAGTTACCTGGTACTTTAGGTTCAACAAAGTGTTGCCATTTGTAACATTTTTATGTTAAATACCAAAAAAAGATGAAGTTTCCAGTTTAGTGTTCAGATCATATTAGTCAATGCCTTTCTCAGTGGTATGGGAACGTCTCTCGCATCCTCCAATAAGAGGAGTTTACAATGAAGAAGTTGTCAAACCAAGTATAAAGAACAGTAATGACAACTTTTTTGAAAGAGAAAACAAATCCTATTTCAAATTAGATTATTAGAAGGCCGCACAACTCAAATCTCAACGTATATGCAGACCTTATAAGGTACCCTATGCCTATCTATATGGCAGCTAAATAATAACAGGGGACGTAAATGTAAAGAAATCCGAGTTGTGCCTCTATCGTCAGGTTAGTGTGATTTCTAAAATGGAAAAAAAGCCCTTGAATTTTATTTTTCAAAAGCTAGTGCAGAGGAAAATATTACCTGACCTCAATAAATTTTTCGTCCACGGATTTTTTTATAGCATGCCTAATTTTACACTTTGACAGCTCCCACATCATTCATTTCAGGTCACGCAAGAACATTACAAACAGAACAATGTTCCAGAGGAGTATATTGAATAACAGTCAAAACCGGATTGTTTAGCAAGATAACAGAGTGTGGATGTGGCTGCACAAGAGCAGGATTTGCCTCTTTCTGCTGCCTGTTAAGGAACAAAACAGGCTCCATCCAGATGGGTGTTCTCATAGCACCTCATGGTGCTGCTACAGGTGTTCACAACACTAGCTGTAAATTAAACAGTTTGGGACTTTTCCTGAAGCCTGCTGGCGACGTGGTTGTCATCCTGGGAACTTGATACGGTTTTGTATATACTGTATACTCCCTTTTTTCCCTTTTTTTCCCCTAAATTTCCTTTTTATTATATTATATTTTCATTAAAGTAGTTTAGTTTGTTCTAAACTCTTGAATCTCTTTAACTCCTTCCTCTCCTCTCTTTACCCAAAGGGGGGGAGGGGGGAACATCTGTCACTCAGGTTTTGGTAAATTTGGCTGAAACCACGACAGATATTTAGGAAAAAACCTAAATGTATGGGTTTGTTTTGACCCTTCCTTCAGAGTCACAGGGTAGCAGATGGTTCTGTGCTACCTACAAGACCACCAGCAATTCTGGGCAGGGAGAGGGAGGTGAGCAAGGAAAGGATGATCAATGCCAACTTTAAAATATAAATCAGCACTAAGAGTTAAATTCCAGCTTTTGTTATTTCATGTCTGTCCTCTGTTTCTTAGTTTCTCACGTGGTAAAAAACGCTCACAGTGCTTTTTATACCTGTAGAACATTATACTATATATGGGCTGCTTGCTAATTATTCAATACTTTTATTTATGCACATCCCTAAAATACTTCTCTAGAGTTTCAGCTGGCGATATTACAGATGCCTGTCTGTGAGAAGTCAGTGAGACGGCAATTAGCTACAGGCTTAAATGAAAAGTAATGCATATAGATTCTATATTAATTAGTGACAAGTCATTTCTACAAGTAAGGATTTTTTTCCTCCTCCCTGCAAATATTTATGCATTCATTTAAAACCCGAGTGCAACTGTGTAATACAACCAGCTTAAAACAATACGCTTGAGCTTGCTCAGAATGCAAAACAATACGAAATTAATTTTTGCAGTACTGAAATCTAACACACACTTTGGGGGAAACAAAGTAAAGCCACGAAGCACGACTCTTTCTCCTGGGCTTCAGTACTAATTGCTTGTGGACTTTGCAAGGCGTTACAAACGGCAGAAAACCGCAGGCTTCTCTCAGTGGAAATCATGAGAAAAATATCGTTTCTTCTGACCACAACAATAAATGCTTTTAAACACAGAAAGTCGTCAAAAGACTTTCTGAGCTACTCAGAAGAAATCACTTCAGACAGGACTACTACTTTATATGTATATGCAAAGCCCTGCAGGCGTACTAGAGTCGTATTTGTTAATTCTGCGCTAGTCTGCCTTGACTTCACCATGGGGCTTTGGAAACATTAAAAAAATCGGTTGAAAACATGAAGCTTAAAGAAAACTCATATTGCCTTATACTGCAAATATCCTATATCAGGAATTGGGAACATATCATGTCCTTGCCTTTTTGTTTGGCAATGATCAATCTCCACAATTTTTCTCCTTCTTTCCATTAATTCACCCTCAACTGCAGAGCAACTGGAGAAGACTCACCAAAACACCAGAAAAATCACTGTAACTGCCACAACCCAGGACCCTACACATGTCCTGTACACATGTACACAAAGCTGTTCGTACAAAGATGATCAAAAACAAATGTGTTTAGAATATCCAACCCTGTACTTATTTATGGAAATTATCATGGCCAGTACACCCAGTGAAATTTTGTATTCTCCACTACAAAAGCCCAGCTTTTTCCACGTCTCAAATGTCTGGACTATGGAAGACAAGTTGTCATCTGTCAAGCCAGAGTAATGCCTGAGTTGAGGTTGGTTATACCACTTACGTTGACGTCATTCCCTCCCTGCCCCAGCTCTGGATCCTTCTTTACCCTCCAGGCATGGCTGCAGCAAGGGCGACAGTTTGTAGTGCAAGCAGGGTGTAAAATTCTCTTGTCCCAGACACTATGCAACTAACCCTCACCTGGATTTGGTCTAACCCACAAAAATATTCATCTTCTCAGATGTTCACAGAGCAGCACTAACTGGCAGTCTTGAAGAACTCATCACCTATTGAATCTTTGGATAAGGACAGCTCTACCTTGCTTGAGCAACCTCACCGTGTCTAACACCTCATTCCTCAGAGCAGGCACCGGCTTCTGAAGATTCAGATAACTTATAGAACACATCAATGACACTATCAATAGACTTGTATCAAAGCACATGAGGTTTATGGTTTTTCTTCTCCTATAAGCCAATCCAAATATGAACGAGAAATACAATCATGGATTATAACGACTTAATTTCTGATTTTACTAAAAAGTATGCTTTTCCAACAAGAATTATCCATTCAGTTAAAATGGACATCATCGTGTCTTTGAATAAAACATACCTTGCAGCCTGTCTTTAAAAGTACATAGATGCATCCGTCCAGAAACACAGTTCAATTTTATCCACATATTCGGTATATTTATCCATGTGCAAAGGATTTGACCGAAGAGCATTACTAGTCACACACATAACTAATGCATGAAGTAACCTAAGTAAAATAAACTTCTGGAAGGTTCTTATCAGTAAAGTTAGTTTGACAGCTTTTATAAAAGAGAAGAAACAATTCTGGGAAGGCACTAAAGAAGTTTTCTCAAGTCTAGCTGCAGAGTTGAAGGCTGTGAATGTCACCTTGTAAAACTGGCAAAAGCTTCTCCTCCAGCATTGGGACATTCGGTACAGGAATGCAATCACTTTTAAGAAAATGGCTTGGTATCCTCAGAAACAATGATTGTATTTTTCAAAAGTGACTACTACTTGGGCCTGGAAGCGATGATAATCCATCCTCTGAAAAATCAGATACTTTCATGTTCTCACACAAACATAAAAGGAACCAAAATTTTCCAGTTAATTTTTAAAGTGTTGGCTCAGAGGTACACTTTGGAGCTACGGATATACTGTTCCCTTCCCAGCCCAAAACACTGTTTAATTGAGTTAATAAGTAGTCTACTTCTCAAAAAATTTTAAAGCAAAATATAGTTTTCTGTACTTTTCAGGATTTTCAGGTTTTGTAATGAAGAGCATTTTAACAAAGTATTTTCATACCCTAATGTTTTCTCCCTTGATTTGACTGCAAATCAGACGTTCCACCACTCCAGTCCACCTGACAATATGCCTGTTGTTCCCAGTACAGCCACTGGTGTGACTAACAAGGCTCTCCTGTTCACATTTCAGTTTAAAATTCTGAATAGTTTATTCTGAAATAGTTTGTTCTGATTTCAGATGAAAAAATATGTAATTAAGGACATATTACAAAAAGAAATAATCACAGCATTATATGCACTAATTTTCTCTCTCAAAAAAAAACAATTTTCACACTCTCACCTATGTACAGAAACACACACTTACAAAAGTTCTGCAATTCAGAAAGTCCACAGAAAAATAAACTTCAAAACCTATAATTAACTGGCCCCTGACTGGTTTTCCCACAATGATACATGTATAAGAAAACATACTGATACGCTATCTATGCAAATGAGAAGCTCGCCTGGGCAATGAAGCTTAAACGACACCTAAACATACAACGATGAAGCATACAGTGATTTAAACATCATCAGCAGCGGAAGTATGGAGCTAAATTAACAGGCTCCCCATTGAAAATTGAACTCATTATGAAACCTCGGTTAGAGAACAACTTGACTGCAGCCTACCTGACCATATCTCATACCTTTTGTGTAAGCGTAAGCGGAAAAGATAAATCCCGGTCTATGTAGAATAATATCCTGCTTATTTACTAGAATGTGCTTTCTCCCTATACAAATGTGTTAGATCCATATTAGGTTCGTTCCTATTAGGTAAAACTAATTTATTTTGGATAAGGCAAATGGAAAAAAAAAACGAGACCATTTTAAAATTGCCTAAGGTCACTTCATGGGCAAAACAATGTATTTAAACTGCAGAGATGACAACATGCTTAATATGACTACACAGAAATTGCTTCCTTGATGACAATACATTAAAATCCTCATTGAATATTCATAGAATTTTTGACAAGATTGAGTGACATGTAATCCCAGCCCCAGCGAGCACCGACTTGATAGTCTCACTGTGCAAGGATAGACACCACACCAGCCAGGTCATCTTTGTTCCTCCCAGGGCCAGGAACAGCTGCACAAAACATCTCGGTTTCCAGTTTTAATGTCATGTCAGGCTGACACAAATATTAGAGAAGGAAATCAAACGTACAAAGCTCCCCTCTATATTGGATGCCAGAGCGAGGAAGAGGCTTTATCACAACTGAACAATAAGTAAGTGGAAGAGCTGTCATTCCCTTATAGCGTGGCAATGGCAAATTAGAGAAATAGCAAAGAAAAAAATCTTTCGAGTGACTTTCACTTACTAAGTTATGACCTCTGCATGATAGATAGGTAAGCAGACTTTAAATGATGTGAAATATGTCAATTCAGAATGCATTAGGATGCCATTAACAGACAGTAACTTAGACATCGGGAAAATATTAAGATGGATAGATCACTTAGCAACAACAGGACAAAGAAGGTTTTAATAAAGGCAAGACAAGACAATGCAATACTAATACCACCAAGGATCTGGAGTGCCTATTTTTATTTTTGTCGGATATGTAACAATGTGATAAAAAAGCACTTATCATTGAAGCTAACAACGGTAGAGAATCGAAAAACATTCAACCCAAAGCCTCTTTTATTAGTCAAATAAGAAATTTGACTGCTAAATCCTATCCCAGCAATGGAATATAATTAATACTGTATTTCAATCCCATAACAAAATTGTTGTCATAATTTCGTGACTGCAAAAGTGATACGCAACATATTCCTTATGCCACCACTCTCACGGCAGGCAATATTTATAACACCATAATCTGATAAGATTTTTGGATGACCTAAGGCCACAGCACCAAAGCACTTGTTTGCACCATGACCGTTCCCTGCTACCTGTATCCCGCCGGATGGCACATCAGGCCACAAAATCATCGATGAAAGAGATGTGACAAACTTGTGAAGCTGTACTACTCCTCTTGAGAGCAGCCAGATCTGACAGAAGTCTACAAAAAACATTGAATTATATATAAATGCCTCGCAGTGTAACTTTCAAGTGATGCGCTTTTGTTTGTTTTTTAAACTTGGAAACAAATGAAATTTTAAAATACATGCAGAAATGTCAGCCTGGCATGGCAGAGAGTAAGGAAACCATATGTATATAATACTGCACAATAAATTAAAAAAAATAAAATAAAATTCAGGTAATTAATTTTATCTTGTAATTTTCTCATAAGCCCCAGGCTCCCATCACTGCAACAACCCCAGCCAGACAGTTACACCTGGCCCATGCAAAATTCTCATTTCTATTTCCATTCCAGAATATGATCATTTACACTGTTTTTACAGTATTCACATGAGCTTGCCACCAATGCATTTTCTCTACAGCCAATATGGGAGGTGTTTGCATTAATCCAAAGATACAATGCCCCTTAAACCCATCACTTCTATTAAGTACATGGACATGACACGCAGCAGTTCATAGACGGCTCTTGAATCTGCCTTCCCAGTCTGCCAGCCCCTTTCGCTGTCAGTCAGCCTGATTATGTATGTATTGAGTGATGTTAGAGAATATTATAATTCTTCCAGCGCAAACACTTTAAAACATAGGAAAACAAAACAAAACAAAACCACCAACTTCTTCTGCTTGGAAAATTTATACATTCATAGAAAAAAAAAAAATCATTTGTGACACTGGAGGTTTTGTGAGACCAAAGCTCTCCCTTGTTTGAATAGGCAATAACATGAGCATAAACAATCAGGGCAAACACTCTGGACGTGGAGCTGTAGCCAACAGCTGGCTGCAGCTGCAGCACCAAAGCCTGCCCCACACACCCCACACAGAGCCAGGGCAGCAGGGATGGAGAGAAGGCAAAGCCTTATGGGCTACAACTCCTCTGGATAAATCCACTCCTCGTTTTCAACTGTATTGTTTTAAATAACTTTTTTTAGAACTGAAAAAAATCTTAATTTGCAAATCCTCAGCTACAACTGACAGGCAGAGGCCAAATGCAGCTGCTTTTCTTTTTTTAAAACCACTTACATGACAACTGTAAGCGCAGAGACCTGATAGTAGAGATAATGACAGTAACACGCTGCTGTAAGCCACGTGCCTTTTGCAGACAAGCTTTTGCGTTCCTTTGCTACGCAGTCCTGCTCAATGCCTCACAGAGCTGCCAATAAATAATAATGCATTTTAGGGAAACAGCTCCACACTAAAGGTAAGGAAGAGACTACTGTGCTCCTGCAGATTACAGAGCTGGTTCCCCTGTTGCCAACTTCCTTTTAATAATTCCCCTCTCGCATCCCAGTCTCAGTTCCCACAGACAGCATCCTTCTGAAGAGGGGCATATATTACACCCCCGCTGCACTACTGGGGGTCACAGTGGATTGAGCAGAGTTTTGCCAGCAGCCTCCATTCCTCATATACTTTGGAAGCAGAAATAAGTTCATCAGCTTTGGAAAATACTATATTTTGAACTGCAAGAGGAAGTATTTTAGACAAAAACCTCACCCTGGACAAGTGCTCCTGGGACCAGGACAGGAGCTGGCACACCTGTGTGCAGCCCCAGCGCAAGAAGTCATTTAAACCCCCCCTGGTACCCCCATGGCTTTCAGTAGGAAGCATCCATTTACAGGGGAGCACAGTCAACCCGTTTGGGGTTTAACTTCCATTGACTTCAGAATTTAAATTCCTCCCCAATGAAGAGAAAAAGAGCCATTTTAATGCAGTTTTGATTTACAATCACAGAATGGTTTGAGTTGGAAGGGACCTCAAAGATCATTGAGTTCCACCCCCCCTGCCATGGGCAGGGACATCTCCCAATAGACCAGGTTGCTCAAAGCCTCAAGCCTGGCCTTAAACACCTCCAGTGATGAAGCATCCACAACTTCTCTGGCAACCTGTTCCAGTTTCTCACCATCCTCACAGCAAAGAATTCTTTCCTAATATCCAATCTAAATCTCCCCTCTTCCAGTTTAAAACCATTACCCCTTGTCCTATCACTACACCTCCTGACAAAGAGTCCCTCTCCTGCTCTNTTGGCTTTCTGGGCTGCCAGCTCACACTGCCGACTCATATTGAGCTTCTCACCCACGAGCACTCCCAAGTCCTTCTCCTCAGGGCTGCTCTCTGACCAATACACCAGCATGATTCTGTATGGTAGATGTGAGAACATTCTAGTTCCTCAAGCCACTACTATGCAAGGTGTTAAGTTCTATTGGGTACCACATAACATCAGCTTCGAAACATACATGAACAGTAACTACAAGCTTAGCTAGAAGGAAAAGCTGTGCATTAAACAAGACACAACTTTGCAACTGCTTTGAAGAAAACTATTTTTTTATTTGTGAATAGGCCTCTTGGAAACAAGTATTGAATCTAATATGGGTGCATTTTCACTGTCTTCATCCTGCTGGGAGCAGAAGAGGTGCACTTATATTGCCCTCTGTTCCTACTCCGAAGACGCTCAAAGACTGTGACTTCTTCTGCAGTATGAGCTGGAGCTCCCACCACCATCATGCAACCAACCCCTCCTGCAGTGCATCCTCTGGGCATACAGATGGAGGTGATCTGTGGACCATGAGGACAGACAGCTTCATCGGAACCAAACATTTTGGAAAATTTGAGTAAAATCAGTCTAACCACTTCATAAAGTTATTTTTGTTCACCCCAGATAAAATGCGATGTGGCAATTGAAACTGCTTACTGAATTAAAAAGTGGTTCAACTGAAAGTATAACAAGAACCAACCAACAAAACCCAACCATTCCATTTGGTTTGTTTCACAGAACTTGCTAAA
>VZRU01021053.1:668322-697748 GCA_013398155.1 Pedionomus torquatus | reverse complement strand
AAAAAAAAAAAAAAAAAAGGACAACTGCTGATATCTTTAGGCAATCGACCTATTTACGCTTAAAAGTTCAAAACAGCTTTTGCATCATATTTCAGAGTGCTCTGAACAAAAAGCCACCTGCAATATAAGCAGACAGGGAAGCGTTGCAGGTCCCTCCTCGGATAAATTATACTGTTTGCGTTACACTTCTTATAAACCTTTTTTTTTTTTTTTTTTTAAACTTTCATTTCCCTTTTTTCTTAATGCAGACAGCACTAAAGAATAAAATGCATTCGATAAAGAGGTGCTGAAAGTTAGAAATAAACCCAGGGAAATTTTGCAACAGCAGAGGAAATGAAAAATTCCTAATTACAAGTACTTCATGGAAGCCTGCGGCAGCACATACCGATGGGCTCTGATTCTTATCAATAATTACTGATTTTATTATAATTATATCCAATGCACACTTGTATACTCTGAATCACCTTTACAGAAAAAAACGGGATAAACTGAAAAAAATGTTCAAAGTTGATCAAATGCATGCTTCCAAAGTGCAACACATGAAATGCAAACCCTGCCCTGCAATGGACTCACAGACCAAGATTAACTCTATCTCATTTCATATATGCAATATTTTTAGCAAAATTTTTAGCAATATTTTTTGCGTTCACTAAATTTTAGCACACTACATTTACTTCTAAATAAGCACAAACTAGTCATGCTAATGTTTTAGCTAATGTAGCATTAGATGACACAAGTTTTTATCTGTTTCATTTCTCAACCTTAATTTAGCACCGACATTCAGGTTTTGCATTTAACGCATATACTCTTTTACGGCACTAGCCAAATTTCTTCTTTACGCAACGTGAAAGCATATTCCCAAGAATCACCTGAAGCCAACGCTAACACCTGTGCAAAAATTTACTCTCTTTTAGAATATAATTTGGAAATTTTCCTCAGAACATATTCTTTTCCCCACTCCTGAATACTCCCTTCAATTCAGAACAGAAATGTGAAAAAGAACCTCCTTTTATATTGTTAAAAGCACTTTTTAGCAGGGATGGTGACAAGGCTGCTGTCTTATCGTGCTGCCAGCCAACACGAAGCACAGCCAAAAGGGCTCCCGAATTACCCTCTCCTTAGGTAAGCTGATCTGCACAGGCTTCTGGCACAGCGTCAAGATGTCAAGAAGCTTTTTCTATCAAAAATTTCAGGAATAAAATCACAGAAACTCAAAACGCTCTTCCAAACCTCACTCCGAAAGCACATAAAACCCCATTCATCACCACTGACTTCAAAAGAGGTGATGCTGAACTACGCAAAGTCTACAGCTATATTTTTAAAAAGTCAAAGTAATTTGATTCAGTAGCTGCACAAGCTTTATGCTATTTATCCAGCTGCAGGGCAACCAGGAAAGTAGTTTTTTTTTTTTAAAAAATACATGAATTTTTTTGTAACAGCATAGACAGAATAACATGATGCAGGACTTGCTAAAGTCATTACGCATCTCTGAACTTTCCACCTCACCCTTTATCCAAAGCTTTCTCTTTGATTCCAGCCATCAAACTCATCCAGAAAATAAACCATAGGATGCAACAGATGATAACTTGTTCAATAGTTACCTGTGGCACATAAGCAACGCAATCCCAGCAAGGTAGAAAGGCTGATATTAGCCTCCACAGTCCCACAATTGGGTTATTAACAGCACATTACTGGACAGCAAAAACTGACTTGCCTGTTATGTTTTTAGTTGGAGCCTAAGAAGCTATTAGAGAGGCTTATTGGGAAGAGAGGCTGGGTTTTGTTTTGTGGTTTGCTTGAGTTTAGAAACATCTTAACCCACAATTCAAAACTTTCAACTTTCACAGTGAATTTTCTGCAGTGGAAAATATAAACAAAGATTGGATTAGAAAAGTAAAACCCTAGAAGAAAGAATAGCATAAAACCAATCAAGTATGAATTCCAACTGCAATGTGTGAGTTACAAGCACTCGATTGGCTTCCTCTCCCTATAAAAGCTTACAAGTCCACCTCAAATATCTTTCATGGTCTACAGTTGGGACCGTTACAAGAACAGTTCCCCAAATACACCAGAACATCTTCACTGCAGCATTTGAAGTTTGGCTGAAACTTTACACTTTCAAAAAGTTTCACTTATCTTGGAAGGGCACACAACTCACACAAATCCGTAAAGAGCAGTTGTGAATGCTGGGGAAGATTAATTTACAAGACATAAGGGTGGTGCCCTAACAACACAACCCATTTCTCAGATTTAAGCATTGAGTCTTTCACTTCTGAGCCTTCTCCTCAACAGTACCTGCAGGAAAGAAAACTTCTGCAGACATGAGATTTGTATGCTGGTAAAATTCAACCCCACAGTTGTTCCTAACACAGCTGGAAATGCACGTGTAAGTTTCCTGAATGGTATACAAATATATATTAAGGGTATCTCCTTTTGCAAAATCCCATTATATCTAAGTTCACACTTTAATCGGAGAAAACCAATGCCTTTGCATAGATTACTAACAAAAAAAAAGTAGCAACTAAGACAAATGACTATTTTTTGCCCCAGTACCCTGAAGGAGAAGTAAGAAGCAATACATGTCCAAAAGAAAAACTTTGATATTAAGCCACAAGTAGGTTCTAGGAGTAATTAAAATCTGCTGACCTGTGTGCATGAAACACAGAAATGTAAATCCAGCCTTTCAGTCTACACTGACTTTGTAAATCACAGATGGAGAAGATGTAAGTACTTTCACCTATCCCACAGAATTCCACCAAATTTTTCAACCATCACTTAAATAAATTATTCAACATCCCTCTTTTAGTGTTCTCTGAGCCATCACAATCTCTGCAAGAATCTGCAACCTTTACTTAAAACTACTTTCCAAGAAGCAGAAAAAAAACTGAAATAAACAGAATGAATTTAAATTCATTACCAATTAAGTGTAATTTAATTCAGGATTCTTTCAACTTTCTCATGAGAATGACAAGCTGCAGGAGGCATGCATACCTGACTGATGGAGCTTGATTTACTGCTGCTGGTCCTTCAGGAAATCACATACAGCTATATATAGCTATCAGGAACCTCTTTGCCCCAAAATTAGATTTTGAAAATAACATCTGCGTAAGAACTGAGCACGTGTTTCTAAAAAGTTAAAAGCATGCTGGTTTTTAGGAATTAATTAGTTAATAATTAAACCACCAAAGTTCGTATCCAGGATGGCTAATCAGAAGGGCTCCCAGAGCGGCTCTACCTCAGGTTCCAGAGCCGGGAAACTAAATACTTACAGACATGAAAAAGCCAGAAGCAGCTAATAAATCATCTGAGACTCTGATTAACCAGATTTTAGAGATTACAGGTGTCAAAAATGTTAATTACAGGTATATAAAATGCTTTTTCCTGATTTCCACCTCTGTGGGCAACCTAGTAGCCAGTCAAGGTCCCTGCCTAACCAGGAAACAACACATGACCCACACCCCTAAAAATGAAGACAGCACCCAAAACCAAAGAGCAAACTCTGGCAACCTGTGGTTGAGCTCTTGCATTTCCACTTGCTGCCCATAGCACTGCAGCATGGGTTATCCCTCCATTCCCCTCTGGGCACTGAGAACAGCCGACAGCCACCAAACACTGCTGACGCTGGAAAACCACACATGCCGGAAAACAAGAATAATTATTTATCCCACACCAGCTTACGAACACGTAATTAACTCTTTTGGCACAGCTGTTTATTCCTTGGTCCTGCCTGGTTCCTGGTTTCTGCTGTAAGATGTGCAACAGCTTCTACCACCGCCACTCTCCACCTTGCACCAATGTACGCACCGCACCATCCAAGCGCTGAGAAATGGTGCCATCATCTTGAGTTAAAATTTAACTTTTAGTTCGTGTTTTGTAATATAAACTGAGCAAATATTTAAAAAACTGTTATTAATAAAAAAATTAAAATAAGCAACTGGAGTGATTTTTCTCCTAGCCAGCAAAGGAAAACGATACAGTGCTGGCTAACTCAAGCTCTCTTGAGGAGTTACCTATAATAATATATAATAATGACTAAGTTAGCTATAAAGCACAAAATGGCAATCAGTTGTGAGAAAACAGGAATGTCCAAGTACTCATGAGATTACCAGAGTAAAAGATGCCAGCACCCCAGAAGAAAAGAGAATCTCAGAAGAGAAAGCTTTCCCCAGCCTAACTCAGCGGCAGAGCCTCGGCAGGAGCAGGCTGGTATCATGGGAGAACAAGGTGCAAGGAAAGCTGTGGAAAGTCTGCTTTGTGTGATTCTTTCTGCATCCTTCTGAGGCATCTTAATTCTGCTGGCAGGAGCTGCAATGACTGAAGAAGGTGATATATATAAAATAGACTGCTCTCCATGGGTTTAAAAAGAAAGCAGTAGGTATGGGTAGGAAGAATCTGGTCAGGAATTAAATTTGACACAAAGTAATTTCAAAATAACACGGTAGTGTATGTGAAATTCTGAAGATTCAAAAAAGTCTTAAACATGAGACAGGTTTTTCTTCCTTTTTTCAAGCAAAGAACCCCTTCTCCTCGCCCACCTTTATTCAAGGTACAGAAGCAGAGATTCCACATGTGCAAACGTCAGGCTTAAAACAAGTTTTCCTAAAACATGAAAAAGAATTTAAGTACCACAACTAGTCCCTGAAAAAGTACAAGAACATAAGAAATTCTTTTCAGCACCTGGAACTGCTCCCCTCAGGCCCTTAGGGCTGCTCAGGTATTCTTCTGCTATCAAGTCCCCACTCAAGTCTAATATTTCAGCAGAAAAAACAACGGAGTTGGGAAAACTCACCAATATTCAACTATAAACTTTGCAAAAAAAAAAAAAAAAAAAAAAAAGAGATANNNNAAAAAAAAAAAAAAAAAAAAAAAAACCCGAGAGAGATAGAGAGAAAACCCAGTCTTGTTGTCTAAGCTGTTATTCCTTTAAATTAGATGACTAATTGCATGACTATTGCTTTAAATTATATAACTGGAAACAAGAGCACTTTTATCTATTATGAAACAAATCTCTGGAAAGTACTTCAAACAGGTATCTGAAATTCCCACCTTTAAATTCTGACATCACACAACTTCATCGTAAGTTACAAGTAACTTCATAGAAACATAGACTAATAAAGCTTATCTTTTGCATCAAGCAACAATCAAAGCAGCAATTCAGCTGCAGAGGACTATTCTACTTGTAATAACTCATGCTCTGGGGGCAGAATAATTTCTTGTTTCCTATAATAAAATGGCTATTTTATATATAAATTGTTATATATATTTATTTTATATGGATGTGTGCATATATGTATGTGTAAAAATATATATGTATATAAGCTCCATCTTTTTTCTTTTGCCCATGGTGCAATACATAGCCATTTTAGTGACTATTTTAATATATTTATTTAATATACATATAAAAATATGTGCATATAGCTTTTTACACTTATTTGTGTTGTATGCATATGTATGTACACAAGATCAGTATCTTTTTGTCTTGCCCACGGTGCTCATCTTACATGAAAAACTGATATGTGAACATCAACAGCATACTGGTAATCGTAAATTAAGAATAACAGCCTTCCACCCTGTATGTGGTACGTACCTGAATTTGGGTATGTGTTACAGCATTGCCAGGGAGGGCAGTGGTAGCCGCATAAGCCACCCAAGAAGCTGGGTTAACGCAGAAGCGGCTCGTCCAGTCTGAACTCGGGGCTGCCGTTTGAAGAGCTGCGGCATTTACGCTGTTTTATTTAAAACCGGCTCAGTACGTTTATGGGAGCTACAAAACACACCTCATAAATACCATGCAGAGATACCCACCGGAACACTCCCACGCTGCTGCCAGCACCAATTACCTGCCACAGTATTTTCTTGTACCACGGAGATCCCCAGCTTTGCATTCAGACATCCCACAAGAGGTTTTTGCAAATGGCTCAGGCAAACTTCTGCCACATCTGGGCTTGTTCCACCACAAAAGGTGGGGTCCCCAACAGCCAGACATCTCTATTACCCTACAACTCACAGTTTCACAGATTCAGGTCTCCACGTGGAACAACTAGCAGAAAATTCAGGCAAAATTGCAAGTAAAAACTGTTGATTTTCCAATACTGGAGAGAAGCATACAAAATCCAACACCTCATTAAAACACATTTTAAGTCAATTCAGCAATTCATATACATACCTCTGACATTTGTAAAATTCCACAACAACAAACTGTAAAAAAAAACATCTGGAACATGAAATGGAATACAGTTGGGAAAGTCCTTGCAATCTCTTAGGGGGTTATTTAAGAGTTTTAACAAAGTATTTTAGAGTCTGTTGTCTATTTGCTTAACAAAGACTACTTTTACTTAATAATGTGCAGAACAAAAAGGTATTTGGAAGTCTCTTACTTTGAATTCCATGGCAGGCACTGGCATTACAGAACCACATTTCTATTACCAGCCATTTAATTTGAAATCCTCACATTCATGAAGTATTTACTGCCACAGCACACAAGGCATAAGTGCACATTTCCACATATAATCCCCCATCTGATTTATAATTCATTTTTCATAAACTCTGTAAGTGCTATAGTAATGTCATTCAACAACCTTATTTTCAAATTGAATCAAACTCTGTACTATCACATCTAGAAATAGTTTTGTGATCTCCACTGTCTTGCTCTCAACAGACCGTTGAGCGAGTTCATCTGAGCTGAAACACAACGTCATGAATTTAGTAGAAAAACAACTAATGTAGATACTAACTGTATCTTCTGTGTGCTTTCTCCATACAGAAACTAGGCTGGATTGTATCTTTCCTTGTGGAAACAGCTATACACAGGTCATGTGAGATTCCCTGGACAGAAGTCAGGTCAAGGAAAAGTCTTGTTTGCTGTTCCATGTCCATCCTCCTGATGAGTCCATCAACAATGTCTTTACCGATATCCAGTAGTGAAGCTAAAAAACCTCTGGTTTCTCTTGCTGAACCTCTCCCCCAGAAGTGCTAACAGATAACAAAGCAAAGACTAACGCATTTTTCTAAAGACAACAAAAGAGCCATTGGCAAACAGCTCTTGAGCAGCAGTCGAAGACGTCAGGAATTCACAGGCATAAAAAGAAAAAACAATTTTATGTTTTGAATGAATTATCATTTCTTTAAAAGAAATACTCTGGAAATTAATAGTAACAAATCCAATAGTGGTGAGCAGTCACAGATATTTGCCAAGTCGAGACAGTCTAAAGTGTTTCCATCCAACTTGCTACTCAGGTACCCAGAAAAGGGACAGGCACCCATGTACCCATCCGGCAACTCTCACCTGGCAAACCCCTGCCACCACTGAAGCCACGGCACCTCCAGCTGGGACACTGAAGCTGGCAGATCTTTAAACACCCACATCTCGAACTGCCTCAGAGGCGCTCCGTGTGCCCACACAGGAGCCCACTCTTTTGGAGCAATGCACAAAATTAGAAACTAAATGGGTTTTAAGTACAATATGAAATTATCATCTGCTCAACTATTAAATAACACTGCCCAAAAAAAGCTCATTCTTGGAAACAACATGCAAACAGAAATTTCAAGAATAGAAGAAACACCCAGAACAGGTAACAACTGCACACCTACCACAAGGGATGGCGGAAAATACACTCACAATGACATTCATATAGCTCGTTTCTACAGTTCACCCTTACCCA
Source organism: Pedionomus torquatus (assembly GCA_013398155.1). Taxonomy (NCBI): domain Eukaryota; kingdom Metazoa; phylum Chordata; class Aves; order Charadriiformes; family Pedionomidae; genus Pedionomus; species Pedionomus torquatus. Next base: position 690,087 of record VZRU01021053.1, on the reverse strand, counting down.
GCAAATTTCAGTCCATATTTAATCATACTGAAGCATATGCTTGAGTACTTGCTTTAAAGAATATAGTATTTCCTTGCACGGTTGCTGTGTTTTTTGTTGGAACAACTAACGTATCCTTTATTACCAGGCTGGTTAACAGTATCAGTGCATGCTGTACAGGCTAGAGCTTTGCTGTTTAACTTGACAGCTGGCTTTCCTCCTGAAAATTCCTCTGCTCTCTACATCTCCTTATTTTCCTTACAACTGCAATGGACTAATGGCATAAAAATGAAGTGCCACCACCACCCCCAAAAAACCCAGCCCAACCCCCAAAAAACAACCAAGTGCCTGCAGCAAGTATTTTTGGTTAGTGTCTGGCTGCTGCTGGCTCCTGATGCCCACAGAGAGTCACAAGTGTAACTTTAAAGTCATAAAGATACCAATAGAAAATCTTTTCCTAAGCAAGCTATCAAAAACCCCAAATGGTCCTGTACTGCTCGCTATAGTTTTCCTTTGGGTGGGCCCTGGATACAAGCACAGAGAAACTAAAAAATATCAATTCCAAAGGTATCTAATAGAACTAGAACTTAATTTAATGGAAAAGAACTGGGAGAAGAAAAAGAAGAGAAATGCCTCAACTGTTCAGAATTTCTTTAGAATAACTGGGAATTTTTACCATAACATATTTTAAAAGAAAAAGAAAGACAGACAACCTGATCTACAACAAGGTCTCATGATGCTATGGAAAAGGGTCATATTTTTTCAATATGTAAGTTATTAGCATGCACTCAGCTACTGAATGGAAGTTAGGTCTAAGACCAACAAACATCACTGGAATTTACAACCATTCACCCGGAGCTGGGGGAGTTTGCTTTTTTTTAAATCTGTTCTTCCATTCAGTGACAAAACGGTCAACTATTGCCTCAGAAACTGTAATGTTAACCCAAGTTTAAGGTAGAGACTCTACACCAGTGACATAAAGTGAAGGTGCCGCCACAGTACAGCACAGAGCACTCAGTGGACACAAGCCAAACCCCATTATCTCTCTTAACAGCCATTCTTCTGCATTTTTAGACTATAAAAAGTATCAAATATGAAATACAGTTCCCTGATGTGAATATTTACAGAGTCAGTTAACTTAGTTAATTTAACTTCCTTGGGAGACTTTTAGATAATGCAGATTTGGGCAGACACTATGGCTTTTAAATAAAAAGAAGTTTCCAAAACAAGAGATGAATCAACTCCAAACCTCACTGCCCAAGCTTTGCTTCACCTACGCCAAAACCAAGGAGGTATGAACAAAGAATACTACACTTCCAACTAAAACATCAGGTTTTTATTAACTTCCAGATGAATTAACAAAAAAGCACGAAATGGCTTAGTGCGACCCTCTTTTTTTTTTTTTTTGCAGGAAAGTTAAGGGTTTTGTAACGCAACATTCAAATACATTTAAAAAAAAAAAAAAAAAAAAAAATGCCAAACCCAAAGGAACTAAGTTACATTGTGCCTCCATGATTCTCTATTCCCTGATGATTTAAAGCCCAGATAGTTGAAATCAAAGTTATTGAGCACATCTGCTTTTATTAAAACTATCACGTAATTATGGAGTTGAAACACCTCTGCACCTAGACCACACATGCGGTACTACGGTGGGAAGTGGCCGGCACCTCCTTGGCAGCTCCACATCTACATCAGTATCTGTATTAACTGGTGACCTGCGAAACAACACACACAACTGGTTATGGATCCACTGCAGCTGACGTTCCACCCTTATTCATTAATTCCAGTTACCACAGTCTATATTTAATTACCTTTTATGAGCAGGAGGCTCAATTAGATGAGTAAGGCTGCTACACAATAACGCTCCATTTATGTGGATTCTATTATTATAAATCAGAAAATTAAAAAAATGAGATAGTGCTTATGATTCCTGATTAACGCTTCATAACAAGTAACAGCCATTCCTTTTCAATCTTGATCCCCATGTAGCTAATTACCAAGACTCTCCCGGTCAGGCCCCCAGTCCTGCATGGGTCAATACTAACCCAGCAGTGCACCAGTGCCCATCTCCACTGACCCGAAAGGCGTCGGCACGCAGATGAAAGGGCAAATTTCAACGACAGTCCATGTGAACACAAGAGAGCATACTGACAAAAGCATCACTGAAGTGCTGCCATCGTGGTCCAAACCCAAAGAAGGAGCAATTGCTGCCACGACCTCCTGCAGCCCGAGAAGATGCAGAAAACTCAGGTTCAATCCCCTCTTCAGCCATGAAGCAAATAGGCAAAGACATGTAAAAGATGGAGAAGTGATAGGGAAAGCCCTTCTTTCTTTCACCTGCACCAAATAAAATGCTTTTCTTTATTAAAAAAAGGAAAAAAAAAAAAAAAAGAGTACTTGTCTGTATTTTACAATCAGTGTTTTGCAGATCTCCCTAAATTCAGATTTATTTTTAATCAAAAGCGTGCCAGTTGTTTGGCTTGTTTTGCACATCTGTCACAGCACTGCTACCATGCATATTCTTACTACTCTTCAGTTAAAGAAAATAAAGCGCTTTTTTTTCAAAGTACAAAAACAAAGAACTTAATATTTACCATATGATGTTATCAAATGCAGGGAGGAAAAAAACCAAACTCTATTCATTGATTCCCTTTCTGGGGAATTAGGCAGGGAACACAGGATGGTTTAGTGCAGAGAAAAACAAGCCTTGGCCCAAAAGGCAGTAACTGGGACGTAGGCGAGGTCAGGGTTACCAAACCCCGGCAAACTGGGATTGATTTTCCATCCAGCTGGGGAGGGCTGGGCTGTCGGGCTGTCCCAGGCAAGTCTCCAGCCCCCTCGGTGCTTCTCACCTCCACAAGCTAAAGCCTCAGGGAACAGCAAAAGGTTTTCAGGTTAGCGATGAATGGTGCTACTGTTTGAGTTTTAATTGGTGGGAAAAAGCCTTATTCCCCCCCTTTTTTTTTTTTTTTGTTTATTTTCAGTTACAAGTACCACTGGCAACCGAGAAAAAAAAGTACCTCGTAACGTGACATTCTTTAAGACAAGCTGGAGTTAAAAGTAAGACAGTGAAACCAGCGCTATGATACAGAATATATTTGGTCATTCAAGCACTGGGCTCAACGGGCACTTGGCAATTCTGAACCGAGTTTGCAGATTATTCCTGAAAAAAAATATTATATCTGGAAAGCTTTTTGCAATTTTATTTTGAATTAAAAAAAAAAAAAAACCAACAAAAAACAAAATAAACCCTAAACCTATTTCCCCCAACTTGCAGCAAAGAAAGCATCCCCATCTGAAAGAAGTTATTTTCCACCCACGCAGCAATTCCACCTATAATAAAAGGTCACTTATTACCCCACTTTGCGAACACAAAAGAAACCTCCAGCTGAATGGGGTCTCCACCGAGGGGAACAGATGGGCCAAGCCTATAACATAGCACTGCTGTATTGACTGGTGATGGAACCGAAGTCGCATTGCCATGGCAACTCTTTTACTGCCTCCTCCCTCAAGACAACAAGAAATAGCTCACGAGAGGTATTTTAGGAAATCCATAAAAAGAGAAAAATTGTGTTTCTTCCCTTCCAGTTATTTAAAACGTACCTACAAAAGGTGCTTACGGGAAACAGGCAGGTGGCAGTTGCTTCCACCAAACGAAAAATAATCTTTTGCCTCTGCCGTGAAGATTCGTGATAAATGCCGAGTATCCATCATTCTTCTAAAATGTTAACTGCAAACTTTATGGCGCTTCCACTAAAAACCCTGATGCTGATTTTCTGATATATCTGCTTTGGGTTTGTATTTTCCTAATTAGATTAAGAGAGCCGTCTAATGAAAACCAGCCTATTTCTCCTCTGAAAATTACGTGAACTTATCCGGAGGTGACACCTACCTGCGGTGCTCACATCATTTTTGTATCGCTAATGCATTTAATCGTTACAAATTACTAAAATAAATAAATAAATACAAGTCTTTTTTTGCAAAAATCCCTTAGAAACACAAAGGGAAGAAAATGGCACCAAAACCAAGACTACACTCCCCAGCACGTGGGAGGGAACCAAGAAAGGGCGGGTGCCAGCAAACTCCAAATTCTTTTAAGCAGGATATCCCCAAGATTTTAAACAATAATAAACGCTTCATTCTCAAAATACAGTTCTCTGAAGTGCTTGTTTCTTTCCAATTGAAATTAATTGGTTTTTAATTTTCAGCAGAAGATTCTATCTCTATTTTCAAACTTGTTTAAAGCAACATACGTCATACAGACATTAAAACTGCAATATTTACAAAAGGACAGACCTCTGAATGCTAACCGCTCATTAAATAGTCCTAGTGAAATTCTTACAGAAAGCTTAAGAAACTAATAAACATGTTTGATTTTTACAGCATTACCTCAAAACACCAGGAACATAACCCAAAGCAGTTCCAGCTGTTTCATGTACACTTGAATAATTTTGGAAACTTTCATTTCTGACGCACCCCTGAAGGGCCCCACTTAGATTGTAAATGTTTTTGTTTTGGTTGGCAGAAACCCCTGTACAATCTCTGATTTAATATCAGCTTTAAAGCAATAATAAAAATAATAATCTCACTCGCATGCCAAGCCACCCATGCTGCTGCGGACCCCAGGGGAGGGACCAGCTGTGGGAATCCGGCTCATCAGTTCCCCTTGTGTTTTCTTAACTCTCTGCGAATTTGAAGATGCTGTACTGGAGCTCTCCTCGCCCTTGACCCCATGGCAGCCGAATTCAGCCGCTTTCCATAACGAAGCGGCCCCAGCCCTGGCACAGTAGGCTGTGTTCAGCTGTTGCAGTTCGGGGTAAGAACAGCCAAACTACACAGGATTTCTAAAGCGTAAGGGCTTTTAGGGAATGGTCACAAAGCTCCCCAAAGTACAGCAGGCAACAGAAACATAACACATGCTTGCTCAGCCGCCCATTTTTTTTCTTGTTACTTTCGGAAACTCAGTGGGGTATGTCCCCACATCTAGGCAGTGCCACTATTTAAAATGTACATGGGTTTTGTTGGCTTTTGCTTGCTTCCTTTTTCTTAAGGTGTCAAGCATCCTCCTTCAAAACCAGTCAGAAAATGGCAGAAAATCTCCCTGAAGCCCTTCCCCGCCACTTGCCTCTGCACAGCTCACCCTCCCTCATTTTTCCTATTTTCAGTTCACAACACGCACTTGACAAACAAAGCATTTCCACCCCTCTCAGTGCAGAACTCACCAGGCAGCGCAACTGTCACCGAGAGCTCCTGTCCAAGGAGCTGCAGAGGACGGGACCTTTGCTTTCTGACACTCAGAAACATTTGACTCCGTCCCCAAACTTTTGCACATTCATCCCATTGCTCTCTTGGCCGCATCTGGCACCCTCTGCACACACCTCAGCATCTTGGGGTTAAAATTTATCACCTTATATCCAGCTTGAGTTTGTCTAACTTACAATACCCTGGACTTTTATTTTTCTCTCTTGGAGTACCAAAGTATTTCTTCTGTCTCAGACAACAGGATTCTCAGACTTTTGAACCATGCCTATGCACCTTCTAAAAAACATTTTCCCACCTGATGGGAGGGTCCACCTGCCTCAGCCCCACCCTGAACAGAAGCCATTCCCTGAACAGAAGCAACACCTCGTTATGGCCACAGCTCTGCAAAGCAAGCACTGGAAGCTGATGCTCATCTGCCAACCCATCCTAATTCAGAGTCATCACTTATCAAGACAGCTCATCACTGTAAGTAAGGCATGCAGCTTTTGCGTATCAGACTTCATCTTTCAACAGATTAAATTATATATTAAATCAACAACATTAAACCAGGTGATCCAGAGCCATGTGTGCCAATTATGATTTTTTTTTCAGTAATTTCCATCTTTGTCTCAACTACAAACACCATCAATTATATCTTTAAAGTTTTTTTCCGTATCATGGATAAAAATGTCAATGAGGATTAAGGCAAAAATTATTCTCTACAGGACTCCATTACAATCTGCCCATTTTTAATCCACTTTATAGTGTTCATTTGGTATCAATGTAGCTTTCTAATTAAAATGTTGAACGGTATCAAGTCAAATATCATAGAGAAATTTCAATTGTTAAATCAACACTATTATCCCCATTTAAAAAAAAATCCTATAAAAAGACCCTGCGGTTTGATAATTCATATACTATAAATCCGTGTAGACTACTGTTAATTCGATCACTATAGTTTCAACCTGCACCATGATTCTTTTAACATGTGCCAAGAAAACTAGTAGTAGAGACAAAAAGAAGCTGTAATCAGTAGAAAGTAATTTACACCATGGAAAACAATTACTCCAAACATTTTGAAGCTAAACCTCAGCGATGAGCGGGGCACTAGAGATGACTGAGCTGCAGCTATAACGTCATTTACCAGAGAACATCTACCATCTACTACAAGAACATCTAGCTCTACCAGCGACTGTCCTGATGCACCTTTCACACTCCTGCAGCCAAACCAAGGGACAAACACTTGGTTCCAAGTAGGAGGAAGACTCCTTAGCTTAAAAAATATCATTAGGTTTCTTTATCCTCCACATCCCACCTTGCTAATTAAAAAAAATAAATGGTTTTGGACACAGTGGAGAAAGAGAAAGGCACAAGGTATTCACAGAGCTGTGGTGACATAAAGATGTTGGCACATTAGGAAACTTGTTTTGTCATTAAATCACACTCTGTAAATAGGAAATATAATTAATAAGGACAGGCATATTAACTTTTGTTCCTTTCAAAACCTGCCGGCAAAGAGAGGAGAAGGGGGAATGACAATATCTGGCAATAGGAAGAAAAACAGTTGCAAATGAGACATTTTTCAAACCCCTTAACTAGTTTTAGTAACATCTGAGAATAAAAATAAAGTTATAAATACTGTTGTATCTTTTAGAGTGCTCAAATTAAACTGCATACTTAATCCAAGTCATATGCAACAGTGTAACAATGCTCTTTTTGCCCTCAATATGAATTAAGAATATTAAATATGTATGTGAAATAGTAGCCCATGCTGGAATGTCTCCAGATGGAAATTCTTGAAATGAAGTTTTTTCCTCTTTCTCTCCCCCCACCCACTTCTTCATTTCAATCCATAAAGATATTCAAAACTAGGTCAAGCTTACAACACCCAACAAAAGTAAACGGATCTGCAATTTTTTTAAAATATCTTCCTTTAAAATTTACTACTAAAAGATTTTCCATTCCCTTTGTGAGAAGGACAAATACAGATATGGATTTTTCTACCTCCCTGGAAACAAGCATACACAAAAATAAGGTAACTACTAAAACACAGCTTTCTTCCCATCTCTAGTAGGCACTGCTGCTCTGAAATTACATCTCCAATCAAGTCAAGTCACTTAAACAATATGTTTGCTAGAGATGAACCCACTGTACAAAATTTTAGTTTCTAAGAAATTAAAAGAATCCAGATATTCAATTTTCAGGAATAAATAAACATATATAAAAATAAATGTGACGCTTTGGTTTACTACACGTGTCTAAAAGGGACATGCCCATCAACCTTAAATCGTCAGCAACTGCCTCTTCATTTGCATTTTACCACTTTCTAAATTCTGACAGATGCCAAAGAATTCATATTTTTTTAAATAGTAAAATAAACTTAGTAAATTAAGGGAATGAGGAGTTACCTTCCCCTCTGATGTCTGATCCACATGCCCCTGATGTGCCAAAAAACCGTACCCATTTCCTCACCTGAGAGGCAAATCATCCAGCCACAGTCTGGCACACATAGAGATGATGGGATACATCTTCTGCCAGCAAAACTTAGGATCAAACCCGTTCCATTTCTAACACTCACTCACTAGCCACTCTTTCCTCCATCCCCGTTCATATGCCAGGTAGAAAACACAATGCTTTCCAATCACTCTACAGACTTCCACTCTTATTAAAAGGCACGTTTTTCACCTCTTTGTGTAGTGCTCATCATCCTCCTTGCTGCTGCTGATGGCCGTTAGATACAGCTCGCAGATTCCCTAAATTACAGCTTACGGTGGAAAAGTGATTTACCTGACTAAAACCCCATTTGACACGACAAACTCTAAAAAAGTGTAACTTTAAGTTTCAAATTTCATCTCCCGGAAAAAATGCTGCAGCCAGATCGAAGAAATCAAACTGGTCAGATTGCTGTATCGCATGAAAAACACTGACTCGAACTGCTGAGCTGTGGAAATGAAGAGGTGGGATGCTTGAGAGAGCAGAAGCAAAACCTGACAAGGAGGAGACCTGTATTCCACCAAGAAACTAACTTTAGATTCTGTAGTAGATACCATAAGGAACTTACACAATGAGGCACGCAGCACAGAAATACCGTACCAGACACGTAGAACCTGGGTAGAGGAACCTCAGTGGTGAACCTGGGTTTTGTGGCAGTCAATGACAAATGAACCAGAGAAAACCTCAGGCTGTACTGGTAACGCGGCAAAGTAAATATTAATAGTGATTAATAAATAAATTAGTCCACCAAACTAATGATCAACGCTGAATATCCAGGAATGGCTTTGGATCCCCACACCAGCAGCAGCAATCAGTGGAACATCAATAACTTGGAAAGAAGAAGCAGGCAACAAAGGATTATGAGAAAACCTTTTCCAATGTTTTGGTTGGAAAGCAGCACAGGACATAATCTGGTCCAACCCAACCTCTTCAATCAATGAAACAAGGAACTGGGTAAAAATGCTGGATTCCTCTATATGGCTTGACATCTTCACCCCCAAATAATAAATCAGTGCTGTGACAAAACTAACAGAAGAAAGCATGTATTGACTTAACAGCATTTGTCTTGAGCTGTGTATTTCTGGTGTTAAAAAAGTGAAATTGTACCATGGAGAGCCTATACTGGTTTTTCTTTTCTCTCACATGGCCTATAAACATTTAAAATGTTTTCTAAGGCACAGCAATGCTGAAGCTGCTGGATGACTGTGAAGGGTTAGTACTGGGCCAGGTGGGAAGGAAGTCAACTGGAGTTTCCAAATTTAAACAGTAATTTCCGAAGAGCGGATCTTCATCCAAGAAAGTGCTTCACAGCCTCGGTTCAAAGGCTCCCGTCGGATTGTTTCCACCGTGAGCGTGTGGGAATTTGATGCCTTGGTCCCCTCCTGCAGCCTGATGGACCAGCAGCAGGAGACTCACCACCGCCAGCTAAAAAGCCTTTCATACTAGGACAACCTTCTGTCAGAGCCCTTTTGGGACAATGACAGATAATCACACTAAATTATGAATAAAAGAGGCAATGACTACTTTCTGGAAAAGCACCAAAACTGAAGGGAAAAGGCTCACCAAAATATTTCTAATAGATCTCTGGAAAATTATTTGTCTACAGACTTACCAGTGAACACAACTTGGCATCAAGAAAGTACAACTCCAAGAGAGTTTTTTTATTAATTTACATGTCTACAAATATAATTGTATAATATATCTATATTATATAAATTTCCATCATAGAAACTTACGTATCTATTTTCTACAGGTTTATGTGTATATATATACAAAACCCTCAACTTTTTATTAGAAAGACATGTCCAAATTAAAAGGGAACAGTGGATAAGGTTTAAACTCCAGTTGCTCTTCCCCTGCTTCTTGTAGGGGTTTTCCTGAGTCGTGAGAAAAGTCTAAAGCAACCCTTACGCTTACCCACCACAATGCACTACTGATAAACCACAGCGATTTTCCAAGGCATTTCCACAACTCCCTGACTCGCTAGAAGCTTTAACTAATATCCTCTCTCAGTGCCACCAGGTTTGCTTGGAAATAAAAAAAAAAAAAAAAAGAATAAAATATTGCATTGCAGTTATGCAACACTTCTTTAAGCCATGGAAACCCAGCAAAATTTTGTTTATTGGTATCTGAATCCTCATATAAAACAATGACATTCAGATATTCCCTGGCAACCTGCCCCACAATTTACAAGCCCACACCATTTCACAAATATATATGGCAAGATATTTATTGCAACCCACCCAAAGTTCCTTGACTGTCGATTCAGTATCTGCTACCCATAGTCCCACTGAACGTTTACATAAGATAATTGCTTTTAATCTTAATGTATTTACTTTAGATGTGCCCCGACAACCACTTAGAAAAGTGGCATTTTTCTGACAAAATGAATCATTTGCCTTCTACCACCAAGTTGCAGATTTCTGTTACCAAAATAGAAAAGCTAGAACATGCCCCAGGAAGTCTCTTTCTCCACTTTGAAATTACAGGGAGCAGATACACTCCATTTGAAAATCCTGTGATTAAAAAAAATACTAAAAAAAATTCAAAGTGACACAATTTCCAGAAGCATGGAAACAACATATTGTGACAAGTAGATTGCAAGAGGAAAAATACAGCAAGGAATTGCACAATTCCTTTCTAAGCCAAAGTACTGACACTGCATTCTGCTGAGAAAACCTTCTTGTCCCTCTTATTTCATGATAAATTTCATGTGACTTTTCTTGGTTGGAGGAAGGGAACAGAAACAAAACCAAAACGCTGTCCTGACATGTTAGCATGAAACACCTCCTTTAAGAACTAAACTTCATCTCTTTTATTGTTACATAAAGTTCTATTTTCAGCCTGAACTAGGAGGGGAAAAGAAAAAGAAAATAACCACAGTCATTCTCAAACCAGAAAACCATTAGAGATCTAAAAACACGAAGGAAAAATCCTTTTTAAGAAAGAACAGACCTTGATTTCCAGTCCTATATTCCAGTTTCCACCACCTGTGCTTGGCAAATGGTGGTCAGTGCTAGACGACTCCTTATTCAAAGCGTCTGTAACAGTCCCAAGCTCTTCATGTCCTTTCCTTAATATTAACCACTTCTGGTTTTTTAAGCCTTGACCTTCCCAAGGCTATCCCTATTTGTATTTTATTTCTGAGATCCCTCCTTTCCCAGAAACAAGTCCTCCTCCTCCTCGCCCAATATCCACCAAGGTTCAGATATTGACATCATGCTTATTCCTCTGCCCATCCTGCTCCTTGATCTCAGCAAACTCCATCATCTTTATGGTGACAGCTCAAACTCTGTGCCTCTCCAAGAAGAAACTAATTTTAAATTTTGTGGAGGTATAGAACATGCATTCAATAGCTATCACTTTGCTCTCCATCCTCCCTTGAGACTTCATTGGTCTCCAATTATTAGCCTCAGCAGATAATATCATCAGGCCACTGCTTCACAGCAGGGCATCATCAGCAATTTATCTCCCACTCTTCCTGGGCCATTTTAGTGAGATGTAAGATGTGCTACTTCTACTTTGCAATAAAAAAAAAAAAAAATTTAAAAGTTTTTAAAAGACACTTGATGAGGAACATAATTCCTTCTTATGGCCTGTAAGTCACCTACTGTACATTTTCCCAAAGGCCCTGATAAAAACCATGTTCCCTCACCAAGCCTTTCCCAAATATCACTACTTGGCTATTTTCTTCCCTTGTTCTTTTCATCATTTCTCTCTTTAAGCCCCTGAATTTAACTTTGGCAACTCAAGCACAATTCAAGATAACTTTTTTCCTCCATTGCATGAAAAAGAGTTAATTACAGTTGCTTACCCCCATTTTCCATCTACTAAGGATATACAATACTATTTGCCTGCTTGCTGTTTTCACCTTCAAGCTTTTCGGCTTTTACAGACAGCATTATTCCTAAATATGTAATATTTTTTCCCCTTAATAAAAAATCCCACACCAATGTCCCTTTGTTATAATACCAAAAATCATTACTATTAATCAACAGCACAAATGTCTACGAACTGACAAATGCCCTTCTGGGGTGGTGTTTTTTTTTACTGAAAAACCACATGCTTCAGAGTGGTTTCCTACTACTAGCTTACTTCATCTGCAAGTTGAAATACAGAGTGAGTGACCTCTCCATATGGCACTTTCAACATATGGAAACAAAAAATACAGATGCACAAATGTTTTGTATAAACCAGAGAGAAACTGTAAAGCATCCTTCAGCTTCAATTTATCTTATTTGTACCAATACTGTAAATTAGAAAAATTAAAAATGTTCCAAAGTTGTCTTCTATAATAACTAACATTTCTAAAGCACTTCTTCGGAATGCTGTTTTTTGAAAGAATGGACTGTTAAGGTCCACAGCAGTAAAGCAAGACTATCTTTTGTGAAGGAAAATGCCAGTTACTGATGCCTATCAGACAATCAAACGTGCCCCTGTGTGGGCATGTACACTCCCATTCTCAGAACAGACCTGCTGGCAACCGAGATGCTGCTTTCAGAGATATTCCTTTTTTTCATTCAAAATACTTCAGAAAGTTGCTTTGAATTTTTTTTAACAATGATTCCAAAATATTTGAAATCATGTGAATAATGATCTCAGGTTATATCACCAAAATAGATCATAACATGGATAGAGCCACAGAAAGAATCATCTTTTTATCTTCCATGAAAAGGAGAAATGCTCAATATCATAAAATCAGACCCATATGGAGAAAATGGCAGGACAGAGTTTTCTAGTACACCCTATAATCTGAAAAATAGACTTGATCTAAAAAACCCCGGTCTCTCAGACTGTTCTACCTGATCCTCTGCTTTCAACAGCTTGTTAGAAGAGATGTGTGTAGCCAGCTGTTTTGTGATATGTTAACGCGCTCAGGCAGATTAACAGACCTAAAACCACAAAATTACTGCCTTCCTGGAGGGAAACAAAATCATACAGCATCTTCCCAAGCTGTCACGCTCCCACTCCACATCAGGGAATGACCATCCCACATCCTGACTGTCCTTCACAAGCATAATGTCCATGCCCACAACCACCTATCTTCTGCAAGGGATGCAGTTCGGTGGTCTCTGAACAGCCGGCCCTGAAGGGTCCCAGCTGGATAGAGTAAATCTTTGTGAGCATCTACTGCAATAACCAGGATACGCTGCTCCCTCCAACCCAATTGCCAAGACAGCCAAGTTGAATGGATGGATGTGGCACTTCAGGGCATGCTTTAGTGGCCAAGATTGTAGGGGTTTTTTGTATATGTATGGTTGGACTCTGATCTCAGACATCTTTTCCAACCATGATGATTCTGTGATTCTGTAATGTGTTATAGGGATGTAAAAAGCTCCCATTCAGGTGTTTCCTTTTTAACAAGATAAAATCTTTTCTTTCAGTACATTCTCCAGTTGAGAAAAAACAAAAGGGCATCATTGACAACACAAACAAGTAACGTTGAGGGTCTATAATCCAAGTGCAGAGGCTGTTGGGAATATTAATCCAATGGATTCCACCTGCTCAGAAGAAGATGGCATGCCCGAACTTGGAAAGGAGCACCAGCATCCAAAAAACATGGCACTAGCCCTGACAATGACACAGTATGACTGTTTCATAGTAACTTTGCTCCATCAGGAGAAGAAAAGCAAAAGCAAATGAAACGTTAACTCTGCAGAAAACTAATCTGAAGAACGCAAGTAGCATGTACTCCATTTCCTATTACAGCCATGTCACTATTTGGTTTATAGCTCAGGTTTTTTTCTTGATGTAGATCTACCTATTAATAAAGAAGTTTTTTGGCAGCAGCATACTCGAACTGTAACTAGCAGTGTATGTTATCTTCTCCTTATCTTCAGATGTTAAAATTGAGTTAATCTCTCAGCAAAAATGCACAGATTGATGTCCTTGTAACATGCACGCTACATCCCATACAAGCCTTGTTGATGATAAGTGATCACTAACCAGAGGAAACAAACCACCACAAGATAATAAAAACTGGAGGCGCATGTGATCCAGAAAAAATACTCCTTACTAATAAATTCAGGATCTTTGACATAAAAATATTATGTCCCATTTTCTAATGTCCCTGGGCAGGGTACTTTACTGGTTGTTTCCCTATCATCTTGTTCAAAGAATTGATCCATCCTTTTCCCAACTGCTCCCGCAAACACGTACTGTCCAGTACTAAAATTCAGTAGGTCTAGATGTGCCGCATTTCACCATCTGCTCTATTCCCATTTTAATGCAGCTCCCACCTGGCTGGCACGGCCTGAAGTCCTGTGACAGAAGATATCTGGGCACAGCAACCTGGGGCTCAGCTGGGAGCTTCCCACTGAAAGACTGCCAACGTTGCCTTGAATCCACTCTTCTTACTAAGCTCTCCCATACCCACAGCAACTGTGAAATCACTATTAATTACTCCCTTTCGCCTGACCCACTTATCTCAAAATAGCAGTATCTGAGATGGGCTAAAAAGAGGGGGAAAGAAAAAAAAAGAGGAAAAAAAAAAAGAGGAGGGAAGCTGCACGTTTTGCTTCCTGTGTTACTCCTCTTAAAGCCAACTCTGTTCTGATTTTCTCCACTATTTTTCCTCTTTCTTTGCTCTCTTCTCCAACTTCTCTTCTGCATCTTCTTTTTTGTTTCTCTCTGCAAGAAGAGGGATCGGGTTAGGAAAAAGGAATGATGGAGAACGCTGAATTGCTGAATTGCGATTCTGAATTGCTTCAAAAATGTGGAGAGTAAATGATGGGGCGTAGAAAGGGAATGGAGACCCCTCTGGGTTTTCTTTTCCAGAGATGACTTTCTTTTTCCTTCTGGCTCATAACTGAAGGAGATGGGAGAGAGCAAGACTGTTGGCGATGTTGGCAAATAGTGAAAAAGGAGAAACATGTAACTACAATTATTTGGAGAATAAGAAAGCAAATGCTAAAGAAAAATTAACCCCACAAATACAGACTACGGTCTCTTTCCTGAGGGAAAAGGCTGTATTCGGTCTGAATCAAATTTGTTCATTTTTCACATTAATCCAAGTATGGATTTCATACAAAATTCACGAATACATATGTCAAATACAGCAAGTTAGAAAACATTTTTTTTATTATAAGAGGGAGGACACAAGGTTTTGTTTCCTGAAGGATGACAAGGAAGCATAAAGAAATAAAACCATGACTTTATTACTAATATTACTTATATCTAGTAACTAGAAGTGTTAAAATGTTCTCATCTGCAAATTCTGAAGCACCAGAATGCACTTTTTGTTTACACCGATTTTTGCAAGAACCATAACACAGATTAAAGATGACCCCAGTGTTCTGCACTGTCGCGTGGAACAAGGTTGAACTTCTGGTTCATAATAAAAATAGGGTGTGTGAACACGCCTGGGCTCTGAAGCACAGGTTTTGTTCCTACAGCACGTAAGCCATTTTCCAGGTACTCAAGCAGACGGCACATGCTAGAGCTGCCAAGAGAGATCCTGGCTTCTCTCTAAAATGGCTAGCAAGCATCTCCTCATCACCCTTGCAAAAGCCAACACCAGAACAGGAGCTGTTAACTTTCCAACACTGAATGCAAACACAGAAAGCGAATATTTATTTAAACACAAATTGTTTTGGGGGCATCCTTTTGCAATTTTCTTTTTATTTGTGACCTTCAGGAAGGAAGGACACATTCAAAGCCTCAGTCGTTGTTCGGTTGCAGAGGTAATATCCTTTGTGTAACAGCAAGGAGCACCTGATTATCTGCCTTCACCAACCACAAGTATCAGTGAAAACATTTTCTGTTTGTTTTTAACTAATTTAAATTAGAGGTACCTTTCACCAAATTAAAATTTTCAGGAGGAATGGAGTTTGCACTTAGTGACATTTTCAGAAAGACACAGGAAATAATCCTTAAAAAAACTTACTATTTCTGCCTCTTGAAAGGCTTGTTGGATTATTTTAAAATGCCTTTCTAAAATAAACCAACTTTTTTCCTGCACAGATTTGCCATCAGGGAACCAAATCTTATCCTTATAAGGCTACAACAAAACAAAAGTCCTGAAAAGAAACACAAAATCAAGTCAATTTTTTAAGTCAGGAAACAGGGACACTAAGATACAACAAAGTTTAAAGTCAGTTCCTTCAGAATTAGCAACAGCCAGATGCTTAAGAAAATAATCTTCGCAACAATCATCTGCTTGGCCTTCACCTTAAATCATTCCTCTCCATCTAGTCAGTTCTTAACCTATTAGAGCTATAAAGTAGAGATTTTATATCTACAGGTATTATTGAGGCTTCACCCACTGAAATATTTTCATATACGCAGGCTTCGTTACGTTTACCATCAAAGAATTCAAACTGCTACGGCAAGGCAGAAATTACTTCGCTTAGGCTACAAGCACCAATACTGACTCTGTATTAAAACCACAATATACACAAAAAGAAAAACAAAAACAAAAGCCAAAACCTAGGGTTAAACACCGGAGAGAAGATCTTAAGTAAAATGGAATCTAAAATAGTTTACAAGAATCTAAAACAATGTCCGTGCTAAGCTAACATGGAAATCAAACTAGTTGAAAAGAAAATCAATATTAAAATTAATGTTTCTCCATCTCTCTCCAAAGGAGGACAAAATGCAGCAAAAGCTTGAAAAGCTGGGGTTTTCTTTTCTATTTTACCAAATTTTTGCTGTGGGTCTTATTCTATTTGCCTGAGAAGCAAATTGCTGTGAAGCAGAGCCTCACCTCCCCCAAGGTTAACTCCAACATCAAACACAGGCCTTTGACTTTGCTTTCCTTTTGTAAAAAGAAAATATTACCAAAATACAAAAGAAACAAAAACTGCTGTTATGGGGGCTGGTACAAGCACGTAACATTTCTGATGTCTGCAGTATTCAAAGTCTGTGTAAGTAAACTTGAAAAGATATTGACAGAAGAAGTTATTTTCATCTTCTTTTTCATTATCCGCCACTACAAGCTGAATGGTATATAAGATTGAACTGTATCACATACAAAAGCAGCGGCACACCAGTGAGCACTTCATTAATTAAAAGCCAGAAAAGGAAGTTTGCTAAACGAAGCAAATGTTCTTATCACTCCTATCTATATTCATTAAAACTGACAAGAAACCAAATATCACCATCTGTCTACTTGCAATAAAGACACTAAAAACAGCTCTGGGGTAGAAGAATAATATAAAGTATAAAACTGCAGTTTTTCAAGTTTCAGTTTTAAATGGACAAGAGAGAAACTGATGTCAGAGGAGGGAGAATAAAGAATGACAAGTACGCAAGACTGGAAAAGAAACAGCACGTTTCAGAGTACAAACTGAGGCCCCTTCAAAATATCACAAAACAAACAACAAACCTAAAGTTTCCTCCGTGTTTCTCCCTCAGATCAAGGGGTCCACAAAAACCTGAGTATTGGAACAGCAGCTCATTTGCTTATTTGGGAATAACTGCTACCAAAACCGTTCAGAAAATTATATTACACTACGTAAACTGCAAAGTTTTAATGCTCCAGCAAGTCCCAGGAAACACTTGTGCAGCTTTATTATGTACCGATGCGCTGTCTTTATATTTACAAGAGATTATTTTTATTTAATTATTCATATATTTGGATTTTGCTTACAAGTCAGCAACTCGCTATAAAAGTTGAATAAGATTTGATGAAAGAAAGAGGATCAGAGAGGTACTAACTTAGCCCTGAAAAGAACACCAGGCTCACACCAGCGGTTGCAGAGGTCAACTGAAGGTCACTGATTTAAGGTAGTTTCCAGTAGTTGTGCAATTCCTACCTTCTAGTAATTGCCCTTTTTCGCGCTGCAGGAGAGAGAAAAGAAAAAACAAATAGATGGTAATAAGATATTTAATGACAGAAATGAAAATAAACTCCTGCTCACATTCTCAACAGCCCAGCTCCGTGTTGTTAATTCTGCACCATGCCCCAGCTGCATTTTGCATAGCAATGAAAAGCGCTTCCAGTTCCACTCCATGCTGCATAAAATATCAGCTCTATAGTCACCGTCTTAGAGACTAAATAAGGTTAAAGTAATTTAAGGCTGCGAGAAACGCAAAAAGAAAATTCATTGTTTGAAGTGCCACCCGGCTCCCAGCCCCCCGTCGTGGCCAGGTACTGGAGCACATATGGTGCGGAGCAGACCTCTGCCGTACCTACAGGAGCAGAAATGGGCTTAGGAGAGGAGGAGCAACGCAGCTAAAGACCAAATCGAAGGCTTATTGATTCTTCTTACTATGGTCTTCTGTCTCTTTCCTTTTCTTTCTAGTTTAATTTTCTTTCCTAAGAACAGTAATTCATACACATAAAAAAGCTCATTAATATTCTATGAGAATGCTTTATTAGACTCAATACAATTACAACGCAGCAATTATTATTCTTCTGTTAATACTTTAACAATACTAACAGGCCCATTAACAGCTCAGCATAAGTATGAGAGGCGTTTCAGAAACAGAAGTGGAGGACTATTTCTGTTTACTAAAGAAGCCACAACAAAATTACAGGAGGACATAAAGTCTGAGTGTAAAAAGTTACTGAAAGTGATGTGCAACTTGTGCCATCAGATCACTCTTCGATTCCAAGGAATCTCCTTTTGAAAGTCAAGTCCAGCTCTGAGGATATAGGAATAGTAAAATTCTTTGAAGAATAGTGAAAATAGCGAATAGTGAAATTCTTCAAGTGAAGGTTGAAATTCAAGGGTAAGTTCTCTGTTACGTTATATATAAACGCTGAGATACAGCACATCTGTTCTCTGTCCATGCCAACAAGATCATCAGGATGTTTAGAGAGGACTTCGAAAAGCTGGTAGGAAAATGTGGAGACACGCATCAGAAGAGAAAATAGAAAACCACCCTTAAAAGTTTCCTCCGTACGGGTCAAAAAATGCATCCTCCAGACTGAAGCTGGAGAATGTTTATTCTAAAGGGGTTGTATGACATCTTCCAAAATCCAAAAGAAACACTGTTGCGATGGGGAAAAACAAGGGAGAATATTGAAGCGTTACCTTTAACAACCTTTTAACAAAAAGCTACATAGTAACACGCATATGCCAGCTTATTATATTTTTTTAAATTTTATTTTATATACACCTCATTAGAGCTCCTGTTTTCCTACTGAGAGTAGGAACAGTGGAAGTTGCAAGCAATTTATTTATTAACAGGAAGCGTACAAAGACTTGGGTTCTTCAGGAGCACAGATAATGAGCGGAAAAGGTAAACTTCTCTAGTAGAAAGAGCAAGCACAATTCACTTCCTTCCACAGTAACAACAGGGTGTAAAATCAAAGCACCTTCTAGAGCACATATTTGGGAAATCCAGCAGCAGACTCCCTGGATTTGAGAGTGCCGGCCTGGGAAAAGCCTTCTGGGGAACTGAGAAAGCACCGATTTCCTTTAATCCTCTTAGGAAGATAAATGAAACTCAATCCTGAAAGGCAATGCATTTTTTTTCCTTTAATTACACGAAACTTTTTTCTAATATTATAAGCATATACACAATACTATCAATACTATTAAATTATGTTTATTTGTACACATATATATCAAAGCATAAATTTATTTATGATCAGTCTGTATTGGTTTTGGTCTTGTACCTAACCTTGCCCACGAGCTGAAAAATTTCCCTTGCCTGGTATTTACCTAGAGGTGAAGCTCCCCATTCTGTAAGGTCACACTTTTCTCTGGTTGTACCAACCCCCCTTGCTCATCGGATTATGTACCCTGCGTTTAAATTCAAGATGTTTTTTGCCCTTTTGTACTCCAATGCATCATCTTCTTCGCTTCATCCTCATACACACAATAAAGCACCAATCTGTCAAGTTTGATACTAGCTTGCAATACGACTTGTTTTGGTGAGCAGATCACTGTGACAACTCCTCATCCGATGTAACACCTCCTCATCGGTATTATTCTTGAATTCACTTTAGACAGTCAATAACAGTTTTCCATGCACCTTTGTAAAAACTGTTGAAAAAGATCCACTTTTTAGAAGTGAATGCTAAAGCATTCACAATATCCTAGTCACAACGCCTTCACGTCTGTTATTTAAAGTACAGTACCATTACAGCTGTATGCCTGTAACGTAAGGCTCGTCACGATTTTGCTCTACAGAATTAAAAAACCTGACCCAAGAACAAGTCCATCCTAGGCATACCTTTTCATCCACACAAGGACAAAATAATTTATTACTATTTACATCGCTTTAAGTATTTACATGTTGCGATTTAGATGGCCTTAGCAGTAATGACAGCAGCAAGCTGGAACAGGTTTGCCACAAAAAAGAACCCAGGCTAGCACTAAAAATAAAACCTGGGTGCCTGGAAGCCTGGGAAAAGCATGACAACGCTACAAGGGATTTGGTGCAAACCCGCAGAAGGTATTCCCTACACATACAATAATTCTTATCCATTAATTTGAGTGGACATTTTTTTTACAGACTGAGAATAATCCAGAGCTTCTACAGGTTTCTTTGACACTCCCATCACTCCTTTTCCCATCTGTTTCTTCTCCCACACGTTGTTGTTCTGCCCTCTGCCATCTTTCTTTCCACGGGCCGGGCTCAACACAGCTTTCTCCATGTCCTGGTTATGCCCCGCTCTCCCCCATGACCCAATGATGTGATCCAGGTGACAGCTGAAAACCCATCAGGGCCGGGTCTCAGGAACCTCCAGTGCAGGCAACCCTCACCTCTTGGCTAACAAGCCAAACTTTTTTAGCCATTTCTTTATACCATGTAGTAATTGTAGCCCCTTTCTCCTGGTCTATCCCATTATTTGTCTCTATTTTACAAACTATCCACTATTTTTCAGAGGGGTTTGTCCTCCTTTATCCTCCTATCGCTATCATGGTCTTTAAGAGAAAGCTGAGGCTGTTAAGTACCGCACATCTGTCATTTCAGCATCATGATTAGGAAGCAGCTTCTGAAAATCCTGGTACCACCATAAAACTGGTAACCTAAGAAATCTCCCCTGACATTTTATCACTTTATCACTGTTCTTGTGCCCTTGCCTAGATACCTGCTGCTGATCACCATCAGAGACAGGATTTTGAATTAGACATGCTCGATCTGAATCAGTACGGCTATTCTTACAGATTTATTGCTAAAACAAGTGTTTCTGCCAGACCTGAGAAAATCAGCAAGAGGTAAAGTTGCAGGCTTTTGCATTTTACTGAACGGAGCTTCCTTGTGTGGAAGTCCCCCATTTCATCCGCTACATTCAGTAGGCTGCCGTGCAACCAGAGGTAATTCCGGTGACAATCAGCACATGCGTGAAATACTCGGGTATTTTCTTTGATGAAAAATGTTAAACGTAGAAAATTTAGCCCAAAATATTTTTCACCTGCTGAGAAACATGGGTGAAAAATACTTTCAATATGATTTTGTTACAAGCATCATCATGATTACCATAAGAAAGAAAAACAATTTTCCACCATTTAAGATATTTTGTGTTGTTTTCCAATGTTATTTTCCCAGAGACACCAAGCATGGTTAGGTTTTGTGGTTAGGGTGGGGTGGGGGAGAAGGTTGTTGATGTTTTGGGAAAACCTACTAGGTCTTGCTTTGCTTGCTTGCTCCCAATCCTCTGCTACAGCAAGATCTGGCAGATAGAAGATCTAATTTCAAAGGCTATCTATAGGGGAAATTGTCATTATTTGACCCATTAAATCTAGAATTTAATTTAAAAAAATTTTTAAAACCTTTAAAAAAATAAAAAAAAAAAAAGATTCCAAAGAAACAGCAAAATTCCACGGCAAAACCCCAGTCAAATTGGCCAAACCCTTCCAGTCACATACCCACCCTTGGGCTCCGGGTCCAAGCAAAACTCCATATCTTATCTTGCCAAATGCAGAGCGGGAGGAAAACATGGAGAGGAGCGGCATCCCAAGGACTCCAGCGCAGACGGGGAGCTGGCACACGTGGCAGCGCTCCCAGGAGCTGGCTCCCACAGTCGGTTTTTATTAAGGAACGCACACACTTGTGCACTCCAGGCAGAAATAACTGGGGGCTCTAACACATGAACAATAACTCAATAATCACATTTCCTTCTCTGTATCATAAAATAAACACTCCAAGGTAGAC
>VZRU01021053.1:594828-652304 GCA_013398155.1 Pedionomus torquatus | reverse complement strand
AAAAAAAAAAAAAAAAAAAAAAAAAGTAGCCCTAACTGCTTTTAGAAGCATTGACCATACTAAGATTTCAGACTAGAGCATTTGCCTGTACCTCCATAATTCCTGTACCTCTGTAATTCCACAAAACCAGCAAGTGATACTATAATGAAGATTGAACTCTAGGATACTCTGAAGCACCTAATTTCAGATCTTTGCTAAAATTTATTGAATAATGAATACATTTCGGTTTTACCAACACACTTCAGGCCCAAGCTCATTTCTACATGAATCTACTTTTAGCTTGTAGTAGCGTTTAAAGAGGTACCATGACACCTAAATTCTATACACTACACAATAAGCATTTTATTACCTTTGGAAACAGAAAAAAAGCTCAACAGCAAGCTGTATTCATCTTTTTTTCTGCCATTAATCTAAGGAAAAGAGGACAGATGAAGCTGGAGTGGGCTATAAACAGTGCAGGATGGCACGCTTGTTCCAGGTCACTCGCTGTAACAGAAGTGTGCATCCTTACTCCTTTCTCCAAAAGACACCACCACTACAATCAGCTGTTTACAAAGCACCCAGTAGGTTATTTATGGTGAAATGACGCTGTTACAGAGACTGCAGTGACTCTTGGTGAATCCACAATGTATTTTACATGGAGTGCATAACACCGCCCCGTGGTCAGGGGTAAACGTCTTCTTCTAAAGTATCAGCTAAAGTATGTGCTTTGTACATTCTCTTCGGACAACAAAACCAGCATTTCAACTTAATCCCAGACATATTTTCTCAACCACCTGTACAAACCTATGACCAATGGATGAGGAAGAGCAGCTTCCATTGTGTCACAAAGACTTTCATAGGATTTACATGTAGATTATCTGAACAAGGTTAGTTTTTATTTAACCACAAAAGAAAAACTCCACTGAGTTTAAAAAAAAAAGAAAAGATTGAGTACTTTCATGAGGTACAAAAGATCACCACAGCAGTCCTTGGCATGGACAATACTTAAAAAGAGCTGAAAGGCAACAGCCATTCAAGAAAAAAACTAGTTACAACTTGTTTAAACTAGAACTCCCTACATGAACAAAGCAAACATCCTTATCTTTCAATAACCCAAACACTTGAACCCAAAGTAACAAAGCAAATAAATACATTCAACAGCACTGTGTCATTTTGGTAGCATCTCTTATCTGAGGCGCCCACAATTTTCTTGTAACACCAGGAAGTTGTATTACTGTTTTGTACCAGTGAAGAAGCTAGAAGAAAAAGTATAATCCCAAAAGAGAGTTTCCATCAATTGACTCAGTTTCCACACAAACTTCACGGGGTATTCATAACAAAGTGTTCTACACAGCCATTTAATCATACTAAGTATCAAATATGCTAGAATAAGAAAGTATGAGTCATTAGAAAACAATAATCAGATTTATCAATAAGACATGCATAAAATTAAAAAAACCATAAAGGACTGATTAATGACAAGAATCAGGCTGATGATGATGCAAGAACAAAAATTAATGTGAATTGAAATTACTGCATTTTGTGCAGAAAAATCTTTGCAGGCCACCATACAGTATGGAGGTCTTACAGGACTGACATCCACAGTATCTCAAAGGGCAATTCTGCCTTATCTCTTCTCTGAAACCCAGCACTAACACACTGCCTGCCAGAAGTACTTCAAATGTCTATAAGCAACCACAATATTGACAAAAATTATTACAGAACAGCATTAATATACAAAAGCAGATTTTTATCCCTGTTATGAAACATAATGAATATTGTGCCTAAATAATTTCTGACTATTGTCTAGAAAGACTGGACTTAAATCTTTTATTTTTTTAAAAGGTGTAATAGATGCAACGAGAGTAGAAAAAATTTGTCGCATCACTAACATTTCAGCTGTGAAAAATCACTATCATGACACCTCATTTGATTATATAACATCAGATGAACAAAATTAAGTAACACTAAAAAAATGTCTGAATTTGAATCCCCCTCAAACTATTTCTAATCAATTCCTCATTTTACAATTGTTCCATTTTTCCATTTTTTTTGGCGCAGAATATTTGAATCTCACACACACACAGACCCTGCAATAGAGGAAATCCCATCACCAAACTGGTAAACTTTTTCTTTAAAAGTGATTGTATTTTAAAAGACCAAACTTTTGGTCCACTGGGCTTTTTCTGGGGGGGAGGAATAGTAAAATATCTTACATTTGCAGTGCCAGTAAACAAAAGCAATAGAGATCTATATTAAATGGCTCAATAGAGCATGTAACATTTTACAGAAAAAGGATTTTACAAGGATACAGAGGACTACATTTTGTGCATTTGAAGAGTCAATCAAAAGGGATGGGAAAACAACAACAAAAGCATATAGTATGAGGAAATAGGAAAAGAATCCTCAAAAAGGATTCGAGGTTTAATACACTTCTTTGTATTTTTTTTTAATTAATTAGCCAGACATTGTTACAATGGACATAACTGCTTAGAAATTTGTTTAGTGCAGCTGAATAGGGGAATAAAAAATATATACAGTTGGTACATTAGCAAGTAATCAACACCTTAACAACAGGGGAAAAAAAGGGAAAAAGAAAGTTTTCTACAAGCCTGATTTATGCTTTTACAATGTAAAAGTAGATGGACAAAAATATTTATGACAACTAAAAGAAGTGGCAAAGCTAACATACAGCTTTAGAGGATCTATCAGCAAGCAACAGGATCCATAGCAGGCAGAGTCCAGCAGCAGAGCTCCTGCCCAGAGCTACAGGGTGTAAGAAGTGGAGCAAAGAACCTGTAAAATCACAAAAACTGACCTTGCAAAACCATTTGTAACACTCCCTTCTAAATCTCTCCAGTAATTAAAGAGTTCAGGATCTCCTAGTGCAAGGTAATGCATATTTTGTATGATGTTTATTTTTTTCATTTTTTCCCCATTTCATTTAGACCATATTACAGTTCAGCTCTTTTTTTTTTTTTTTTTTTAAAAAAAAAAAAAAAAAAGATGATTATATGTCAAAAAAAAGAGAATAAGAATACATAGCCTGTGTTTAAGATAACATCTATGGTCTCAATAAAATATTTAAACCAACTTGTTTTGGCTCATTGAGATCTAGCCACGATAAAGAAATTGTCTTTGAAGGGACTGACTCTCAACAATAAAAAAATGAAGAAGCTTACTGATTAAAAAAACAATTATTTTAACTAAAGGTTTTTGGTCTTACTAAAGCTGAAGAGCAGAAACACACCCCCATATTACTTATAGAAAATGCTACTGCTGAATCAGAAGTAAACAAAGATTGCGTTAATGTTATTTTGGGGTTCTACCATTTCGTGGTCATTGAAGCCTGTAACAAGACCAGAAAGGTGTGTCCATAAGGAACCAGCACTTCAGGCATGAGAGAAGATGAGGGTGAGAAGGAAGAAGTGTAAACTAAGCGCGTTCTTTGTCCACCAACTTATATGTAAATGGTTTAAGGTTACTGGCACTGAAGAAAACCAGTAACCAGAGTTACTGAGGGCTGTGAAGTACTACATGCATGGAAAACATTTTTTCATTCTGTTTTCCTATGCTTCTCAAGAGTTTTATTGATTTACTCTGGATTTGAACAGATACATTTCTTTCAGTATTAGTCAACCAACCAGTCCCAAACCCATGTAATTAAAGGTGTTGGTATGAGCGTGTAATGTCTGCTACTGAGCAGACCTGACAAAAACAACTCCAAGTTTCATTTGCTCTTGGATAACATGAATCGCTACGGTTGAATCTTGGCTGTTTTCTTCACTGATGGTAGTAGAAGCACACATAATTGACATCAGTGAAACGATGAAAGCATTGAACAGGATGAACTTTTGACACCAATTTTTCCTTCAGACTAGATCAGGTATCCAGCTACCTATAGAGACCATGTTGGTTTTTCAGGGAATGGTTGACATGGCTGATGAGCTTATGGTGGGCCAATGGGGAATAAAGAATGACCAGGATCACCACTAATATCTAAACAATCTTCCATATATAAAGGAAAAACATGAAAAGTCTTTAATCAATTAATAGGCGGCACTGAGACTAGCGTCTCCTTGAAGAAGTCTCTTCAAAGGTGAAGAAATTAGGAGATTGGATATAATGACCAGTCCTGAGTAGAGCTCCAGTGAATTATCCTACAGAATCTCACACAGAGTCCTGAAATCTAACCTCATCCAGAGAAGTTGAGCACCTGAAAATCTCTAAATTTAAAGGTATTATTAAGCTTTTTTTAATCTTTGTAGATAGGATTTTCAAATAGAATAAATCATTTGGTACACTAACATAAAGAAACTAGTCTAAGAACTGAGCTGCTCAACAGGCTGAATGAATCATTACTAAAATAAAATCTTGCTATTAGTCCTAGATAAACACATATCCCCACCTAAGACCTCCAGAAACCCTACAGTGCAGATGAATTATTGAAACTTTCCAACGTGGCAGCATATACAGCAGAGATACCAATATACTCAAGACTCTCACCACATATAGGCAACTAAAAATTCCCTGTATCAGTTCTATTTCAGCTGGAAGTATTTTACAGTATCAACTTGTATCACCTCAAATGCCTTGCCAAAGTTTTATCATCTGAAGTTCAGAAAACATGCTACATCTTTCTTGAATATAATGAGCATCTAAAAGGTCTGCATGATTTAGTATCGGCAGATTTCAGATTACTTAAAGTGTTAATTCATAATAAATAGGCTTTGTTGTAAAAAAATAAAATTATAGATGTGCAATTCTCTCTTCTAATTACATTTCTTCCTTTAGTCTGTTACATATTACATATTTGCTATATTGCTCACACAACGGCATTTTGCTGTTTCTGGAAATGCACAAAACTGCATCTCCTTTTATTTCATGAGAGTACATTGAGATATATTGTCTCTGTGCAAGCACATGTCCAGAGAAAAGAAAAAAAATCATCCTACTACCAGTTTTTAATGTAAAGGTTAAGATGCACGTGTTCTTAAGATCATTCGTTAAAACTATTCCCCATGATTAATGGTTAACTGGCAATAAGTTTACACTTTTTTAGTGATATTTATTGCACATTACAAGCATCGTGCTGAGAAGCACATATGTAATAAGGTTTATTTCTATTTTCATGCTACTCCTTGCCAAAAAAGCACGGTGAAACCCATCTGTTGTATTTCCTGGCTGAGGTTAGACAAGAAAAGGAGACTCTACACAGCACTCTATCACTGCAAACGATATTGATTAAAGCAGAGTTTGGAGATGGAATCCAAAGTGCTTACTAAGAGCAGGCATCCTGTCTCATTGATACACCCAGATGTAAATACGTATGAAATATAACACACACAGAAAAAAAATAATGACCAGGAGACATACAGCTCTGGAATCTGGCCAGCCTAGTCCCTGAGACAGGCACCTATATTCTCTGAAGCTTCAGCCTCAAATGTTTCTGTGGATTTGTCCACATGTATCTTCAAATTTGCAAATTTTCATACCAAAGCTATTCATTTTGTGCCAGTTTTATAAATGAATTATCTATCTGAAAAAAAGGGATGCTTTTTATGTACCTTGTACAAGTGATGCAAGTGCTCTGATAGGGCATGCACACTGCTGCTTTTTTTTTTTTTATTTTCTCAAGGAAAATAGATGCTGTCCTCTTTGGTTGCAGATGGTGTGCCTTCACAATGTTTAAACTATATTTACTTCCTCATTCAAGACTTAAGAAATGTTGTTCCTTTTATCCATCAAGAAAACTGATGCAACACATAATTTGATCTTACTTCAGTGTGTGAAGGAGCATAAGCAATCAGGTTGCTGGGAAAAATCAGTCAAGATGATGCAAATGGATTGTGATACAAGGAAGGCGAAGGACCACCAAAATATCAGACTTAAAGGGAAACAAAAATATATATGACTTATCTGAAGGGATCGGGGTAGGCAGAACACCCAAGAATGGCTGGAAGTTGACTACGTGGAGAAAGTAGGTATTCTAGAATTAGAAACAATTTAGTATTTAGGAAAGCAAGGGTATATAAACTGTAATTGAAACTTATAACTGTCAACCATACAAAAGACAGCTCCAAATGAAAATTAAAATACAGAATAATTACAGGCAGTACCATCACAACTTGCAAGGGTCTCAAAATAAAGCATATAAACCTCTTAACGTTAAAGTAATGTCACATTTTGAAGACCAGTTTGCACTGTAGATGCTAATACAACATGACTGCAAAATCTAGACTTAGGCATAAAGACACAACATTTTTCTTCCTCTCCCTTTGAAAAGTAAATATGCCTGTACTACTTTTAGGAGTGCTGCTCTCAGAGCTCCAGAAAGTAATGTTCTCAGTAGTAAAAATACAACACAGTCAAGAGCCTAAGAAACACTTCGGCACTTTAGTGGACTCTGATGCAGAAATAGGAGTTACCTCTGCTGAGAAGATACAGTAACAGAGCCAACAGGTAGCTTTCAAGAATAACTGCTCTCCCATCCCAACTTGAGATCCAAAGAAGTTGATGTGATCCTTCCTACCACTTAAAGCAACTAAACAAAGTACCTTCCTCAATCTAGAAGCTCCTTTATATGTGATTGGAAAAGACAGAAATTTCCAGATCATGTCATCACAAACAAAGTCCTAATCACTTTGCAGACTTTATTCCTCCACTGACTAAACAAGCTAGCTTACCTTGGGCCCATCACATCATTGATAAATTTGAATAAAATATTTCAAATTAAAAAAAAAAAAAAAGATAAGTTCTTACAGCAAAAAGCAAATCTTTGCAGAATTTGTCAAGCCTTCTTCTAAGGATCAGAGTCAAAATGTACTCCCTCCCCTATCACTGCTAAACTGACGTCTCCGCACTGAAAGAGCCAGCAGTGTTATCAATTGCTATCAATGGCAGTGAAAACTGTAATGCAGTTTTGTAATATAGACATTAAACAGCACCCTGTCAAACCCCAAAATTTTGTATAAGTATTCATTATATTTCAACAATGTGAGAGATTACATTTCAATAAAGCAGAAAGTTACCCTTCAACTGGGGATCAGGTTCTTTTATGTAGGCATGTTTGTTCTGATTTGACTCATGTTCAAAAAAAGTTTCCTTTTACCACATAGATGTTTGGGGGAAGGCCAAAGCAAACAGTTATACCAGCGTCATTCCATCTTCACAGCTCTCTGTAGCTCTATTACTTCTTGGACCAAGATTACAGGCTCAATCAGAAATACCACAAGTTTACTGGATCTTTCCCCATTCTTCCCTCAACTTTATCAGTGCAGTAGAAAGACGTTGTTCTTCAAAAAACAAAAACAAAAAAAACCCCACCCCAAGTTAACCCAATACTATATTGTGCAGCCTACAGATCTATCATGCAGATTTTATATGTTTAGGGATATAAAAAATGCTTGACACAGAGAGGCAACTGAGACCATCTCTAAGAGTAACAAACTGTTCTAGAAATGACACATCGCCCCCTTTATGGTAGGTAGTTAATATTTGCATCACTGTAATTATTTTAGGGTATGATCCTCAGTTCAATGCAATTTACTGGTAAATACATTTTTTTCCCCCCGAAAGAAATGAAGCCATGCCTCCTTTATCTAGTACCTGAATCTCAAGCTATTTAGAAAGATCACCTCCATAAAGTACTGGATGCAGTCCGAACCCAAGAAATTATTTCTATGCACTAACTCTCAAACACATTAGGGATCTTGGAGAACTCTAGTAAAGTGGTTCTCATAACTGTGTTACTAAAGCAATAAAAATCCACCGAGTATTTTTACTGTTTGTTTAGTAATAGCACTCGACAGCCATAGAGCACTGTACAAGTAAACTAAAATCCACTTACATTTTTATTACTTCTGCTTCAAAAAAAAAGAAATAAAAGATGCCACTTGTAAAATTCTGGTAAGAAGTAGTCATAAGTTTCCTCATTTTCTTGGCGTAGTTTACATAACTGCTGCTACACTTACGACACTGGACAAGGAAATATTTAAATTAAACGACAAAAAACTGGACCGATAGAACTGATTTGTTTTTAAGAACTTTTAAAATTACTGTATGCTGCTAGTATATATGAAATCAGTCAGAAACGTAAAAATGGTTTCCATTGAAAAACTCCCGAGTATAAAAGAATCTGTCCTTTACGCATGATAAAATCTAGTGACACAGCAAAATATTGCTGCTGCAGTGTCCTCAAGGTATGCCCTTCGGAGAGTCCTGCACTGCTTGCTCGGAAGTGCTGCAATAATCCATTAAGTAAAAATCATTTACATGCACAAAAACAGCTCAACTGCTGAATCAGGAAGTAAGTATAGAATAATTACGTGTTATAGCTTTTTAGCTTGATAATGCTATTATTTTCTTTCACATTTTCTCTGTAAATATGTTTCCATTATTCCTTAATAGAGACAGTTATTTGGATAGACAAATTATTAACTACTAAGTAGCATTATTCCATAATAGTGTGTCAGGAATTTTTTTTTTTTTAACTATATAGAGACTTTTCACCTTGCTATAAAGCTTCAGACAGTAAAAGTATTATCATCATTTCACAGCTAAGGAAATAACTACAGTGGGAAATTGCTTCCACAAGGACTCTAAGCACAGCTGGTTAAGCCTTGTTCTGATCTCCTGTATCTTTAATCACATTCCATGCCACTGCTAAAGATCTGATCGTATATTTGTCACATACACCATCCATGTTTTGTGCATTACCATAGGTAGCTGACACAGAAGACCATATTTTACTTTATTTTTAGGTATCCTGCCTCTCCATCTTTAAAGGTTTCAGCTGTTCTGAGTAAGACACAAAAAAGCAAACTTAGAAGTGGCACCTAAAATTGTATTTATTCTAACACCTATAAACTGCTTCCTGAAGCAGTGAAAAGCAGTAATCAGCAGTAATCTTTTTTGCACTTTTGGAAAGTATTAGGAATGCATAGCAGCACATACCTGAGGTCCAAGACACTGATATGCTGGATTAGTATACTGATGCACTGCCAGTGGGCAGTCTTACTTCAATTTTTGATGCTAATAGAGGCCAGAAGTCTCAAAGTACAGGAGAAAGAATCTCCAAAGTTCTACTAAGTTTGGCTAGTAAAAGAGAAACCTTCCACAACCAATAGTGCAAGAAAAGGGTGTGTAGCGATAGGATGAGGGGTAATGGTTTTAAATTGAATGAGGGGAGATTTAGATTAGATATCAGGAAGAAATTCTTTACTGTGAGGGTGGTAAGGCACTAGAACGGGTTGCCCAGAGTTGTGGATGGCACAACCCTGGACGTGTTCAAGGCCAGGCTGGATGGGGCTTTGAGCAACCTGCTCTAGTGGGAGGTGTCCCTGCCCATGGCAGGGGGGTTGGAACTCAATCTTTAAGGTCTGGTCCCTTCCAACTCTAACCATTCTATGATTCTAAAATCTTGTGGTGGGTTCAGACCAAAGGTCTACCTTGCTCAATAGCGTTATTTTCCTGCTGCTAGATTGAGTAAAGGAACAGTGAGGAAAAGAATATGAGAAAAGGGTAAGACCAGTAATTTATCTTCAGAACTTCTCCTCTCAGTTCGCAGTTCAGGAGGTGTATGAGTCAGAAGTATTTCAGCAAACCCAGTGGATTTTGCTTCCACATAGACACTTTTTCAACCCCCATGAAACTTCAGTAACACACAATATCCTGCAGTAAGAAGTTTCATAACTCACCTGATTTGTGAAGAAATGCTTCTTTCTACACCTACAGCAGCAGTTTCACATGATGCCTGCTGGTTATCGCATTTAGAACAGAAACAGATTTGCAAAGATAACAGGCAAGGGGTTTCAGACACGTCTGCGGGAAATAGGAGCGCTGCTTTCGAACACAGAGCTGAGGAGAATATTTTAACTTTCATTAAAGTAGGTCAAAATCTTCTTGCTTATTCCCAGAAAGGGACTTGGTGTTCTGACTATCAACAGCATAGAGTGCAATGCTGACTCAGGTACTTCTTCAAGCAAAGCTCATCAAGACTTTTCCAATGAGAAGCATTATTGCTGCCTACCGAGTTTGCCTGTTGGAACTACGTACAGCCTGTGAAGAACAACATCAACTCCAAGTAAGTCATGAACCACTCCCTAAAGGCACCTACTTTGAACTTTAACAGCCCTCACCAACCTCCCTGGTCTTTACAGGATGCCGCACATAGCTTGGATATCTGAAGTAGGCAACCTTCAAATCAAATCAGCAAACCTAAAAAATCCCGAGTGCATAATTTAATTCTGTTATGAGTTCTTCAAGCCACACTCGCTTTTTAAATTCTTGTTTCCCCTCACTGAGCTGATAGCAAACTCTGAAGAGGCCAGAATACAGACAGTCAGTCTTGATTTAGGCTCCACCTACAAGATCAATAATCAATATACTGACAGAAATCCAGGATTTAATTAAAATATCATGGACATGGCTGTGTTCCCAAAACATGAGGTTAGTATGCTTTTTCCTTATTTTGTAACACAGTAAAAAACATATGAAAATGAGAACTAGAACAAAATAAATTGGCCAGAGAAAATATCTGAAAGGAGATTAAGAGTTTCCCAGTTACTTGATTTAGCTGGCAGCTAGCCATGCTTATGCTCAATTGATACACAAAACATTTACAGTATTTTGTTGATACCATGGTGGAGGTACAGGTAACTCATTAAAAGTTCTGTAACTCTAATAAATGCATTTTCCACTAGCACTTCTGAACTGACTAATGATGAATTCAGTGAATGACATCCTAGTTTATCATGCAGTCTTTGATTTTTTTTTCCACTTTATTTTCAATCAGTTAAATTGGAGATACTTTTGGAGAAGTATTGCCATGTCATTTGAAAGAAATAAACCACAAACAAAAGTGAGGAGGATTATACTTAAGCTCCACAGAATCCGAGTTCTGAAAGCATCTCAGCCAGCATATATTAAATGCTTCTATCAATTTTTCTGCCATTTAAAAAAATATGATCATCTTAACCATTAATGGAACATCTTCAAATGGTGATTGTATCTTAAAATAACATCTGAAACCTCAAGCATGGACGTATTTTTGTCTTAGTAGCAACTATGCTGATTCTCTACTTGCTGATAATATCATATGATCAATACGACTCTTAAATAAACCTAAAATGAGAAAGCTCTTCTTACTGTTACCTTCTGCAGAGATCAAACAAAAAACCTTTCAGCAAGTAAAATAAAGCTGAATCAGTGTCTCTGATTTGAGCTAAATATTAAAAAAAGTTTGATAATACTTCACTATTTGTGGACAACATATTTAAAAACAAAATTTGCATCAGAGGTGGCAATTGAAGATGAAACACTAAACTTATCCTTGAAAGTATCCAGTTCAAGGTACTGGTACCTGATTTTAAGTGTCAAAAAAGACAAAACATTAATAATAATGTCAATATTTTTCCTTTCTCGATTTGTCATCAGCGGACGTATACTGCCTTTTTTTTTTAACTCCCTTCAAATTTATACTTTTATACCAAATAAGTTTTAATTGTCTCACCCCATAATCAATGCTACTAGAAGCTAGAAGAACCTAATGTAATTAAAATGTAATTGATAAAAAAAGAAACACGTCATTAAAAGAAAAACACCAAAAATGTTATGCACATGTCAATAAGGACAGTGTTGGTCTGTTTTGCCTAGTTAGGCAAAATAGCCAGGCATTACTGCCAATCTACAATACAGACTATGCTAGTAATGTCAAGGATATGATGATAGCTTGCACTTGTTTTTATTTATAATTTTAGCTTCCTCTCCCTCCTCCTGCTCTGTCCTTCACAGTTAAGGAATGTTTGCATAGAATTACTTCTCCAGAAAGCTCCAGTTTTCAATACATTTAGTTATTCTGTGAAGTTCTAGCAGGTCTTTCCAGCTAAATTGTCTTAGATCAATTTAAGCTTTCATACAATCAAGTAGCACTGCAAAATTAAATATGAATTTATGGATTTTCTACAAATGATGAAAACTCTGCTTCTGCTATTTTATAAAGCGTTTACTTGAAAGACAATTTAAGGTTTATAAAAGCAGTAGCATCCATAAGCCTAGCTACTTAAATCAGGATCTGTCTCACACTATAGCTATATTTGAAAACTTCTAAAAAGATACAAAAAAGCCCCCTGTCATACTGCAGAAGGAAAGGGGAAGTACCCAGCAGCCTTTTAAATTAACTGCTACTAATAAATCAACCTCCTATTACGCAGGAAGCAAGTGTAGTTCAATTATAACACCAAATTAAAGTAAATAAAATTTTCAACAGAAAACATACCTCTATGCTCCTAGAAAGAAAAGCTGATAAACCTTTAATTTTTGTACTTCATGGCAGTTCTGACCACTGTTGTAAACAGGAGATGAATTCCAGGAACCAGAGTGCTAGCTTTGATAACACAACAAGCTCTGCAATACTCGGGCACGAAGGCAAAACAAGGAAGAATGGGTACAAATTGCATCCAGACCATAAAACTGAGCAACATAAAAAGAAAAGGGAAAGGAATATAAATAAACTCTAAAAGCAAACTGGACATCACAGTAACTCCAATATCAAGGAGATAAGTGGCAGGAATACCATAACCATGTGTTTAAACTACGTTTTTTAATAAAATACGTTATTTTTGGATACAAATTATTTGGTTACATTTTCAAATTATCTATACTGTGTATGTATATTCACATATACTTTAAAGGAGTTCTGAAGGGAGTATAGAGTAATTAAAAATAGGTACTCCAAAACATAATAGTGTTCCCTTGTCTGTGCTAATTGGGTTCAATTATCACAATTATTAGTACAAACTCTTCCTGTTAAATCAAGCATTCATAACTGACTTGTATAGAATGAGGTTAAAGAAAGTACTTTTTTTCTTTGAACTCCATCTTTCTTCTTGAAATCTTCTGTCAAATTTTATCAACACAAAAGGATAAATTTGCCAGCAAATCATTTAAAACAGCTCTTTTAAAAACTGCATATAATATAAGGCTTTTATCTGGAACAATCCAACATCTTTGTCTAGCAAATATGTTTCCCAATTAAATGGTTCATCATGTCAGGCAGGCACAAGTCAATCATGCCTCTGGAGCACTTCATGACTCGGGGAAGAGCAAAGCTTGTATCTGACAAGCTGTTGGCACAACCAGAGGAGCTGACATGGAAACCCCGTCGGTATTTCCTTTGTAAAAGGAGGAATCCACAACTTAGGGGCAGAGGAATGTGGAACACAGAAGTGGAGATTGAAATACTTGCCTGTAGCATGGGTTCCCTCCAGTTAATGAACCACAGACAGGATGAGAGATGGAATGATCTACTGTATTTGACATAAAAGTCTCCAGACTTGCTACCTTTTGGAAACATAAGCCACTGTCAGTAGAGCTGGTTGTTCTGGAATACTGCCTAACGTTTTCCCAGCTAAATCACATCAATACTGCTGTTTGCAAAAACCTTCAAGGCTTCTTCATATAAGACAACTATAATTGAGCATTCCATAAACAGTTAACTATTTGTCAACTATGTAGCAAACTATGCTTTTAGGAACATACTTACATTGCTTCCATTCATAAAGGGCTAAAGCAATAAAAATCAGAGCAAACAAAATCCAGTCGACCATTAAAATAAAGGAAAAAAATAATTAATGATAATTGATTTCCAGTAGAAATACACTTGCATACCAACAAACAAAATTATTATATCCCAAAGAATATTTCAAAAAAAAAACATTAGAAAACAAGGAATGAAATAGAAGTTATTTTATTTCCTCATTAGAAAATTAAATCAGAAAAACAAAAGGAGACCTAGAATTCAGGGAGAGGTAAAAGGCATCTAAAGACCACATTTGACTGCAAGACCGCACTTTTTCTGTATCACCAGATGTACTACTGTCATTACCTGGGTATACCAAGGTCTTTAAGGAGTTGCTCTCAAGTGGATTTCACCAACTATTCCAGGATGCAACTATGCATTTGTTAATTGCTGTAATCACAAGGACCCTATGAAACAATCACTTTGTAGTTAACACAGATAAAAGGAGCATCTGCCTAAAAAATTCTTCATTAGATATTTTCAGTTCTGGAATGAACTCCCTTTTACTTTCATGCACCAACATTTTGGACAAAGGGCAAAACTCATCTAATCTTCTCACATTTTGGGAAGTTTCACAGACTGACACTCAAAAACTAAACAGGAAAGGATTTTGTAAACTTTAAGATTATATTAACAAGCATTTCAAAACTCCAGTGAAGGATTAGGACCCACGAAAAGTTCAAAGCAAGCTAATGTCTATTTCAAAAACACCAGAATTTAATTTTACTAAGATACAGCTGAGAGATAAGGGAAGAATGAAGAAAAAAAATGTGTCTGGAGGTATGATATGCTAGTTTTAGGAACACTTTATCACGGCAAGCTTCTTATGAGATGAGAGGAGAGGAGGCAGGGACAAGAACAGGCCGATAACAGGGGCCTAACCTTGGAGAAAGGAAACAGTCCAGACTTTTACATCTCCATCCACAAAATTGCATACACAAGAGTAATAGAACTAGGGAGAAGCAGCTCGATTTTCCCTTTCTGAGTTAGAGGACACTACTGAGCTCAGTTATCCCTTCTTTTTCTGGCACAATGAATTGATCTTGCATTACCTGGAACACGGAAGCAAACCACACAGAAAGGGTAATGAAACTCCCCTCAAAAAACTAAACAGCCTTGTTGATGATGATCTAGAACACAAAGTTTCCCTAAGTGACTGAAGAGTCGCTGAGGAGCCAGTTAAATGCAGTGCTGCTTTACAGAAACAAGTTTAAGACTCTAGGGAGAGACAGAAGGCCCTTCCTTGGCCAAGAATTGACCAAGCATCACTTTTTGTTTCAGTATGCAATATCTGAGCTCCTTTTAGACAGATTTTCAAAGGAAAACAGGCTTATGTAATTGTGTTTGTCCATCTACCTGATGGGCCCTCCTTAATTAAATGCTTAACTCACTAGTTAATTTCAAGCAAAAGCAACCAGAAGTCTCAAGGAGAATTAAGTTCCTGCAAGTGTCATTAAGGTGGGTGAAAGAAAAAAAAAAAAAAAAAAAAAAGGCACCCAAATGAGAAGACAAACTCAAATTAGAGGCCGTGCTTTGTGAAAAGCTGTGGTAGGATATGAGCAGTAATCCCTTCCATGACAGCAGCCAGTCTCCAGACCTGTACTGACTCACCTGCACATGGGCATCTCAGGCCCAGCCAACTGTTGCCTTACGTGAAATGCTGGGACAGGAGGCAACGTACATGAATTTCTTGAATGAAGAACCATCGTGCCTGCTACCTTTCTGCAAAGCTGGGTCCAGCTGATGCATGCTGTCTATAATATCGGAAGGCCTGCTTGATGTGCATCTGTTTCCAAAAGAGCTAATTCTGTTTGAGGAACCTGCCCTCAGTAAGCACAAAATACACACTAAAGTGCTCAGGCCTGCAAGGGGAGAGAAAATGATCTTATAGCGTGGAAGAAACTTAAATTTCACCCATAAAGCACAAAGGGATTTCAAGGTGCTGATGATTTTAGATGGGCTTTGAAGTACTGAGACACCTACCTTCCCTACAACTCCTAACTTTGGGTGTCTTTATCCTTCTACAGTTCTGGAGTGAAGCATGTTGCTAGGCTGCCAACAACTGCCGGGCAACAAATCACAGCACGTAGATTGAAGTCACGCTTACAATGCAACATATTGAGCATGTTTTATTGTTAAGAAATCAATAATCTGCGTTGCCAGAGTCAAATGTAAAACGTGACCATATTTTTCCTGGGGGGAGGGGGAAATAAAATAAAAAACCTTCATAAATCGTTATTGCCCTTCCAAAGTAAAACTCACACACCCATTCTTCAATCTGCTATAAAATCAAATTAATTTCAATATTAATGAACAAAGCCACTCACATTGCACAACACGTAATTAAGAGTCCTACTACATCTTTCTGAGCTCCTTCTATTCATTGCCCCACCAAATTATTAAAACAAAGCAGTTACTATGGTAACTAATTCATTCTCTGCATTATTATATTGTTTCTAAACATCAGTGTCTAGTCATTCTGACTTACATGCCCTAAATTCCAGTTTGAAATTGTAAACTTTTGTCTTGTTCATCAGAAAAGCCCTTTACAATCTATGCATTCATGCAGATAAGGATAGCTAGAGTGCAGCTGCTTTTGTTTACTGCAAGAAGAAGTAACTGTTCCTAAATTATTTGAGTTTGATAAATTGATGGTGCCTGTGCGCAAGCAGAGAGCAGCACTCGGGGAACAAGCATGGGGAGCTTGTGGAGCACTACACCAGCAGGCAAACATGACCATCTGCAGGTTAGATAAACTAACAACAAAAAATGACTGGCAGATGTTGTGGAAACTAAGTAACACCTGCGCAAGTGGTATTTGATACCCAGAAAAAACCCACATAGGCACGACTGATGCAATCTTCAAGAAAGGGAACCACAGGGAACAAGAAGTAGTGAGAAAAATTGCCTGGGAAAAAGTTTTACTAGCATTTAATAAAACTATTTCTTCAAATGTACACTCCTTGACAAAAAAAGAGATATGTATCATGCATTTATTTAACACTTACAATTATTCTTAATTACCAATTAAAAGGAGTCATGGTCTATTTGTATTTGAGTGTCATCATTTAGCATATGAGGAAGCTCTCTGAAAAATACAGGTAGGATCAAAAGAATAAACAGTCTTTCCTCTTCATCTTTTGCTGTCCTACTGCCATTGTCTGTAATTTTTATTGGGATTTTTGGTGCGTCTCCATTTAATTGGCAAGAATGAGAGGTTTGAAAATTCACTACATAGAATGCTACTCTGAAAAATATGCATCGGGAAAAGGGAAACATGAGTAATTCTGAACAGCTAATTTCTGGCTTAAAAAAAAGCAAACACCAAGCCCCATCTACTCAAAGTCACAAGCAATTTAAATTTAGTTCTCACAGGAAAGGAAGGAAAAAAGAACATTCTTATATAAGCATCTGAGCAGGGTCACAAATCACTGCAGAGTTCTAGGTCCACAGTGTACCAATGGGCCTGCTTCTACCTGCTGCAAATTCCTGGTACTTTCACAGTTAGCAACGCCTCAGATTTTTAATGGGATTCTGAGAGTATTACAAGAGCTGGCTGTTATTTATATCACAGCAACTCTGAAAGTCTCCACTGACTGTTTTCGGTCAAAGAAAAAGAAAAGGCACAGAGCTGGAGAGGCAACCTTTGTTTTCTAACCTGCTGTCTGACTGCAGAAAAGCTAAAAGATAAACTACAGGTTTCATAACTCCAAATGACCTGTCCATCAGACCACGACGACTTTTCTAAGGAGAAGAGAGATCCCTGCAAGATATTCTTCCCCTGGCAAAGCCTCCACACAATTCCTTCTGTTTAAGGAGAGGCACCTTTTCAAGTTCAGTACTGACCTCATGGAACAAGGCCGGAACAGCAGATGCCTTCAGCACTAGAAGACTGTCTCCAGTTCTATTTTCTTGTTTCCACTTGCATAATCACACTCCCATCCTGACTGCACTAAGGGAGGAAACAAAAAAAATCTTTTTGCATCTCTGACTATGCTTCCCTAGGGATGGGAACTGCCTCTATGAAAGCTGAACATGTCTGCTTTAATTAGATGGCTATTTAAATTTTTCACCGTGTTTACCTAGACACTTAATCTTTGTACAGTTCATTTTTTCAGAGCAGAGTATAAAGTAAGGTATAAATCTAGGCTTGCAGAGCATCTTCCCTGACCCCAGGCAGAAATCAGTCTATATTACCACCAAGTACTTGGGTTTCTAAAGCACTTATCTGTACTGTATAAAAGCTAAATAACTAGTCCAAAAAGTTTTTTAAATTCTCTGAAGGTTACTCAGGAATTATATGACTAGGTTTAGTTAAGTATTGAAACCAAGCTTCAAGCTATATTGTTTTACTGGATTTAATGATATCTTTGACATTAATGTTAAAGAAATGTATTTTGACTTTATTATAGCAGTAAGATGTAGTGCTTCGGATACATAGCTGAACTTAGCTGCTGTTTGTCACAAGCAAACAGTGTATTTTATTTCAGTATAGCAATGAAAATATAACAATATAATAGGTAATGCTGGACACCACAAAACCACAGCTTTTCTTTAAAACATTTGTAACTTAAATCAGTGACCTGAATGTTTCAGCGAAATGTAAAAGTCTCATTGAGATTCTTTTTTCTGTAGCTTCCGTTTCCCCCTCCCCCCCTCAAGTTTTCTTGTTAAAATAATGCTTTTCATTAGCAGCTACTGTTCAGCATCATTTAGGGCAAAATGGGCTTTTAAGCTAATTTTCTTCTCATACAGCTTATATCGTTACTAGTAATACCTCTGTAACATTGTAGTAACTTAAGTGCATGCAAATTCAGAAGCTGTTTAGGTAGCACATAATGAAGATACAAATTACAAAAGCAGGTTACTGCAGCAATCCAAAAGAAAGCCAAAACCACCTTGCACCGTAAATACTGAATATTACAGATAAAAACAAAAATCAAACATGAGCCTGTGCATAAGCACTTCAGCTATCATTGTAATGAGATAAAGGATGCTTTTGTGTTGGGGTAAACATACCCCAAATATACAGACAACTTAAATTATGGTGAGTGACAAATGATCTTGTTAAGTGATGATTCATGGTAGAATCCTCTTCATTTTATTACTTCAGGGTCAATTTATCCTTAGAATAGTGTCCCCCACTCTGAAGACAACTCTTACATAACAGATATAAAGAATTAGGTAAAATATTTCATTTCAAGCTCATAAAAATATCTGCAAAGTTCTTGCAGACACAAGAGAAAAATAGTGCTGAACTGTTAAAACACCCTTGTATGCAACACAAGAACACAGGCATTTTATTTTAAGACATTTATATCAAAGTAACTTGGGCTACACGGGGAATATTCTGCTTGGGTTAGTCACAGAAAACTCTGCTTGCTTAAACACTTTCATTTGTTACAGATGAAAGATTTGATGGCTGTTCCCGCAGAAAGATTTTGGTAGCTTTTACTACCCAATTCCTAATTTAATTTGTACTGGATTGCAAGGGAAAAAACAAATTTTCTCCAGTTCAAAATCCTTATTTATTTGCTAAAGGCTCTTAAGGTTAGAAAAGCACTTGTTTGTGAAGGTTAATTGGTACTTTATGAAGGAGCAACTTTCACTTAGGAAACAAATGATAAAATATTAGGAATCTTTTAGCTCCCTCTGCTGCCCTAATCCCTCAATAAGCCTTCTTCTAAAGTCTGTCAGACACCAAGCAGCCAGACAGCCCATTAACCTCTTTTTAAGAAACACTTGGTCTATTTAGCGTGCCTAGTACTAAGATCAATATGCATAAAGAATATCCCATAGACTACTATGTGACTTACAATCATCTGCACATTTTATTATTTCTTTTCTTCCCCTGATACTTACAGCGAGACAACTACGAAAGTCTTCAAAATTGGACGACAGTTAAAAAAATCGATAGCTCATTTTCCAAAGAACTTGACACCCACAATTCCCACTTCCAAAAGAAAGAGCTAAGTGTACCCACTGCCTAGAAACATTTATTCCTCCTTCCTTTTATTTACAGATCAACTTACGCAGTACGTACCAACTTTAGTAAAAAACCTTTTTTAAATTCAGGGAAAACCCAAGCACTGCCTAAGTAGGCCATGTCCTTCATTAATATGCAGAAAACTTGTCTTAACTGCCTAATTTCACAACTGCGATGGGTCAAATCACAGTTTACATAAGCCAGATAGGCTCCATCCGTGGTCATGAAATAACACTCGGTATTTGTCAATCTGGTACTTTCCACTTGTTAAGAAGTCAAGCTCTCTAGTACACACACAGGAAAAAATCAGGAAAGACAATGTGTTTTTTAAACTGTCACTTGTTTCTCAAGATTTTTTAAAATAGATTTGGAAAAAGAAAAAGTTAATTCAATTCATACATGGGTTTTTTTTTTCTTTGCATTCATCCTGGAACCATCAATAATGAACTATGAACTGAAGACTATTATTATTATTAAATCTCATGCTATGTAGCATCACAAGCCAGAAACAATAAGCTTCAAAAGCAA
The DNA here is from genome assembly GCA_013398155.1 of Pedionomus torquatus. NCBI lineage: Eukaryota > Metazoa > Chordata > Aves > Charadriiformes > Pedionomidae > Pedionomus > Pedionomus torquatus. The sequence goes on along the minus strand of VZRU01021053.1, from coordinate 632,229 downwards.
AGAATTTTTTTTTTAATCGGGAAAGAAAGCCTCGACTACATCCTTGAAAAGAAACTATTCTTTTAGCCTGCACTTCTACTGTCCTTCAAGGAGTGTAACATTTGGTTATTTGCCAGTAATCAGGCTTCCCAAAGAAAGGCTGCCCTTCATAAGAGCAAAAATGAGAGATTTTATCTGAAATCTCAGAAACTCATCCCATTAATATGCACTTTCTTTTCAAATGTATGATCCTGACCGACTCATCCTCCTTTTCTTAAGTAATACAGCAGCACTGTTAAAATAGCTAAAATACATTTCAAGTTTTCTTCTGGGCACTTTTAAAAAGTAAGAGGCAACCTGTGTATAAAGAATTACCTTAAGATGAATACCAGTGCTGCATAAAAAGGAAAAAGATTTGTAATGACAGTCAAGAAGCTCTGGGGTGTGCAAAGCTGCCTTCTTCCTCATCAAAACCAGAACAAGAAAAACACAATACCTGTCTGGGGGCGTATGGGGTCTTCACAAATGACTTGTGCTTTCACACAACACAGTCTTGCTATAAATACAAAGAAATTGCTTGATTTCAAGCAATCATCAAACTGGAAAAGTCACTCTCAATTCTGTAGTTAAATTTCCAGTATTCTGTAGCAGCTGTTTAATCCCAAATAACTGCATAAACAAGCAAGAAGAAAGGTAGGAGGAGACACCCATCTCCTCCTCCCACTTCCACCAGTGTCCCTAACTTCTCCTCCCTTTAAAGAGTCACCTAAAGCTTGGAAATCCATTAAAAGCAATGGTTGATGGAGCACTATATATAATACAATGTAAATTATTTAAAGAAAATTCACTATGTTCATGAAGCCCGTTCACAGACAATTTAGACAAAGTAGAATTTTCTTCACACTGCAGCCACCTTCTGTTGCCTTTCTACTTCATATATTAGCTCCCAGCAAATTCAACAGGGTCAGACATTCCCAAGGTAACGGTCAGTAAAACAAGCAACGGTCAATAAAACATACACACATTTAATTAAAGATTTCTAGAATATAAGCAAATACACAGCATTGTTTACAGTTTTGTTACAATATAAAGTACAATAATACCTTAATTAGAGATAACAACTTTTCAAAGTGCCAAAAACATTTAGAATTTTTCAAATTACCCACAAAATGAACACATTTTATTTTTGCTCTGTGACACTTCCAACTGTTCTGCCAAATGTATACTACTATAATTATGCTTTGCAATCACCAGCATCACCGGAGAGGGGGACAAAGAACAATATAATCAGTAACTAATTAAATCTTTCACATGCCTTGATACTATTTATCTTCAAGGAAAGAATCCTAAATGTTATTTTATAAATTGTGAATCAAGTTCTTTCATAAATTGTGGAGCCAGGCTTTTCAGTGATTCCCAGTGACAGGATAAGGGGCAATGGGCCCAAGCTGGAACATCAGGAGTTCTACTCGGATATGACAAAAAGCTTCTTTGCGGTGGGTGGTGACAGAGCAGTGGAACAGGCTGCCCAGGGAGGTTGTAGAGTCCCCTTCCCTGGAGACCTTCAAGACCCACCAGTATGGAGTCCTGAATAATGTGCTCTGGGCAATCCTGCTTTAGCGGGGGAGTTGGACTAGATGATCTCTAGAGGTCCCTTCCAACTCTGATAGTTTAATATCCAACTCTGAGTTTAATATTAGCATCTCAGAGTGCCTGGAATCATGTTTTTTATAGCTAAGAATAATTCACAGTTACTAGTGTAAGTAAGAAACCAGTATGTAATATATGGCTTTTTCAAGGGACATTCTTCCATTTCTACCATCTAAGTAAACTCATTTATAGAACTATATAAATTGGGATGACAGAGCACATTTTATACCTCCCTTTTGAGATGATACATATAAGAACATGGTACCACTGAAATGTTAAAAGAAAATATAATTGCAAACAGCTTTGGGATTAAAAGCAAATATTCAATTTCATACTTAAGAAATCACTGAAGGGAATCATAGGTACCTCAGAGACAAAATTACTTACTCAGCTACATTAAAAGCGAACTAATTGCTCCCAAAGTAATAGAATCATGGGGGTTTGTCTTCATTTAGTATCAACTGAAATTTAGTAGTACTACTACAACCATACTATCGTTAACTGACAAGGTAATAGTAAATCCAGTAATGTCTTTTCAATTTGTTGCTTAATTTGCATGATTAGTTACTATAAGCAAGTGTGCAAATAACCTAAAGCCACAGGAAAGCAGTTCAACTCAGATAACATTTTGCATGCACAGTTATCTAACTTACAAGAGCATTTGTGGCAACCCATTAGCTCCACAGAAAAAGCTGTGTGCAACCCTGTGCACATGTTCCTAATGCCAGTATTTCATTTTGAGAATCGTGCCCACATCACTCGTTCTCCAGCAACCGAATTTCAGCTCATTACCATCCCCTCCTCAAAGAGGGATACAAACAGTAATGAAACACACTGTTATGCCACCACCAGAATGACACTGGCATCTCTTTATGGATATAATAACTTATTAATGCCTGCCCATCACAAGTTTTTATGTTAAACAATTTATGAAAAAAAATAATACAGTCAGTTATTGTGCTGGGCAGTAAATCACAGTAGCCTGTTTTTAAGTGCAACTTGCAATAAAAAGAAGATGCATTTTACAATAATTATTTTCTGAGGGAAAAGGTTAAGAGAAGAAAGCTATCGACAAACTGATAAAAAAAAAACTGACAGAGAAGACAAAACACCCTTAATAGCTATACAGTTCATTGAATTTCCTGAGCTTTGTAAAATATTATGCATATTTCTAAAACGTAAAATATTTAGGTTGTGTTACTGAAGGTGCATATATCAGAGAACAACTCTGCATATTTAGTTTTTAAACGTGAACAGAACCATAGGTAGAAAAAAGCCTTCTAAAACAAAACCAACCCCCTAGTTTTACTCAGTTGCAGGAATAGCAATTTACAAACATCATCCAGAGACATGTTTGTAAACCTAAAAGAACTTTTGGAAATTTGCACACATAGACACTCAAGAGCAGAACAGAGCATAGACATTTTAAAGAGCCAAACTGGATTCCCATAACCAAAAACTTCCAGCATTTTTCCACGTCCATTGTTTCACCTACTATCTTCTTGTTCATCTTCTGCTGTGTCTTCCCACTCTATTTTTCCAATGCAACTATTAGCCTAGCACATGGTAAATGGGATTAGGAAGCAGAGGCAGCTAAAATAACAAAAAAGGAAACCAACTGCTCTCCTACATTATTTTTCAACTGGATCAATTCCTTACACTGCATGGCCACACAGATTTTACCAGTAGGATGCAGTGAGTTGTGCGGGACTGGGAAAAAGAAGCCAGACAAAAGGCGCTGACTAAACAGCATCACTAGATCTGAACATGAAGCCTGGGGGAAGCCACTGCTATTTTAAACAGTCACAGTGGCTACAAGTCTGTCACCTCTGTCCCTGACAATACTCCTTGCCACATCATCACAGTCTATTTCCTCTTACATTGTCCCCATTGATCAATACCGATAGACTAAAAGGAGGCCGAAATTCCGTGAACTGAAGTTGAACTGATCTAACTGCTGTCTGCCATCAAAAAGGACAAGGTTCTCCATCCTCACTACTCACCATTTCAGCTAACACAGGCAAAAAAACCCAACAAAACAAACAACAACAAAAAAAAAACCCCAACCCACCCTACCAGGAAAAAAAGCCCCACAACTTAAAACAAAATGAAGCTCAATGGGATTAGAAAGCTTACAAGAGAAAAAAGAAAAAAAAAAGCAGCAAGCAATTTCTAGGAGTTTCTCTGTATGTCCTAACATATGAAATGTTTGCATTCACCTTCTCAAAACAGCTTAGATCCTGAGAATTATTTTTTGCCATCACTGTCAAGAAACTGGTATTCCAATTTTACAGTGATGAGCTTTACCCCTACCATTCCTGTACAGCTGTAATACAGCTTGAGTTCATCCTTTATTGCACACTCATCGTGTTTTTACACAAAAGCTCTGCAGTAATTCTATCAGTAGTTCTGTAGAACTGCAAATTCCATGGATGCAATCTGATTTTTTTATAATGTGGAATGCTTGCAAAAAATGGGAGATGTAAGGATTATTGTATTTCTAGGAGAGAACAGACTATGCGGGTAAGCAAAATAGCCACCCCGCAATATGGGCGGTACTAAAGATGAAGTTCAATGGAAACAGAAGTGAAAAAATACTTGACTCCAAACAGACATGACTTCCAGTCTTCTTACCTTTTCATCACTGATTTTTAGTGTTTTTGTTAAAAGCAACAGCAGGAGATTGGTCCAAGCTTCTCTGTGGCTTTCTGAGTTCACGGTAATAAAATAAGCCAGGGCTTCACTGCATACACTGAAGAGATGACACATTTCAGACAAGCCATAAAGAAAACCCACAAAAAGGTTTTTATAACACGCACTGTTTGTCCTCTCCCTGTACTTCGTTTTCAAGCAGGATGCATTTCCATAGGAAATCACATGAAACAGCTTTAATCACACTAATTTGTCTTGATTTTTCTGTTACAGATAACATAAATATACTGTCAACAGAGAACCACAGGTCAGAGGTAGAAGAGTCTGATTTTCCTCAAAAATATTCTGTAATTAAAGTGTTGTCACCTCCAGCCTGCGAACATCGTTTCCTTATGCTGGGAAGGCTTAGGCAATAACAACATGAAACAGATCTACCTCCAAGTTTAGACTGTTTTATTAAAGATCTGCAGAGTTCAGCATTATGGATTAAAGAAGGGTTACTGCTGTATTAATAAATTGCTGGTCCCTGCTGTAGACTGTCAACACAAGGTACAGATTTTATAACTTACTATAGCTTTTTTAGGACATTATTTTACTAAAGGTGAATGGAACTACTTCTTTTACACTAACAAGATTGTCTGTAGATACTGACAAATAAGAATGCTACTGAAATTTATTGCATTAATGTTAATAGTAAGTTTAAGAGTTCTCTACATCTGATTAGAGATTAGTACTCTGAGCTTTTATGTACCAATAACTCACTTTTCAAATAAGGGGAACCACAATACCTTATTTATTTAGCATAATTTTCTGGGTTTACTTAAGTTCCAGGTGTAGAGCGGTTTGTACTGCACTGTTTAGATTACAGTAACCTATTGTATCTCAGATTTGAAAAGTATTCATACACCACCATTTCTGTAAAGCAAAGCTGAAGTTAACCACCTGCTTGCCTGACATAGGAATAAGGAAACAATCTACTTGTACTAAATTAAATTCCAGAACATTTCCATCCAGGGATGCACAGTACTGGCTGAAAAGAGAAAGCCTCTGAGCTGAGCTGATACTCCTACCTGAGCAGCCGCTGTTGTATGGCATCCCACGAGTCCCGGCGGTTTTCATCCACATACATTCGAAAGAGTATTCTCAAGCAACAAGCCAAGCTGCTGGTCTCTTGTTTTAAGAGATTGGGCTTTGATTTACCCTTGAACCCTAGATATTAGTTACACATATGGAAAAAGGGAACATTCATATTTGTAGTTGTTAGCAAGAGTTCTAGTTTATCAATATCCCTAGTGAACAATAATGATTCTTGTCCAGATAGTACTTTTTCCTCCTCGATTTTCACCAAGATCTAATCTATAAAGATATTTAACTACAGTACCTCCAACTGTGTAGCTCTGCTTTAATGAAAAAGTTAGATTATTTAGCAAACAGAATTATTCAAGTCAGCAGAAAGGAGACAAGTAATAAAGTCACACATTGCTACCAGAATAACTGAAGAGATTATTGCAACAGCACGCTTTTGTATCTTGATAGCTAAAGCTAGAAGCAGAGCTCAGTATTTTTATCAAACCAAAACTAAAAGCCTTACCTGCTCTCCATAACACAGTTCGCTGTTCATAATTTGAATTAAAGGCTTTTGAGAACGAATGAGACTCTTGCAGACAATCTAGTAACTTAAAGAGGTGATGTGAAGACATATATTTGTACATTCCTTGGTCTTCTGTGTCAATGTGGATATCTGCATCCAATGCATCTCGCTAAAGGAGGGGAGGAGGGGAAGGGGAAAGAGACAGGAGTGTAAATGTCTTCTTTTTATATAAGCTTAAGAGACTTTGATACTCGACAGACTCTGTACCACTAAATCCAGATTCCATTTTTAGGTACAAGTGAAATATTAGTGCAATGCAACACAGCAGAATGCTCCTGTCAAATACCAAAGTTGTACTCCTGTATTTTAAAAGGGAGAAGCTATGACCTAGCTGAGCTATTGCGAAGGAAAAAAAAAAAGGTCAAGAACAAGAAGGGAAGAACCTCCCTTAACCTGGCATAAAGAGTCATAGCAATACAGTACAGAACATTTCCTCTCCTCTAGGAACTGACAGAGTAGGTCTACCGAATTCTGAAAAACAAAGTAAACCACTAAAATAATGCAAGTTTAAACATTGCATATAGTCTAGAAATTTCTCATCTTTGGCTAACTTCAAGTTTCGTTAATTTTTAGGTAATTTCATTAGGAGGCTAACTATAATATCCCCAAATATTACCTGAAAGTACCAGCCCAAACTTCTTGTTTAACACAGCCAAACAAGAGCCACCTTGCACTATTCCCTAGAATCAGAATTTTCAGGGACAAAGACCTGACTCTGACGCAGGTCACGAATTAAATCTTGACCATTAATGTCACTGAAGTTCAACCTGTGCATCTCCTCCTGTGTAAACACCAAGAGGCCAAGGAAAGGCTCAAATAAACGAAGCCACTCTGGCTAATCAGAAAAGAATTCTCTGCCTGAAACAAACAAAACAACGTTCTTTGTGAACACAGTGATAATCCATTATATTGATAATAAAAATAATGGTAATTATAACAGTCCAACAGGAAGATTGCTGAAAAACACTGGAGGCAGTAGAAAAATAAATAAATCACAGCTTAAAAGTAATGATGTACACCTTCAGGGTAGTGCTGAGAGTTAGTAAAGGGAAGAGACTATTTTGTAAACACTTCAGACCATTCAACAGTCTTTGTACTTTATTGACGCAACAAGATTATACATGTCTGATGGTACCTGAGCTGCAGCCATGTGCTCAGCATCTTCCTTCTTGCTTGTTGCTGGATAGAACACTATGTTATCAATAGTCTGTATCAATTCCAGCTGTACCACACACTTGATAAGGAGGCCAGCAAACAGCTTCTGGTCTAATGAAATGGAGTAACACAAGTTTAATAAGCAATTTATTATTCAGGATATCAGAACACTATGTTTTTATATTTAGTGATGCTGTGAATTGTCTTATAAAGAGAAAATTTCTCTAAGGCATAAACACAAATTGTAAAGATGTACCCCAAGTTTTTTCTACAAAAGCGGACTAAGATCGGCTATAAAAGTTCCTTTAATAAACTTGCATGTCTTCCTTACTTGTATAAGGACCACCTTTCCAGCTCTCATCTGTTGGATTTGAAAATTGACTTTGTCCACGTTCTGAAGCATTTTTATCCATGCTGCTTAAAGACTGGTGATCTAGGTCTAAATCCTAGAAGAGAACACAGAACAATTCTAGCAATCCAAAACACTAACTACCAACCAGCTATCAGTTTTCAGGTGTCTACACTGATCTTAGATTCAAAGGCTTCCTGCATCCTTTGTCTTATTTTACAATGACACCAAATAAAGCTGACATCAATTCCAGTATTTGTTGACAAGTGTATTTACTACAATAAAATATTTTGAAAGGTAACCTAACACAAGCCCCCTTTGAGCTAGCTTGTTGCACTGAATTAAATCTTACCAAGTGTTTTTCAGCTGAATCTTCCTCCATTCCCACAGGCCTCCATGTCAGCAAGCTTCATAAAGCAGAAAAAAAGCAAAAATAGGTAAATATCATTGCTCTGCAATTGGGTATTAAATACGATAATTAAATTTATGAACTTACACATGAGGAATAGTAGTTTTGAAGATTTCTAGCATGCAATTGCATGTCTGGCCCCAGACTTCAGGGCTGAATTTCTGTCCATTCAGTATTACCAGGTTTTCTAGGCAGTTTGTACCTGATCGAGCCAACTGCTCATTATCTGCAAAAGAAGTGTTGCATGTTTATCAACTTCTACAATATCAATAAAAGATTAAGAATTCTCTATTACTGGTCCATTAAGCATTTTTACCAATACTCTGAAAGGCATGGTATCATCGCTCAAAGCCTACTTACATTACAATAGTATCAAGCTTAGGAACCTACTGAATAAAAAAAGTAATGTTTAGAAGACTATATGAGAATGAAATCCAAAAGGGGAACAAGAACAGGAGAGAAGCAGAAATGAAGCATACATGAGACAGAAAGGAAAAGCACCAACTAGATACTAAAGATTTCCTGCAAGGTAGTGCCCTCAACATTCCATGCTAGCAATATACAGGATTTCAGGCGTAAGAGTTGGAAACCAAGAGAAAACACATTCTGTAGAAAGTTGCATTTAGAAGTACTAGATGGTTGAGAGAAGTGGGATACAGGGGGAAGAAAAATAAAAAATAAATTAAAAAATATCAGAATGAGTACATGTGTGTACCAATAAATGAGGTATTTTATCTGTGCAGTTAAACTGAGAAAGGTAGTTGGCAGAAGATTAACACAATTCTTTATACGCTTTTGCTCTGCCACAATAGCACCAAAAACACATTAATGACATTAACAGAAGAGCTTCCTAACATTAAATAGAATGATGCTCTAATATTTAAGAGACTGTATCCATCTATTACATAACATATTATCCCAACAGTAGTTTTTATTCTTCCAAAACTCAGTCAACATCCCCTTCTGAAGTAATGATCATTTACAAACTATATTAATCAAAAGATACAAGTGAATGTGCTACCTTGTTTTACACACCAGTGTAACTGTGCAAGTATGTCAGGAAGAAGGATCTCATTTAAAGCTTCATAAAATTGTGTAAATACATCACAGATCGCATAAAGTGCATGGTTGCACGTAGTGGTCATCCATTCAGATTTCTACCAGAAACAATGAAAAAAGTCTTTGTTTTTAAGTTGGTTCTGCTACGGTAACAGCATTTGGCTTATATATGGCTATTCAACAGCACATGGCCTCTGAGGAGAGGTAAGATGGAAAAGCCTCGCACTACAAGTGTCTTGTCAGAAGCATTTTGTTTGCCACATGAATATTGGTCAGAAAACAATACATTTTCATAACAATGAAGCATGAATTTTCTCCTTGAAAAATAGTCAGTCAGACAGAAAGGCCACTAGATACTATGACAAGTTTCATACATACCATGGAATACAAGAACGTATCATTATGTTTGGGGCAGTATGGGCTGGAAATATGCTGACAAGACAAACAGCTGCCTTGATTGATTGAGTTCTTAAACAAAAATCCAAAAAGTAAGAAAACCTCACACTTTTATTTTTTACCTCTGTCTGTTGTTCAGGGAGTTTCATGTTATCAAAAATTCGAAACACAATTCTGAACAGATCTTGCCACCAGTGCTTTTCAAAGGTATGGCCATAACTCTTCATTATTTCAAACATCACTGTTAAGCCTCTATAAACAAACCCAACCAAAGAAAAGGAAAATATGTCAAAATGTGTATCTGTGATCTTTCCACTAACTGAATCAAAGAAGGAAAAAAAGAAAAGCTCTATTACCTTGTTCGAACATCTAATTTGCAACGATTGATGATACAAGAGAGCTCAAATAAAATGGGAAACCATCCTCTAACCCATACTCTGTCCCCAGGAGCAACATTCATGTCATCACTCGTGTATTCCCTTAATACCTTAGAGATGGGCAGAAAAAGAGACTTAAAAAAAAAATAAACCACAACTCAAAAGTCTTTAAATCTGACAGATTTAGATCTACTAGTGGCACAGACAGACTTGAAAGGTTAGCTTAGTTTCTACCACAACACTCAAGTCCTGTAAAATGTATAAATCCGAGATGTAACTATTTGTGAAAATACTGGAAAAATTGTGGAAAATTTCTGCCAAAGGCTTTACAGGTTGCAGAAGTTTCGACTTTAAGAAGCAAATTTAACAGTGACAAGCAACAACTATCTAGGTAAAAAGGAAGTTTAAGTTTGGCATGAAAGAGCTCTATGCTTTTCTGTCATACTGAACACAGCAGTGGTGACGTGCAGCTGCAATCTAACTCCAGGCTCTTCTCAGCAAAGTCATTATTATATTAAGTATTCACTCAGTAGATTGGTTATAAACATGCATCTTTTTCTACATCAGTTTAACTAGATATAATTAGGATGACCGAACAAGAAGCATTGTTTTCCAGGTCATCCTAACACTGTTTAAAAAAAAAAAAAAGGACTATTTTATGCAGTTTTTTCCAATGTGGACTGATGGAACTTATAATTTTTTAATTAATCAGTTTACTGCTTACACAACACCAAAATGACTCCTAATTCTGAAAAAGATTTTAACACAGACATCTGCTGTTGGGAGACTGAAGTTTGAATCTGAAAGCTCTTTCTTAGTTACATGATTAGTCCTAGTTCGATAGTGTAAGAATACACAAGGGTAAAAATTAAAAGAACATACCTGTGGTCTTTCTGAAACATATTTTGCACAATACCGAATCAGTCTAATAGCTTCCATGCTGGTGTCCGGAAACGCAACATTACAGGCAAACTCGGAAAGACATTTTACTGCATCCTGAAACGAGTCAATTGCTGCTGGAAAGTGCTGTTGAAAGATATTTGCTGTGAAGAACAAACAAAAGCACTTTTAAAAATTTACTGATATTGAAATCCATAGATAAACTAGCATCGAGTTACAAATGTCAGCCATGGTATACCACTATGAAAGGGACAAACATGAAAGGACCAGCTCTTCTAGATTAAATATGTTTTCCGTCTTCCCTTGTATTCCTCCCCAGCACCCCCACCCAAATTTGTCAGTATCACATTTTGGGATAATTACCAATTTTATAATCTAGGATTATTTCATGGCTGCTTATACGGTTCAGTTCACTCTCACAGCATATGCAACTGAAAAGTCAAAGTATTTTGAGAAGTAATAGGAGTAAAGCCTGGTGTTAGCTCCCCTGATGTTAGTTCCCCTACTGTGAATGAAGTTACTTAAATTATCTAAGCCTGTTAATTAATCATTTTCTGTAGAATGAGGAAAAAAGGAGTTCAATTTCAGACTTAAGGGACAGACAAAATAGAAAACAAATCCAGTGTGTACAAGCTTTTGAACAAACTACAACTCCCAAGATATCTGCAATTCAAGTTAGGCAAAAATTTTTTGTTACTATTTACATTTATTAATGCTGCCCATGGCTCTTTTCCCCCATGCAACTTCATGGGAAGAGGATAGTTCCAGGACATTTAAGAAAGCTACAATCAATACTGAAGGCTTGACTATTTCAATATTCAGTTTCAATTAAGTATTGAAATATTCTTTAAAAGAATATTTCAGTTGGTTGTGTTTCTGTCCTGGTTTGAGGTAAAACGAACCAATTTTCTGTTTTACAGTTTTACTTTCTTAGCTGGGCCTCTTCTAACTAGCTAAACTCTGAAATTAACAGCACATTGTTCAAAGCTGTTCCGTCTCACAGTGATAAGACCTGATTATACCAAGGGATGGTATGCAGAGAGGCTCTTGTTTAGACTTATTGCTGGAAGAATCAAGGTCAGATAATTTTCAGCATTTGCCCGTTGGAGGGTCCCACCTTCAAGGAGGAGCGGACAGGACAGGTGACCCAGAACGGACCAACAGGGGTATTCCATCCCATCAGCATCATGCCCCGTATAAAAGCTGAAGGATCAACAGGTCAACCCCTTTTTTCCCCCTTCGGCCCCTTCGCCCTTTCTCGATGGCTGACATCCAAGGAGGACTCTGCCTGTTCGTCTGCCTTTGATCCTGATCCGAGCGTTCCTGACTCCAGATCTGGAATCCGGCTCCTGTCGATCACCGAGTCCAGTTTGGGACTTTTCCTGAAGCCTGCTGGTGACGTGGTCGTCATCCTGGGAGCTTGATACGGTTTTGTATATACTGTATACTCCCTTTTTCCTAATTTCCCTTTTTATTATATTACTTATATTTTCATTAAAGTAGTTTAGTTTGTTCTAAACTCTTGAATCTCTTTAACTCCTTCCTCTCCTCTCTGACTAAAAGGGGGGAGGGGGGGACATCTGTCACTCAGGTTTCGGTAAATTTGGCTGAAACCACGACAGTTTCTTTGAAGGCAGCAAGTATGTTGTTCACATAGACTTGCATCTGCTCTACAAGTAGCCACGCATCAACATCACAAGCTTTATGATCCTCATCAGATGATACTGAACCAGCATGGAAGTTTGTGAAATGTGTTCCTTAACCCAAAACAATTTGTGACAGATGGGGCAACTTGTCATTTAATCTATTCCAAACTTGCAAAGTTCTATAGCAGGATATCTGTATCTAGTTTTTCCTGTCCATAGCAATCTGGAGTCTTAATGTGTACAAGAGTCTAGCCTATAAGATCTTCTGCTAATTTACATTGAAATAAAAGAGACTTATTCAGACAGGCCTTTTAAACCAGAATGACAGCAGGTAAACTGATTCGGGTACTTGCACCTGTCAAGCATTACTTACTAACTATGTGTGCTGTAGTTTGAAAGGCCAGCTCCACAATATTCCCATCGTGGTCTGACGCTGCTTGATGAAAGACTGCAAAGATATTCTTCCAGCCTGAACGAATATTACCAGCTTGAGAGTTCACCATCTGAGCAATACAGCGTATTACCATGTCTCGAATCGTTGGAGATCTTAAAAAAAAAAGAGAAAAAAAGGAAAGTAAGACTTGACAAGTGGCACAATTTTACACCGGCACAATGGCTGCTTCCATGTACATGACAACTCAACTTGGTATGGGTTAAATAGGACTAAAGCAAGCTAATACAAATTGCAGAGCATCACATCACACCTGTTTTTCTTCATAATATGCTCAAAGGGCCTTAGGAAGTCTTTCTGGAAACGGAAGTTGGCTAACTCTCCCTTCTCAAGAAACTTCATTGAGAGCTGCCTTAATGAGTCTACTGCAAAGATGGCTTAATCTTCATTAGGGTTACATCCAACCTAGGAAAAAAAAAAAACACAACACAAAACCACACATTTTCAAACACCAGCCAATGTATTACTTATAAGAGTAACAAATTCATCATTCAAGTTTCACATGAGCTCACTACAAATCACTAGCACGTTCTAGTGTTCAGATATTTAGAAGACAGGGGTTTACTTTCCGAGAAAGTTTTCACAGTCATTTGATCCAACTAAAGAGATCCCTGGATTTTACATGCAACAGATGCAGAACTACAACAGCAAGCTAGACTTTAACCAAAAAAAAAAAAAGTAGTAATGAAATCTTAGGTTAAAAAAGCCCACCCCAACATAGTCCAGTTTCTTAAGGAAAATAACTTTGTTGTTCCAGAATCATCTGTGCATATTTTAGAGAAAAACTAACTTTTGATCCAAAAGAATAATTTGATCAGAAGAATAAGATAATGGCATAAAGAAAATTACAAATACAAAATTATACAATAACATGATTATTCTCAAACTTTTCCATTTTTATTTATTAATTTTGGATTTTTAAGTAGTTGCTTTCTTTATGCACCTTTAACAGATTTTTTTTTACATGTAACAATCTACACCACTAAGAACATAAAAGGAAAAAGTTGATAAAAGAAGTCCTGCTGTTTGTATATGTTCTGTAACTTGATTTAAAAGAATACCTTATTGAAGTGATCTCCAATCACATGCCAAATCCTTGACCACTGCAGCCTAATGCGATTCATGTTGTAATACGATATTTCCACTATCTTCTGCAGGCTGAACATGCGTGGATGGTGCGGGGAAGCCAGCTCATCCATGGAAACAGCACACAGCCATCGGACAAAGTCAACTGAACATTAAAGCACACCACAGTAAGCTTGGGAGGTTACACTGCCAGAGTTCCCATAACTCCCTGAACAGTCAGCATACATACCTATTGCGTTTCCATCCAGCCTAGTCGATCCTGTAAATATCCTACAGGACAAATAAATGAGTTGCAGTTTTAGCTGCACATCCACAAGAGTCAATCACATCTCAGAGCTGTAGGCAAATGTCAGCACGTCTCCTGGAGGTACTTTACAATCCTGCATGCCATCAACTCTGCAACTGTTTTGTTCTCACTCCTTGGCAGCAGCTCATGTCTTTCTCCTAGTCTAAGCCTTCTCTTCCCTGCTGCAAGTCAGTCTATGATGCTCCTTCCCCACTGCAGGGAACAGGCACAGGCTCACAATTGTGTCCAGGGCAAGTAGTGCTGGAGCAGTCATTTGGGTGACAGTATATTAAATTTAATTGGTAGAATAAAATGACATGAAGAAAGTTTTGCTGCAAGCCTTTATCTGATATCAGCCACCTGCTCGATCTTTAAATTGTTCAAGAATACTCTAAGTTGTGGCTGTCAAAACAGATGGCAGAAAGACTATGGATGAGGCACCATTTGTCCCCTACTCCCCTTCAGCTGTTACAAGCTAAGTCTTGAGAGAGGGGTTCAAACCATTCATCATGGGTCACACAAAACACTGACAAGTGGATAACATTCCCAAACCTTTTAGACTCTCATATGGTAACAGATATTTATGTTACAATCAAACAAAACAAAAATCCCTGTCAGAGTCTGCAAATAAAGATGGTCAGCAATCTGAAATTATATTTTCCCCAGAAGAGATTATATTCTGTGTACCTGTCTACTGCTACCACTACACTCTGTGAACTGGTCTCTCCCACAGACTCTTGAATGCTTGCCATATGCCGTTTATCAGCGCTTCCGACAAGGTTACCTGCAATAAAAGCCATTAAAAATTGTTATTTAGTATCAAGACACTGTGACTTTATATTAACCCCAACTTTATATAAGTAGACAGAGACAAGTGACTACTGCTTCCAGTTAGCTTGTAATTACATGAAGCAGATGGTGCCTTTGCCAAATCTGTGCCAGATGACTACAAAATTAAATGTCCTGTAAGTAGTATGGGGTTTTTCCTCCCTAGGGTATTGTGTTTTGACCATCATGTTTATTAAACAAAGATGACAACACTGTTAATAAAAATTGGAAGCGATAAAATATTATTTTAAAATATTAACTCCAAATCAGATACGAGTAGTTAATGCTGGGCACAGTTCTGTTACATCCAGCATTATCACTGCCTATCATTCAGCATCATCAGCTCTGGAGTGTTTTCAAATTAAAAGGTTTCCTTGATGGTTTTCCAGGGCTTTTTTGCTGTTAACAGCTTAAAATCTAAGGTTTGTTTCTTGCATATAATGCAGAGACAACAGGAACTCAAATGGCAAGCCCAATGGGCAAAGGTAAAGAACTCCTTTGGAAAAGTTGGTTACCCATCACTGGATCATCTACTAGCTACTAAAGATAAATGGCTTATGTTTTTCCTATTAAAAACAGAGCCTAAAAAGAATGAACTGATAATTTGGTAACAAAATCATGGCATAGTAAGTATGGTAAAACAGATTCAACAAAAACAAATAAATCTGGAGGAGTGTTTTGGGGTTTTTTAAATAGTTTAACCCAATTACAGTTAGATCATGTCTGGTAATTACTAATACATCTTGAAGTATAGGGTTCCATTTTTTAAAAAAAAAGTTTCATTAATCCAACATAGCTCCCCCTAGAAGCAAGTAAATATATTTTAGTATCTTGTAACATGAAGCTTTCTTAGCCATCATACTCTACTTCTACGTGCATCTTTGTGAAGTCCAAGATTAGCAGACTTACCTAATCCCAGGCCCATAAACTCTTCCCCTCCCGATGCATAGCCTTTTATGCTTCCTTCCCTTTCACGCCCGGAGCCAGATAAATATCGAGTTTTCACTCCAGTTCCTATAAGTTGTGCTAGTTCCAGCTGACTAATACATTTCAAGATCTAAAACCAAAAGATATTCAAACATTGTGTTTCTGGATACCATTATATTTTTTACTCTTAATGTGTGTTTGTATTTAATATTTCTAGCACTCCCAGGTTTTCTAACCTTTAAAACAACTTTGACAACAATAAGTTTTGATGTAGCTGAAGCGTTACTAATAGAACTGGAAATAGAGCTGAGTGATTCATTCAGCATCACCAGCTGCCACGAATCATTCCCATACAAGAAAAAATAAACAATACCCAAAAACTTAACTTGGATCTCTAACTACTAAAGGAAACCCTTTTATTACTTCCCACAGCATCAACCTTCAAAACTACAAACCATTTGGGAGTAGATTTTCTAGAGTTCATTGTCCCAGGGAGATGAAGAGACTGAATTATTAGCTGCCACTTCGAGTAACAAAGTTCCAACGTAGGCAGTGAAAAGAGCCAAAACTGTGGCTTGCCATTAGTGCAAGCTAATCTCACTCCCTCACTGCAAAATCCCTTTGACTGGCAGAAGCATTTGTGAGGGTATGATGCTGTAAGTCAGGTCCAAGTAATTTGTCAGCCAGAGTACCTTTTGGCTCATTACCCTGCAGCCAAGGTCTATTGCCAGAGACCACAATGCAGCAGGAATAGCCCTTTTAGCAGAAGCACAGATTTAGATCTGATTGGAGAGCTCCTAGAAAACATACTTTAAGAAAATCTGTATTATCCTGATAACCTATCCTCATCTATCCCCCACCAAGTTATTTTAGCCCTAATTTTTCATGTGGTCATGGCATAAATGTTGCCAAACACTGCACAGACAAGCCTGGACCTGCGAGCTAGAATATTTCTGTTTACATGAACAAGAAAGCAATGGTTTCTGTGCAGAATTCTCTGATCAAATGAGGTTTTAATACGATTTTAATTCCATAACTAAAGCACTTACAAAAATTACAGTATCGGTCAGACAGTGTCTGTAGAGTCTACCAAAAAAATGCAGTGCATTATTTTATGTATATGCACATACACACATATATTAAACACCACTAACAAAAAAAATAACGCATCCACATTCTAAACAAGGTTCTGACACACACTGGGAGCTAAATGAAGTTACTAAAGACAATGTAGCAGAAGAATCCTGCAAGTCTTCAGATGACAGTGTAGTTGCACTATTTAAACTAATCAAGGCTTTACCTCATGCCAAGAATTGCCAAGATAGTTGCCATCTGTGTGAGCGACTGTAATCAGTGTCTTAATGGTATCTATGTTCTTCTGCTTCATTTCTGTAATACTGGAACTGGCGGTCAACAAGGAAAAACGAGCAAGGGCCTGTACATAAGCATCTCGTTCAAGCTACAAGACAGAGAAACAGGCATTGTAATCAAGTCTCCAAAGAGCTACAAAGAGCTACACCATGCCTACGCAATTTTCCTTCTATGTGTAGTCAGCACTATTAGAGCACTTTCTAGCTGATGGAGAGTAGGAGGCAAGTTAACAAACATTCTTAATAAGAGATTCAGCAATAAAAGGAAAGCAGAGTTGAAAAGTTTGAGGATACCAAGATCTTAAAACAAACTAAACCGAGATTATAATATTTTATCATTTCAAGAAATCAGACGAGATGCTTCATTTTCTAGAAGTTGTTTGTCATTCTTAATCTCCCTCCCAAAGCCTATACCACCCTTAGCGAGTCCCACACTAAGCCTCATACAAACCTGCATTCCAAAGATACAGGCTATTCTAACCGCACATCGTATTCCTTCCAAACAAAGGGATGCAACTTCTGTGTCGTCACAGTTCTGCAAGCCAACACTGTAAGCTGCAAGCAATGGAGTCCATACAAGCTAAAGAACAGAAAAAAAAACTAAGTTCAGAAATCTATTACAATTGTAACCCAAAACATTAGGTAACTGAAACCTAACATATCAAAAGGGTACATCTGTTTTGTTATTTAACTCTTCAGAGTAATTTTCCACACTTAAAGCCCTTAGCAATGAAGATGCAAGGAGAACTACACACTCACTTTGAACATGGGTCTGACATGATCCAGATGAGTGGCACTAGTGAAAGGAGCCTTTGCATGGCTTACAGCCTCCATGAGGGCTTTAGCTGTTTTAGCCATCTGTTCCATCTCCAAGTTGTACAGCAACCTCCGCTGCTACTCATTAGCTACACCTACAGGAACACCACACAGTTGCAATGGTTTCTTTTTCGTAAGAGCATATTCCATGTCTTTGCATTGAAGGTCAAAACACATTATGTAAAGGTATTGCAAATGAAGTCTAAAGATAAAAAAAATCTTCCAAAATATTAGAATTCAGAAGATTGCCATAGGTTGCCAGCAAGAAACTCCAGCACTAAAACCCACACCCTAACTTAAGACTTCATCCTATACAAAATAACTATTTCAGCCCTTTATTGTATGCTGCACATTATGATCTAATCACTGTAAGTCAGAGCAACATACTCTATTAAATCACTCTGCCTGTAAAAATGAATGGAAAATACTCCTTCTTAGATTGACATCCTCAAAACAAAACTAGCCCTCATCAGCTTTATAATTAATTAACTCAGTGTTTCTTTTTCTTTATACTAAAGTTGCAGCTTCAATTTTCAAGCAAATCAATTTTGTTCCTATTTTGGCCTAGGAAGCCAGCAAACAGCACTGAAAACACTGACAAATCCCACTATGCTGATGATTCAGAATTCACTAATTAAGACCAGCTATTCTCAGTAAAAGCAGTGTGCAGCCAGGGATACTGGTTTCTAGTATACGCTAAACACCAAAGGCCTTATTTGGTCTGGATGAGGACAGATGTCTACAAGATAATTCCCTCATCTCCCCTTTTTTCAAACATTATCACGAGGACTGTGACACTTACCAGCCTCTGAACTATGACATGCCACTGATAGGGAGACAAAAAAAAAGACACCCAAAAGAAGCCACCTGCTTTCTAGCACATAGGAACAAGAAATTACCTTGCAATGTCCCACCTTCAGTTATTCTACCATTTCCCTTCTCACTCTTCCATTTAAAAAATAGCCCAAATCTTGTTTCTAGCACCTCTCTGCAATGTTGCCAGACGCACTTACATGGCGCCGTTTCCAACACAGAAACAACAGCATTAAGTTATAATTGAACCCATTTCATTCCCAGTATCTATATTAGCCGTTCTGTNGTAAAACGAACCAATTTTCTGTTTTACAGTTTTACTTTAGCCGTTCTGCGTGTAATCTATATATTGCACAAAGATGTTTTCAAAAATGTATCTTAACTCCACTATGCCATCCAGAAAGTTACTGCAGTAATTCAAGAGCTCCGATCTTTCTAGTTCATAGTTTCTTCTTACTTGGTTTAGCAGACTTGGTTGTAATTGCATATTCTTTCGTCTCCTTCATTGCAATTTTCTTTCCTTCTATTTCTTCATAGATTGTGGATAAATACTCTACCGGCAGGTCTTTACTGTCATTGATTCCTCGATTCATTTTAATGTATTGCTCCTTTGTCATTTTATTTTTTACCTGTAAAAAAGAATGGAAGGCAGACATAAGCTTTTGAATGCAAGTACCATGGAAATTTGAACTTGTAACAAGTTTACTTTTTTAATTTCTACCTGTGGACTGTGTAAGTCTGTAGTCAGCATGATAATAGAGTATGCCAAAACATAGGCAGTGTCAGCACTGGCAAATAGCGTTTGCCTAAGGGAGAAAATAACACAAAACAGGCTTTTAGAGGCCTAATTCCTCAATTGCTTCGCCCTATTTCTGCGTATTTTTCTTGCACGTAGAAAGGCTATGCAGTCAACCAAAAAGCTAACAGAGCCTAAAATTAGTCTTCAGATAGGCATGAAGCCCCAAGTGTTTCAAAAATGCAAACAAAAAGGGAAAACATAGAAAAGTATCACCTTCCCAATGTTGAAAACCAGTGATGACTGGAATTCTCAAGTACATTTGCAAAAGATTATGTTACTCTTTTTTGGGCAATCCCACAGAACCTAAACAACAGCTTATTTTTCACTGCCAGGGTTTCAAAAAGAACTACAGAAACCCAATCCAGTGATCCACCAACCAGACCAATGAACAGGAACCAATTAAGCCTGAGCACCTTTAATGTAAGTTTATAGCATTTGAGAATATATTGAGAAACAAGAGCAGCACTATCTACTTGGTGTCAACTAAATACATACATTTTGCTCAACATCTAGTGGGCAAGCAGACACATGTAACATCTTATTTGCTATTAATTTTAGCAATTGCTGCTGCTGATTACTGTTGTTTACAGTTGACCAATCTACATTTGCTTAAAAATGGAACAGTTAATAATGACAATTTAAGATACTTGGGGGTTTCCTCTTTCAATAATTCCTTCTTGCAAGTATTTGGGATTTAACAAGATGCCAGCATCTGTATGCTTTCTATCCAAAGTTTCCATCCTGCCTAGCTGCGGAAGAGGATCAGCACCGATATGAGCAACAAGATCTGCTCCTCATACAAGCCTGTAGACATTCCTGGGCAGGTAAGACTGTGAGTTGCACCTTGCCCCTAAGGACCACGAACAATGGCCATTCCTCAGGTACTCATCCAATACAAAGGTTTTGAATTACCTTTGGTTGCATTCAATATATCTAGCAGCGAACTTCTCCATTAATCTATCAATCTTCTGGGCTTCACCCGGCAGACGAAAGCCCTCCAAAAATATACGTAGAGCAGAGACAAAGTCTTTTGCACAGAAATCAAGCTGGTCTACATAGGCATACATCACTTCCTTGTTAAACTTGTTGCTTTCCCCAAGAAATTCCCCTACTTGAGTCTAAAAACACAAGAGACAGTTATTACTGTGCAATCCAACTGCCAGCTTTGCAAGAAAGTCTGCACTATAAGAATTGCACAGCTGCCCATTTTGTAAGACTAATACACTTCACTGAGTAGGCAGAGCAACCGTTACAGGGATGTCAAGAAACCAGTGTCATTAGAAAATGCCTTTACTCTGCATATTCTTGCTTCCCTCACTCCCAAAGGTGAGATCTGCATCACTATACAGCCAAGAAAGCTGAACAGTGCTCAGTTTCACATGCAGTGGAGAACTCCTTGCCACTGCAGAACATGCAGTGTTTTTTGCTGGCAAGATACTGTTAATGCAGATAAAACACGTTCCCATTTATGGGGAATCCCTTCTGCACTTTATTGTAAACACTGCTTACTTTACTAAATAGCCTGGGACAGCAAGCAAATAGAAAGCAGTGTTGGTACTAAGTATATTCATTAGAATCCTTAACCTTTCAGTTATCTGTTAATGAAATATGAACTAGAGAGAGTGCACACAGTCATTAGAAGACAGAGAAGATGATAGAGGCAAGACTATTAGTTATGTCACATGCAGTCTTACAGAACAGAGGCGTTCTTCTTGGTGCAAAAACTGTGCAATGTCCTCTGCTGTAGTGCCAAGCATTCCCTGCTCCTGCAGATACTGTATTCCTCTCTTTGGTTTTTTATTAAACCTATTCAGGCAAAAACATGGACAAATGGAGACATACAATTGGAAAATATCACAGCTAACAAAAGTTTAGTTTTACTGAGTCCTTCTAAACCAAAGATTCTGTGCTTTAGCTTTATGGCTTTTTTTCTAGTTAGGAAAAAGTGTCCAAGAACATGTATCAAATGTATTAACTGTATCACAGCATAGGCTACGTAGGTACATTCAGTTGCCAATAAGCACAGAAGTTATTGCTGGGAAATTCACTTGAAAACTGACCCTTGTGAAACATTACAAATTAGTGTTTCCATGAAATGTTCAAAATGTTGCCATTAAAGACCTTTTTATAGTATTTACAACCATGATGATCTTCAAATTAATGAAGAAGAAATAAAGCATAGCTGGTCAATTATTTAATTCTTCAAACTTTATTACAATAAAAGACAACAAATGGTGAAAGAGCTGTAAGCCAGCATTAAACCTGCCTTCTCAAATCAATTTCTCTCTCGTATACACGCACTTTCTTGTGCAGCTGAACCAGCACAAAGGAGAACTGTGAAACAGCCTTCTGCTCCACCTCAGATTTCACTAAATACTTTTGACAACAGCAGGCAAGAGCCTTCAGGATTAAGATCAATTTGTAGGTGCTGTGCAGGCTTCAGTGAGTAAGACCATGAGAAACAATATGGTTGCACACATTGGTTTTTTTAGCAAGCTTTTATTTTCCTGTCATAGTGGACTTACAGTTCTATCCCATGCTCAATTATTTCCTTTTGTTGCTTGATGACTTCAAATTGCTCGGGGTCATCTGGGACAGCAGTCTGGGTACCAACACTTCCAACTCCTGATGACACAGTGGAGTCCAAGGAACTGACACTACTCCGTCTCCCACCACTCTCAAGACATTTGCCTTCAGCCACTTCCTGTTCTGACGGTTTATATGAACCTATTTATAAACAGGGCAAGACCTGAGTTATCCTGTTCAGTCAGAAGCTTTTAGTTTTAAAACTTTTTGTAGAAGTTGATGAGTCAAGATTCTTATTTTATCACATATATGTTTCTGCAGTCTCCACTACATGAATTTGCTATATTGATGCAATTCCAGAATAATAAAAAAAAAAAGCAGAAAAGCAGCAGCAACTATGGAGAATTTGCCCTACAACCTAGCAACTGCAGCATGTTACATTTTGTTTTACATAAGCCAGCTTTCATAGTGTAGACAACTGCTTCCCTAAAGCTCTTCAACAGATACTGGTTATTTGAACCAGACCTTGGGAGAGTCTGTTACTGCACCAGCTTTAACAATTGTTTCCAAGAATTCATTTGTATAAACAAATTATTAAGTAAAGACCCAGCATCCTCACTTTTGAATAGCTCCAAAACAGTGATTAAACACAGGGACAAGCTTATATAACAAATTAACCTCTCCATAAAGAAACAATCTTACCCAAGCTAGCCTGATGGTTGGGGTTCACATAAAGGTCTTTGCTCCATTCTACCATACATTTTAAAATAGAAACCAAACATTCGAGTCCTTTTTTCCTCAGGCTCAGTTCCTAAAAAATAAAACCCAAACCAATATAAATATATATACAAGCTTTTAGAAGGCATTATATCACACCATTCAAATCTTTAAAAGTTCATCAGTTAGGGGGAAATCTACTGTTTGTAGAAAGTTTCTGCCCCTTGACTATTTAAGCTGGATTTATACAGGCGAAAAGCAACTATAACCAGACTGACATCAGAACACATTCCAGCTGCTTTAGGAGGATGGTCTATTGAAAACTGATGAGTACAAACAATGGATGATACACACTAAATGCTAAATGCAGCCCCTTTGTTGCATTGTGACCACCCAGAAAGCCTTTATAGCATCAGAGCTCTCCACAAGCAAGACAAGTGTCTGACTACCTTAGCTCCACAGTAAAACAGTTCTATGCAAAATCTGAAACAAAAGTCTCCTGGTTTTAACTTCCATTTTCTGGTCAAAGGCCCACAGAGGGGGGGAAAAATAGAAATAAAAAAGTCAAGCAAGCATTGATACAATTCTAAATCAAAGGTGTGAGGTACACTCAATTCCAAGACCAACACTGTCACCAAGTTCACTTTAGCCCTGAGAGCCATTAGGCTGGGCTAGAAAAGCAGTCCTGTAGGACAAGACCAATGTCAGTAATGTCAGCTCTTGCAGAAAGCGGCTTGTATTCAACCCTCCAAGGACTGGGAAAGTATAATTTTAAAATTAAAATACTTATGGGAGACATAGGGCACAAAGAGTTTGTGCAACACAAACACAAGATGAAGGTATTACTGGTTCATAAGCCCTAGAAAAAAAGTCATTTGAGTGAAGCAGAGAAAGGCTCATTTGATTATTTCTCCCATGGCAGTCCAACAAGAGAGCCCACAACAAGCTTAATATCACACTGGAAACTTGCAGCAAAATCGCCAAGTACATCAATTGTACTGTTTCAGCACCCAATTATATTTTATTAGTTAGCTAATTTGCAAGCAGTATTAGTAGGTTACAGACAATATGAACCACTGGAACTACCAATAATGCAGAGACAGCACTGTTTATGAGAAAATAGTACCTTATCTTCAAAGCTGTTTTTCTTACCTGTAAAGGTGTCATTCCCAACTCATGCCCACTTCGTCCTTGTGCAATTTTGGACAAATCATTTACAAGGCGTTCAAATATATTAGCAGCATTTAAATCACAGTCATAGTTAACATAAATATCCACTACACACTGGGCATCTTGGAAATAAAAGAAAGTGCAAGTATTAGGATTCAGTGTAACAGCAGCTGGAGCAGGCAATGGGGATGAATCCAGACATTTCCCCCCCCAGACTCTATGGGAGCAAATCTAGTTTTTCCACACTTAAACATTATATCTGGCATTTGTCTTCAAAATAATTTTCATTTGCTGCCAGAGGAAGTGACTGCTTTTCACAACAATGGAAATATCTGCAGAAATTCTAGTAAAGTCTGAATCACCATCCATTTGTGTTCAAAGGAGCTTGAAGAAGTCTCTAGAATATTCAGGAAGATCTCTTTGAAAAACACCTGCAAAAAAAAAAAGTCAAGGACCCGATTATCTGAAACTTACTACAATTATATCAAATGTACAAATTAGTTTCAAGCAAAATTACTGACTATCTCTCATGCATATTAGAATACAAATACAGTAGTAAAACACTAGTTTAGTAAGCAAACAAAACTAAGACATTAACTTCTAAGTTCCAACTGTGTTTTTTTTTTATTGTTGAAGTATTTTCATTTGAGAACTAGAGTATCATCCATATGACAGATAAAAAGACTACCTCAATCTGCATTTTTTTAATGGGTCTTAAAATTTGAAAGCAGCATGAGAGAGATGGGAAGACAGAGCTCAAGCACATCAGGAACAGAAGAGACTCCATTTTTAGACAATGCTACACAAAGGTATTGCTTGATTGCATTGATGAACATTTCGTGCGTCCTGAAAACTGGACCAGCATTCTGCAGTACTGAGAGAAGAAGCTGGAGAGACACTATTTTAGAACGCAATTCATGGGATCTAGAAAAAAAAATTAACAGTAAATATATTCTTATTCTACTTCTGAATACAAGTATGTATTCAACATGAGCACTAGAACATTTCTGCCTTCAAGAAAAAATTACTACTATTTTAATTCATTTCAACACACAGGGCAGGAGAACTGGAAATCAGCGTGTAAATGATTTTACCATCTTAATTTGGAGATTTTTTGGGAGTATTAACATCTTGGACCAGGATAACAGACATGACTCAGTGCTACTAAGAAGCATTCCCCCACTCCCCCATCAATAGCTTCAGAAGTACTAGTCAAGGCCACTTCAACTGGTAACATTAATAAGCCCATTACACAAAAAAAAAACCCCAAGTTTTAAATTTTAATAATTCAAATATTAATTATTTTTTTAAAATAATTTGAAGCAAGTTTCAATCCTAGATTCATCAAGCTAACTGAAACAAGAGCCTGAGAAGTTAATTTTGAACACCTTCTTTACTACACAGCAGCTACTTAACTGTCCCCAAAGGCTACCCGAAGAGGACAGTGTAAAAAATACAGTTTAATTACTTGGGATCTGGTGGTCCATCACCAAGTGGTTTCATGGACAGCTTGCACAACGACCTGAACACAAGGAAGGCATCCTTCTGTAGAACATGGGAAAATTTAGCAGCAGCTTGTTGACCAGATACATCTGTTTCCTTGAAAGCAAGAAACAACATGAGATCCTCAGTGAGGCAAAGGAACAGTTAGGAAGTTTCCACAGCTTTCCTGAGAATTACCTTTGGATTATAAAAAAGGTACATTTGGCAAAGTTTAAACTAAACCTAAGCAGTACTACAAGTGACCTGGATCTTTTCACACATGTTGACTAACTCTTCCCTTCTGGCCCCACCCTGTATTAAAATACAACTAACCATCAATTACAGAACAGTTGCTTTCAGAATCTACTTAAATGGCAGTTGCTGCTTTGTTTTCAAACCTGAGCAGGACACATTAAAGTTTCTGTCCAATCCCTCCTGAAAATTCCACTGTATTAGTTGGCATGATAAAAACATTTCTCCTTTCCTAAACATACATTAGCATCCAGCAAAGTTATTTACCAGGTTATCAGTGGAGGAAATGGATTGCCCATCATCTGGAATCCCATTTGTTTGTACATTTTCACTACTAGAGCCAGGAAGAGCAATATCTGCAGTCTCCAACACAGGTAGAGCCTTAACTGTTTCTGTTATCTGCTTTTCTTCAGCCACTAAAGAGAAAAAGGGAAAACTAATTAATATCACCTATTGAACTTTTTTATCCCATGACTTTTGTGAAGCTCTACAGGACAGAAGCAGCACTGGTAAACTAGAAAGTTTCTCAGCTATGAGCAAAGGAAGAATATTATAAGACAATAAAAACCTGTTCTTACTGCCTTAATAGGTGTTCTTGACCAATATTTCCTAATAAAAGCTTCAATGCTTTCACAAATCACAAGAATAAAATTTTAAGAATACACATGCATCTACTTTACTTCAAAAGATTCTTCTACCTTTCACAGCTGACTTGACCACATCTTCCAAGATGCCTTTAACCACTTCCTTTCCTCCATCATTTGTTTCCTCTAATGAAACACACAGAGATAATTTTGAATTAGTACTTTTGTTTATGAAGAATATTAAAAGGAGAAACACGACAGAGGCGGGATTAAAAGTGGATTTTTTTCCCCATAGTTTTCCTCTAAAGCCACTTCCAAGAAGTCATACAAAAATATCCACTGTTATTTCCATTGTTTAAATCAAAGTACTGCTATTTGTAATGAAGTGATTTTGTCACTCATTTATCAACTGTTACAAACTTTTGTTTTTGGAATATCCTAGGTTCCTAATTTGGATAGAGTGTATGCTTAGAATACAGTCTTCATAATACACATTATTTTTACCACAGGACTTCTATTACCTCAAAGAGATTCTTTCACTTCCCACATACCATGATTATTCTCTTCCTTTTTTTCTTTTCCCTTTATCAATCTAATCAATTCGAATTCCATTATAATTCTATATACATAAACCATACATGGTTGTACTGGAACTCTAGTGATGTTCTACTCTTCAATGGTTATAATGTAGCAGACAAGCTGAGGATGGCCTGTATACTCTGAGTAACTACTGGGAAAATGCAAGCAGGATTTGAGCCAATAACATCAGTCGGTTCTCCCCAAAATAGCCTAAAAGGGCATTTTCCAATAGAAACATTGTAACTGAAAGCAACAGACACAACTTATTCTTGTTCACCTGATGCTGAAGGAGTCAACCCCTGCTCCAACTTCACATCTCCGTTTTCCACCCTCTCAGGCTCGCCGTTGGTGAATTCCACACTCAGAGGAGCAGCGGGCTGGCCCTCCTGACAGCTGTGCTTTAACTGACCCATCTTCGGAGACCTGGGCACCACTTGAATTGCAGGAGAGAGGGATTTCTGATGATTTATTTTTTCTGCTTCTCTAGATTCCTGTATCTTGAAAAAGCAATACAAAAACATTAATCTATGGTGCAAGACACGGTAAGGGGAAACAGATGTTTATGGTGACTGATTTTCCTTTGTGAATTCACGTGTTAACAAGAAACAGTGAAAATATAATCACTTGGTCAGTCAAATTAAAAAGATGCCCTTCCATTAGTTGTTTATACAAAGCCATTTGGCAAACTACAGCATGAAGCCCTGCTACTAGCAATATGCTTCATGTTTTATTTTCAGTCAGTACACTTCGGAATGCTGGGTTGCAAGGATTTGACCTTTTTTTTAAAAAAAAAAAATAATTACAAATCAACAGATATCCAACTATGACAGATCCATTTAAAATTATTTTTTAAAAGAGTTTCCTGTTCATTTGTCAAGCCTAAACATTTGAGATGAGCAAAAGTAATAGTTACATACAGCTTGATTTTCCATCCGTGTAAAAATGACATTTAACATCTGCGTAAGGGTAGCTTTGGCAGTTGTCTGATTAATAAGATTTTTACTGGCCAGATAGATGTTGTAACAGGTTCTAACAGTCTGAAGAATTGTTCCTTCATGAATTTCTATATACGGAGATGTTACTGCAGTGAGGAGAGCCTGAAAAAGTCCGTAACAGTGAAAATTAGATCTAAGTAAGTAGGCAGCAACACACTTCATGCAGGTCTTCTATAATAACAGATTTCTTCTGAAACACGTATCTGTTTATCAGACTGAAAGGAACTTCTAGTTCTCAGAAACAACATTTCAAATCAAAGTAAGTTTAACAGAACTTCCATGTATCTCTGTTATCTCCTAGGTTGTTCAAGTGTTCTATCACAACTAGTTTTCCATTAAGGGAGACATTCCACCTCCAAATTAAACAATTATCATTATATTCTATGGCTTAATTTCTGTGAAAGGGCCAGCTGGTCTACTCTTCCACCAAATCAGATTACTAGAAGGTTCACAACTTCTAACCTCAACTACATTAGCCCAAGTACATTGCAAAATCAGAACACACCACCGGTACTACTATGTCATGCTGAGAACATATACTGCAGACCTCCAGAACAACAGACAAGAGAGCAGACAGGCTAGAGCAACAGGCCATGATAGCGCACCACAGCTACAGCAATTCATTGGCCTAATGAAAGTAGGCATTGCCAGCCCACAAGACGAACATCTAGCTGTCCACAAGATAAGGTATCCAAGGCCATGGCTCATCCCAGAAAGACAGACAAACATTTATGAAATATTCCCTTATGTCTTCCTTCACCAATAGGAAATACATTTCACATACTAAGTCCGACCTGGAGACAGCCTCCCTGAATTCAATGACATCTAGCAGTGTAAGAAATGGAGAAACCGGTCTCTACGTAGTGCTTTGCGCTACAATTTTTTTTGGTTACAAAAATCAAAGACAGAGAAAGCAAGTTAATATTGTACCAAAATGAATAAAATAAAATACCTTAATGATCTGCAGTTGTACTCCTTCATCTGTTTGAGGGCCCTGAAAGCAATTGCAAATGGTTTCAACTATTCGGTCGATGAGTCGTTTTCCAGGAGCTCCGCTGTCCGGGGCATTGCCAGTGATATGTCCATATGCAATGAGTTTCTAGGTAGAAAGAATGCAGACTAGACAACAACTGTATTTTACTTAACAGTATGAGTACATCATAAAAAGGGGGGTTTAGACAACATATCTCACTTAAACAGTTTTAACACAAAAATTTACCACCATTAATACCCAAATACTTGGACTGTTTAAACATCAAGACAAAACAGATTAGTAAGTGATACATAAGTTTCTTCCACCCAGACTGTCTCATCCTGCCACAACCAAAGCTTTCAACATCAGTCTTTGCACCCATTCACAACAAAGGTTCTGTCCTCAAGTTGCACTTGTTTTTCTGTAAGAATTTAAGGAGTAAGAAGGTAGAAAGATTCCAGAGTCCGAGCTCCCATGACATCAGCATTACAAGAAATACCACAGTAAATGCTTCTTTTGGAGCACCACAGCACCAAAACATCTTTACTGAACATCATAAGAATTCATGAGCCTCAATAAAGCTTTGCTTCACTGTAAAACACCACACATTTCTGACTTCGACAAGGTGCACTTTCAGCCAAATCTGGTGATAACCTATTTTGCCTTGTTTCTGCATCTATGAAGCCAAATACCGCACAGCTGTACCTACTCAGGACAGTATTACTTCTTCACTCCAGGAGCACATAAGAATTTTGTAGCTGCATGTTTCTGCATTTCACTCTATCCAAGTTACAGAACAGTTACCTGTAAACAATCCAGCGAAGTACTGACAATGCGTGGAGACTTTGACTGGCAGGCCAGCTCAAACGGAAGGAAATATTTATCTGCTTCAATGAAGTTTGCTTTTGGGGGAGCAGCAGTGCCTTCTCTAGGTCAGATAAGAAGAGTTATTAATTTTTCTAAACAGGTATATCACAGCAAACTACACTTCCTCCTTTTCTAAATTTAAAGCTGAATGGTGCACAACAGCATACAAATGTAATGCTAGCTGCTCTCACACGTACTTTCTTGAAGACAGTTCCATTTTCTTGAAAAAAATCAATATTGCATCTGATCTTTTTCATGTATCCTTCAACTTAACTCTTCCCTCACTACACTGTCTCCATTATCTGAAATACTGGGGACTCCTACATAACTTAAGTGATACAGTTACTATGAATTAACTAAACAAGGTCCATACAAGGAACACTAAGCAAAGAGAAAGACATTGGGGACTCATTTTAACTCATAGCACAATGCTGGAAAAGTATTTTAAAATTTGGATTTAAGGAATACTTAAATTGGTATTCTTGATCTAGGTAGATAGCCTGTTTCATAGTATATGGTCCTATCTACTTTTCCTATCAGGCTATATTAAGCCCAGTAGAAGGCAAGGAAAAATTAGCACCTTCTAGAAGTTTTGCAATTTTTACATAGTGAAATTCTGAGGCAGTTACGGCTTGAGTAGCCATACCCACAAACATTGTGTAATTGGAACACACAGGCCATATCATGTTTTTTTTGCAGGAAGATGTAAAACTGGGTATTCACAAATGCATTGCCATAATGTATGTACAACCTTACATTTCCACTATCAAATTATTCCCCTTGCTGGTTTTTGACATAGATTACAGCAATTAGTAATTTACCTTTGTTTTTCCAGCTCCGCTTTTATTTCATCTGCAAGAACAAAAAAAAAAAAATCAAAATATTTAACACTCAACAAAGTTATCAATAAGACGAGTAAGCAGAACATACTAAAACAAAGCTGTTTCAAACCAGAAGTCTTACACTTCAGTCTTTGCTACTCCTTTCCTGTAACATCTTCAGCCATCATAAGCAGTTCCATTATTTATTGGAAGGCAAATCTCTCAACCTCTACAAGAAAAAGCTAATTTTTTCAAACATTCTTACCCAAAGATGTCTTTAGAAGACACAAATATAGCATGCAACTTCTACTGAAGAGCTAAAGTCTGCAGAAGTCCTTCAGCTACTGCATAAACCATTGGTTCAACGCAGACTTTCCTGTTAACCACAATGCTAGTTAGCCGGCTTTTGTTAAACCTCATCATATGACATCAGCTGAACAAACTCCCAAAAGATAAGAAATCTTAAATATGTGCTGTCATTTTGCCTGCAGAGCTGTTGTGTTTTGTTTTCTTTTTTAACTAGAAATCACACTTGACAGAAGCTTTTCATAAAATTAAATACAGAAAAGGAAAAAAAAAAGTGTTTCTCTCATTTCTTTCTTCATTGCGTACAGCAGCAAATCCCAACGATCCCAATATGGCTTTTTGATATTTTAACATATCACACAATGCACAAATGAGACCAGAACCGCACTACACTAGACACAGCATAAGTATGGAACTGTGAACTCTGACCAAAAAATAGAATATCAACAATAGCACACAGGGTAAGGCTGTACGGCTACAATCCCTTGTAATGCCACATGGAGTCCCGGCCATCCCACCCCATCTCATACAGACCTGCGAATTATCAGGCCTACAACACATATTTTAATTGCATCGTTACCAGAAACGGATCACTTGCTCAATACTTGCTCTCCACAACTCTGGAGAGGTACCACTGTTTGGGATTAGATGTTCAGATGATTTCAGCATTGCTTGTGAACCTCAATAACATTGTCTGTCTCAGAAACATCAATACACAAAATATGCTAACAAACAAGGACTGCAACAAATACACATCACTGATTTCTGCACAGTCCTATTGTTCAATGAATATTACAAGAATTAATCCTTACAGGGTATTCCCATTTTATAACATTACCATCCCTATTTTACAGGGGAAAAGTAAGCAAAACCACAGAGGATACCTTTACAACGACAAGCAGTGAGTGATAAGCTACACCCAGGATCGGGACTTGCTATTCTGTCTGTCATACTCTCATTAATGAAAGCCACCAGAGTCAGCAACACGACATCCACTACCAATAAATGATCTAACAAACCCTGAATGAGTGTCATTCACCCCACAGTCAACAAAAGAACCGACAACAGAAAAACTGAAGAGTCACAGGTTGACAACGTGTCATGATTCCGTTCAGAATCCCATCATTTCCTAATCACAAGCATCACGCGAACAACCATGCCTGCTAGTTTCAAAGGATTGCACAAGCCAGCGGCAAGGCAAGGAGCCGAGCCAAGAGCAGAGCCCCAGCGCCTGGGATTTCAGAATCAGAAGTAACTTTGCAGGTCTGTGATGGTACAAACCCAGCATCATCATCATTTAATACTTAAGGCTTCAACTGGTGAGGACAGTCAACAGAAGGGAGACTATTAATAAGCACCAGAGCTTATTAATACCAAGTAGAGCAAGGATAATTTCACTCCGAGAATACTCCATGGTTTTTTTTAACAAATNTGCAAGAAAAACGGTGACATTGATAGGATCTGTTATTCTCAGCTACAGCAGTGCTCACTTCCACATTTAGGGTGTAACCAAGTAATGTTATATTTTTCCAAATCTCTACATCCTACTGAAATAATTTTCTTTCAAAGAGATCACTTTCCCCCCATACTGTTNTAGAGCAAGGATAATTTCACTCCGAGAATACTCCATGGTTTTTTTTAACAAATTAAATCTAACCAAGTCCTGACCAACTTCCCCACAATTTTATTATACAAAGGCTTTTCTAAAGCCATATAAAAACATCTGCACCACAACAGTTTTTCAACAGATAATGCTGGCAGAAAAAGACTAAATGAAAGGACAAAAGCAAGTTACAGGCATTCCTCTGCTACCAACTGCATCAAAACAGTTTGGAAATCTCCACATCTGAAGTACTCATCTGGTGGTCTGACCACCAAAAGTGAGTGAAACAGAAATTGTTGCCTAATTTAAGTCTGTTGCCATCAAGAGCTTGCCGAGCCCCAGCCAGGCACAGAACCCTACTGCCACTGTCACTCTCCTCTTCCAGTCACAGTATTAAGGGGCACATCTCCATCCCCCTTCCACAGCTACAGAACAGTCTGATTTTGGCCAAGGTCTGGTCATCACAGCACAACACAGACCCCTTGCTTGGTGTTTTTGGTACTAGAGCTACCTGCTGCTTCCAGGGCCAGAATGTATCAGTGCACATTGTGTCTACTTCAGCAAGAAACGTCTCCAGCTCCGGACACTGTGTGTGCTGCCACTCAGCACAAGCCTCTCAGCACTCCTACCAGGCAACACAACTGGAATAACAAGCAAGGCCTTACAGCAATTTCTTCCACAGCTTCTGGCCAAAATTAAAGCAGGACAAAGCTCATGCTGGGAGTACCTACCACTCTGCATTAGATGGATGGTTTAAGTTTGCTTGTATTGAAAACTACATATTAAAATGGAGGAAATATTGCCTGCCTGCGATTACATGCATCCTATGTTAACATACAGTGATGTTTGTCCTAGTGGAAGCCAATCGGTTCCTGTGCAGAAAATGGCATTGCTTGTGTTAGCCCAAGGACACAAGCGACATCTTCCCATAGGTTGCCAAAGCACCAGAAGCTGTGCCAACACCAACACACAGAGCAGCAGCAAAAGCTTCCTTCCCTCCCCCCAGCCCGGTAAAGTCCACAGCGTTACCCAATTCCATGCTGCCTTAAACTTCAATCAAAAAAACCAACACCCCACATTTATTGATTCTATCGATCTACAGAGAACCCTTTAGAAAAGGCTGCCACGGTGAGGCAGGACTACCTCCTCTTTGCCCCAATGTTCTTAAAGCGTGCTAAGCCAAGAGGTCACCAAACTAAGAAATGTAAACTTACTTTAGACATCTGTCACTTATAGTCAGAGACTTCTTACAGTCTAGATTCCTAAGTGGAGGCATGATTTAAGAGATTATTTTTTTTCTAAAACTCATTAACAAGCTAACTAAACAAATTCTGGTGTTTACAAAGCTCAAAGCTATGTACCTGGAGGCGCCTAGGTAATCAAAGGTCACATAACCAGACTGGCTGCACAGTATGCCATTAAAAACAGCCCTAAGAGGGCAAAAGTAATAGTTTATATGAGAAACCCAGGCACACAATTAGCATTAGACCATTACGAACTGCTGTGATACATACCATCTGCATTCCACTGTAAATTTTTCAGGATAGAGATTATTTCAGTAGATTTACTGAGAACCATGTGTACCTAGAGCTCCATGTAAATGCTTATTAAGCAACTATTTTTATACAACACACTGGCTGTCTGTTGAAAACAGGTTCTCTTAAAAATACAGTTTTCTAAAGCAGAGCAGAACAGCTTCTCTGTTTAAAAACCTCCATTTCTAACAATGTCTCCTGGGGCCTACTGGCAGTAAGAGTACAGGATACAACCGTTACACCTACTGATGAAGCAAGAGACCGAATGAAGGAATCTATTCAAACTCTGCCTACTCAACATGAACACCATGTACTTCAAAGGAAGGGGTGGTCAGATTGGAAAAAAAAAACAACAAAACCACACCCACCCCAAAAAGCCCCACCGAGAACTGGTTTTATTCCTTTGACACTTCTTGTGTTTACAACCTATCTGAGCCTATGTTACTTCTCATTTCTACAAAGTCAGGAAGGTGTTTTGCAGTCCAAAACTGCACTGTATTAGTCCACTGAAGGGTATATTACTGGGAAAGGAAGAGGGGAAAAAAGGGTAAGAACAGTTTAAAATTTGAATGATTAAGATTATTAGAACAGATTAAAATTAGAATTAAAGAATACCTATATTTCCCACAAAAGAATAACAGCAATTTTCAGTAGTAATTTACTTAGTTTCTCAGCAGCTGAATACACTCAAAACAATAAAGAACCCATGTAAAAGAAAACTAGAGCATCAATCCCCACAGTTAGAAATATATTCCTCTGTCTCACCAAACAAAAAAATGTAAAGCAGATGTAATTAACGGAAACGCTACTGAGGTAGCACTACACAAGAGATTTTAGAAACAGGTGTAGGTTAATCTACATTAGATAGTTGTAGAATGCATCAGTTCCTCTCTATTTATAAAAAAAAAAAAAAGAATGCATCATAGACTTCCCTAGTACCAAGAGCAGATATCATTTACACATGACCCCTGCCTGTGCTGGCTGGTTTATAAATGATACAATACCTCAAGGTTCCATTAAAAAGACTATTGTATAAATAAGACAGCACAGTAAATGGAAGTTAGTGACAGGTCCAAAGGGATTATTCAAAGTATGATATGGAAAAAGAAAAAAGATCACAGCTGACTATCATCACTTTCATAAAATTAACTTTACATTTCTTTCAAACTGAATTGTTTTTTTTCTCACAGTTAATTGGACTTTTATATTATTACTAAAAACACTGAAGTTTCTTTCATCCATAACAGTTTGTGTAGATTACAAAGTTTGGCCTGAATTCCTCAGACTGTAAGTAATGTTCTTCCCACATTCCCTAGCATATTTACTACTGCACAGGGCTTGCTAATTAAGATAGCACTTTTGAAATTGAAACCATAAGCTTTGTATTAAATAACTTAAGTAAATGTAACAAAAACTGACTCTTCCATTTGTGCAATAAAAGAGCTTAACCTAACCAGAATAAATTTGGGGGGGCAGGGAAGGGGAACCACATGTAAATAAAAGAAACCACATACATGTTGTTAACTTAAAATGATTTAGTAACAATCACCAAATATAACAGCGATCCTTTACTGGAGTAATCAAGACCCTGCTAGGCCAGGACAGTCGGGCAACTGAAGGTTATCTGCTCCTGATGACCTCTGATTTAATCTCGGAAAGCACATGGACTCTTTTTCTCCCCAAGCAAGATTAGTAAAAAAAAAAAAGTCTATACCTCAAGCATACTGTAACTATTCTGTGTCTGTATACTTTAAGTTATAATTCAACATCCCACCTCTAACCAGGATGGATGCAAATGCTAATAGGTGGCTATTGCACAGCACCCATGCCCCAAAATCATAATCTATGTTTACTATGTGCTAGTAAACATAGAGACCTTCACTAATAATCTTTCAAGAGTGCTCCCCTTCTCACCCTCTAAAAATATTTAACATAGTAGAAAAACAGGTTCTCTGTCCCATAAACGAGTTGGGCGAATGTTGAGGGAGTTAGAGAACAAATCAGAGAAAGGAAGCAAGCAGGAAAAGTGGTTTCTAATGTCTGGGGGCCACAAATGTTACACCAGTGCTCACAATGGCAAGTTTAAATAATAATAAAATAGCCTTCTGTCTTGTTACCCTTCCCTGGCTATACCATCACTACAGCCAGCTCCTACAAATTCCTTAAAGGTGCAGAAAGGAAGATAACAGTGACAGCTATTTTTTAAGCTTGCTTTCACAGTGGATTTGACAGAACCTGCTTTGGGCCAGTTTCCTTACATACTCAACTTGTCTTTTCTTCTGCTCTGGATACAGTAAGTATATTCCCTAATTAAAAGAAAGCAAACAAAACTGTAAGAGATAGGTCACTTTTGCAAAGCAAGAAAGGCCACAGCAAGCTCCAGCTGTAAGAGCTATACTGTTTCATCCAGCTTATTTTTTTCCCCTTCGTGATACACCGTATGTTTTCAGAACTTCAATACAGAGACTAAATCATCAATTTGTACTTGCAGGAGATTTCAGCACCAGCCCAGCAACTTCATGAAAAGTATCTTCAGCTCCACAGACACTGCACATTTGGCCACACTGCTGACACTTTTTAGTCAGTCCAGCCGTGAGTTGCAGATAAGGCGTCAGAGGATTACTAACCCTGGAACATTTGAGACTCTGTGAGTTCAGGGCCTTAAGCAGCCTGCTTCTTAGTTTAACAGTTTTTAATTAATTTTCTCAAAATTGGCTATAGAGCGACAACTCCCAATCTCTTTTATTTCATAGCGAGACCGGAACTTAATAAAAGAGATACCTGGGGTCTCTCCCCCCCCCGAATTCGCGCCTCTCCTGTTAGAGGGAGAACTTTTCGCCCGCTACCAAGTCCCGGGCTCGGCCGGGGCCCCGCCAGCAGCCGAGGGCCCGGCCTGTCCCGCGTCCTGCCGGGGACCCGCCGTGGTCCAGGGCACCCCCAGGGCGGAGGGACGGTGACGCCGCCTCCCGCCCCCGCCGGAGCGGGCCAGAGGGGACTCCTTTCCCCCGCCGCCAGCGCTGCCGCCCCCGGGCCGGGGAGGGGTGGCGGCGGGAGGGAACGCCGAGCCCAGCCGGACCGGACCGGAGCGGGCGGACTCACCCAGCGCCACCTGGCAGGCTCTCCGCAGCTGTCCGTGCGGGGGCCGCTTCGCCTCCTTCTCCGCCAGGATCTTCTCCAGGGCCCGCGACACGAACATGCTCTTGGTGCGGGCGTCCTGCTCGCGGGCTGAGGGCTGCATGGCGGGCCGAGGCGCGGCTGGGGCCAGGGCTCAGAACCTGCGACCGCCCCGCGGCCCCATCACCCGGAAGAGACGCGCCAGCGCCACGGCGCCGCCATATTGGTGCCGTCACGTGACGCGGGACCCCCCTTCCCGCGGTGCTGCTCGGGGTGGG
>VZRU01021053.1:562995-594684 GCA_013398155.1 Pedionomus torquatus | reverse complement strand
GAAGGGGCGGGGATGGGGAGGAGCCCCTGCCCCGGCCGTGTCACCCCGCTGGGCATGAGGCGACATTAACGCCGCCGCCCCCTCAGGCACGGCCTCCCGGTGGGCTGCTACGGTGGTCATGGCGATGGGTGCCCTCCGCAGGGCGGGCGTCCGCCGGTGGGGTCTGCCCGGTGTCGGAGCCCCCCCGGGAACGGCGCTCCCCCGGGACTCTCGGGGGCAATGGCCCCCTTTTCTTGTCCCCATGCTGCCTGGGGACAAAACCCCACCGTGTTCCCTGCTGTAATGCTTTAGTGGGAACTGTCCTGATGGCTCTCAGGTGCGAATGTCAATATCACTAAGGACTGTAAGTGCAGTTACTGCTACAATTATTTGTATCGATTAAGTTATCATTACTGAACGTCACCTTGCTGTAATACTCATTGTTATAATGCTTCCAATCAGAACGTCTCAATATTTGCATTAACACTGTTAACTCACAGAACATGGCCTGTAAGGAAGCACTGAGAAAGTACATGTGTGAAAGACCCAAAGGAATACATTAAAGAAGAATCACTAAAAAT
Source organism: Pedionomus torquatus (assembly GCA_013398155.1). Classification (NCBI taxonomy): domain Eukaryota; kingdom Metazoa; phylum Chordata; class Aves; order Charadriiformes; family Pedionomidae; genus Pedionomus; species Pedionomus torquatus. The sequence goes on along the minus strand of VZRU01021053.1, from coordinate 594,124 downwards.
TGAATTTCAAGTCCCAGAAACAGTCTCCTCTTATAACCTTATGCCCAATTGCATCTTCTCCCCTACACCCAAAATCAACCTCTAGACCCTTTGAAAGCCAGTATAATCTTTGGGAATTATCTGCAGAGGTAATTTACTCCATTGACACCCCCCAGCATAATCTGGCAACCATCACCGGCACACAGTTATCTTTTCTGTGTCATCCCACAATGGACTTAATCAAATTAAGATGACTACATCTAACTGAGAATAAAGGGGCAGATTAGATTATCTATTTTGTAATTATATTTCCTTATTTCCCAAGTAGGAGGACTCTAATTCTTTAAAATGTCATCTAATGGATCCTTAGTGTCAAGTTGTCAACAGCTGCAATTTCTGTCCTAGAATTATTTCACAGGGCAAATGGACAGGTACTTTGTGATCACTTCTGCTGTCCAGAGGTTTCTGCGGACTAGTTCCCACAGAGGTGAGGACTCCATTTGTATGGAAAAGTGTGAGAGGATGGGAAGTGAGAAATTATAACAAGGCCAGATGAGAAGCAGGGAAGGGCCTCTATCTGGAAATCATTTTTAAGGTTTGTTGGTATCTGTAGACTTGGGTTTTCCTTGGAGACCAGCAGTGTAAGTATGGGTGTGATGTGAGTGTGATTTCATGGATTGTCATTAAATCACAATTTATCAGTGTGTAACTGCCTTAAAACTGATAGTTTTATCTGTTCTCTTGACAGTAACAGTATGTTCTGCCTCCTCTGCTACCAGAAAACCTACCGTGTAATAAATGTTAGACACTGTTGGAAGGTTAAAGTCTTCCGGAGTGTGGGTCAGCTGAAGCTGTCATAAGGCAACTGACTTGATCTTTCTTCTGCATTAAGGGAATAATGTAATTTCAGAACAAATTGCTGTTCCAAGTCAGAATCACAGAAACGGGAGGCTGGGAAGCACTTCAATAGATCATTCAGTCCATCTCCAAGCACAAAGGCAGTATGTTGCCTCTTCATGAAACACTCTGATAGAGAAGATTCAGCAGCTTTGCAGTTAGTTGCCTCCACTGTTTCACTACCCAATTAGGAAATTCTTCCTAATATCTGGTTTGGATGTTAAGTGCTATCATTAGCAGATGGAAGGACTCTATTATCATGGGGATGGGACTACCAGAAAGATAGAGACAAATAATGTAGAAATCAGGGTATGAAATGTTTGTTGGTTGTGCTTGTTTTGATTTGTTGTTGTTAAAATATGAAGGCATTTCAATTTTGTAGCTATAGTTTCATTTTGTTTTCTACTGAAAGTGTCTTACAGTCTAGTTCTCACTATTTTTTGTTTGGATTTCTGGTCCCCTATACAAAAGGCATTCGTTCCTGTTATCATATAGATGTGCTGATTTCACTCTTCATGTAGCCTCAATAACATAATTGTTTTTATGCTACGAGTAGATTTCAGCCTCAAGCTGTGTCCTGATATATTGTGTATTAATGTCATTGCACAATATAGTGAAACCATGTAATGTATGCTTCTTTAGTAGCATTACATATTTAGAAATACACAGCTGATTTCAGAATGCCAAAGTAGCCCATATTTTTTCCTGGTGTTTTCCTAGCAGGATTCAGTATGCTATTATTTTTAAATAGTACCAGCTATGTTATTGTTTTATACATTTACTATTTATTTTTAAAGTATGTTACACATCTAAAAGTGTTGGGTATTAAGTCATTACATGGTCTAGTATTTTGTATTGGGTATCCAGTTCTATGAGATATATCACAGATATATCACATACACCAATGTGAACATATTAAGGTTTTAAACCCTGTATCTTTGTAAGCCTGTGCTCTGAAGCGTGCCATTTCCAAGTAAACCACTTTGGGGTGGTCGAGAGACCACATGCTAGGTGGTTGAATTCATTTGCATTAAAGACTAAAATGCAGATAGTATTATGGGGTTTAATTGTAGTTTTCAAAACCTCGCTCCCAAAAGGCAAAGTCTGAAAAATAGGCGTTTCAGGTTAACACTGATTCAGTGTGTCTCTGGGAAGAAATTAGGAAGGTGGCTTGCTGTGCATCTCATGACTCAGCTGCCTCCTTTAATTCCTACTCCCAGCTCCACTGTAGCTCTGCAATACTACAGGCTCTCAAATCCTCTCCACAGGGTATCTCACTGACTGTCTTACTGACCAGACAGCAGCTAATTTAATTTGCTCTGTTCTGAAGGGCAAGAAATTAATTATAAACCTTAAGAGCCTCATTATTGACCAAAAAATGGCAGAAAGGAACAATATCAGATTTCTTCTGGCTAGTTTAATTTAGCACATCCAAAATAAGAAAAGGTTTAATATGTCTCCCTAATAATGCCTGTCTATTAGAAAGGGAGAGGTGGAGAAATAGTACACAAAAAAGAACAGGATCACCAGTGACAGAGTCAAGTAATGACATCAGAGCTCAGAAGTTAAAAGACAAACTGATTGTGCTTGGACTTAACAATCATCTCACCTCAGTACTGAAATCTACGGTCTTGGTATAGGTAAGAATATGCCTTGGAGAACTTGATGGCCAAGTCAGAAGGGAAGATTGGGCTGATAGAGGTTATGCAGTAGTCAGACTTCAGTGAAAATTAGTTATGTTGGGATGGTGACAGCATGTTATTGCTTCTAAGTTTTTATTCTAAGACGTAACGTTAAGGAAATAAAACCTGTCTCTTGAAAAGCTCTGAGATCAGCCATCATAAGATGAAATGTGTGGTTACTATAATAGGAAAAGGAGCAGAGAGTCTAAGAATTAAGGGATGCTTATTCAAAATGGGGGGGTTCATTCTCATTTGCACTATGGGCTATTACAGTTATTTACATTCTTACTGATGGGTCCTTTTTATACTCTGAAGCTCCCAAAGAACCTCACCCTTTATTGTTACAGGTAATGTTCAGATAAGTCTCTGCAGACCCTTGTCAGTATCTAGGATGGCCTTGCCTTGCCTATCTTTATTATTGCAGGATTTGAGGCAAAGAGAAGCAGATTCCTGACGTAGAGTGATTGTGCAGAGTTGCCACAGCTGACCACACTGTTGTTTCAAACATACAAGTTTATCCAACACAGCCCGAGAAATGCATATATGCAAGATACATTGTCAGAGCTATCTGGATATAGGCTGCTTCTTGATCTGCCAGTACTAGTTTCTGAAGAAGCCATCCAAGGAACAGTCTCCTCCTTTCCCTCATCAACACTGCGTCCCAGGCACAGTGGCAGATGGTTCTAATCGCTAAACCTTTTTTTTGCGGAAATATACTTTTTCCTTCAATTAGGCTTAATGGCTGCCTTTGATTTTTGTATGATGCTGTGTAATCCATATGCGGTAAACAGATAGCTTGTCATCTATGCTAAACTGTCTCCTTGCCAACACCAATGATCTCACACAGCCCAGGAGGTCTGGAGTACAGACAGAATCTTTATTTGCCTTCTCTGAATGCTGGTGAGAGACCTATGTTATGTTCCGGAAATGTAATGATGCGCTACTGTTTTTGTACAGGTTGAGGGGCACGACACAGCAATACTCTGCTCCATTTGGGTGAACAGGCAGAAATGGCCCCAGTAAACATACAAAATCTATGAAGAAAAAGAGGATGGAATACCTTGCTTGTGGCATCTGTCTTGTTACATGCAAGTTGGAAACAAATCATGATCCTTCTTCTTTCTTGTAGGTGCAGCCCACTCAGCAACATCCTGCTATCCTCAAACCAATGGAGTCTTGGAAGATGACACAGAATATAATATCCATGAGAAAACAAAACAAAAGAAAACAAAAACCATCTTTCTCAGAAATGAGAAAACTAAAAAGAAGCAAAACCTATTAAGATGTTTTCTGTGAATCATGCTAAGATGCAGGTGGGCCTTGAGAACGACAAAGAAAAACACACCCATGATCATCTACAGAAACAAATAAGAGGTTTTAATGCTTTTCCAGTTTTAAGTTCTCCAGGCTGGTCCAGTGGCTTGAGGAATTGCTAGCAGCTCGGTGCATCTATGTTTAATGCTTCTAGTCAAGGACTTTTACCAGAAGGTCAAAATATACTTTAATCACAATAACTTGAGGTGCTGCAGCATGTTCAGCCTACTCCAAGTTCAATGATACCAATTCTTGTCTATCAGTTGGCAGTAAACAGCACTCACGAGCATGACTTCATGTAAGGAGGGAAAGGTTAATATGCGAAGCAGTGAATGCCAGGACAGTTTATTTCCAGGCCAGCAGCAATAAACTGATATCCTGGACCTCAGATTTCTGTGCTGGGACTTAACACACCACATTGATCTGTTTCTCTTGGCTAAAGTGATCAGCTGTTATTATCAAAAAGTAAACTTCTAGTCATGTTCTGTTCTCTGCCTGTTCTCTGGTGTTGCATACATGATAGCAATACTTGTAACATATTTTTCCAGCAACCATCAAAATGGTTGATGATCAAAATTTTGATGGGTCAACCCATCAAAAATTGACTGGATGCTGTGTAGCCTAAGAGTAGATTTTATGAGAATTCACAGACAAGAGGCCTTTCTGCAATGTACCAGTGCAAATAGCCAGATCATTCTCAGGACACCTCCTCAAATAAACTTTTCTTTTTCTCTTTTCATTTACCTCCAGGGCTAGTGCTCTGGGTTGTAAACCGATTAGGTCCTTTGACCTGTATACAGTTTTATTCAAATTTGCTTCTGTCTCAACAAAACCAATCCAGTTCTACTCAGGAAGCCTTCTCTTGATGTGCAGATAGTACCAAAATAGGGGTAAGCCATAAATTTTGGATTCTGTCTCTAACTTTAAAGTGCTTATGTTTCTACCCTATGTTATCAAAGTTCAGCTTTGTCTTACCCAAATGCAGAAGCTTAGTGAGTGAAATCCCCAAATCTAAATCCTGGTTCAAGATAGTATAGGTTTCTCATTTAGAGAATTTCTCATCAGTTAAGTGCTTAATGATAGATGAGATGAAGTGAGGTATACCTGGGTGAAGTACATGTTTCAGTTCTTATTTTGTTTTCTAAGTTTTATCATATCTAATGGGCATAGAAATGATCCTATAACATTTCACAACTTATTTAATGAATAAAATAAATTTAAAATTAATTTTAAAAACTTCATGATGAGGAAATAATGCAGTAGTCTAAATTTTCTCCTTTGGTACTTGAAACTCAAACAGTGTAGCATTACATTGCAGAACAATGACATGGACCAAAATGGATGTAAATACTAATAAGCAACATCACAACAGAAAGGAAGTTAATAGGTTGGAAAGATCAGGTAAGGTATTGTAACTGCCTAACATAATTTGATAATTCTTTAAAATATTTTGTTAGCTTTGCCCACAAGTTCTACTTGAATTATTTAGCTAGAATATAAAATCTAAGACAAATTAATTAACAGACTTTTAAAGTGAGTGAAATTTAGAAAACCTACCCTCAAGCTGTTGGAATTCACATGGTACTTGGCTGAGCACAGGGCCAAGTCTACCCAAGAACTGCTTTGGCAATATGAACATATCAGGATGCTGTGAGGGTAATTCTAGGGGTAATTCTGTTAAATTCACTGCTGTGGGGTACCAGCAAAGCATTTCTAGTATGAATCACTAGAACTGCTTTGCTTGCAATTCATTCTAGCTACCAGCAAAGTGTAGTTTTGTCTTTATAATGTTAATCCCAATAAGATATGTTGTCAGCATAGATATGATAATCACAGATTGTACCTCATGGCAATTATTGTTAAGCATAGACCTGAACTATTTAATAATAATGTCATACAGCAATAATGCTCTACAACATCTTCACTGACCTACCTGTTGTAAATTACATTGAATTCAGTGGACTTTGGATTTACAGAAATATGTGTCAGTCAGATTTACCCAAGGAGATCATACAGCTTTCCTATAATTGACATATCTGCCAAAAGATTCAAATAGTTGATTCCCCTCTAGTTCTCTAATTGTATTTTAGAATTAATTCATCTGTGTATTTTTATTTTGTTTTGTTTTGTTTTAATTTTATTCTATTTTAAAGGAACTGGAACAGATCATCAACTGAGACAAACATACATATATATTTACATATACATATATATATGTATTTTGGTGTCACTTGTACAAATTTGTTTGTTTGTTCACCTCCAATACCTTCAGTAAAGAGCAAGCATATTCCCCTGGAGTTTAGATGCTGACTGTTAGAAAGAGTTCTGAAGCCAGCTGTCCAGTTTACGCAGGATTCTGATTAATGCCATATAGGGATCCAGTGTTTGTTTTATTGTACTGATACAGTACCCCTCCACCTGCTAGTATTTTTGGATGCATGTTTTTCAGATATGCTCACAATCAGAAATGTGACTGCAGAAACAAGAACTCTCAAGAACTGCATGCATTTGCTATTGCTGTCTATGCATCTGATTTTTCTTTCACTTACTTCAGTGTAAATCAAGGGTAATTCTACTGTTACCAGTGAAATTACAGTGATGCAGAAGTGACATAACTAAAAGGCAAATAAGTCCCCAAATCTTTTTTGAAGGATGCTGACTTAGTTATTGACACAAAAAAAGCTGTAATTACTGTCAGCAGCACTGCAGAACTAATTAAGCAGAAGTAGCTCTTCATGTATTGTCAGCCAAATTATCAGTTCTGATTTTAGGATTTTTATTGTAGCACAGAATTAGTTTTCATGGGAGAAGCAAAAAGGATACAAGCTAGTTTTAGGAAATGAATTGAACTGACAGTTTTACAGAGATTTTTTTAAACTTGTATATCAAGCAAAAAACTTGTTATTCAAATCACACAGTAGTATCTGAATTCCTAGATGTAGGGTTACAACTGAGGTTATGGTTTAGACTTAAAAGAGCAAGAGTCCATCCTAGGCTTCACTTCCAATGAGCTCATTGACTGTTGGTGGCATATGAAGACCATGAAGTCAGTGAATGGCAGGCTCTCCTGTTTAAAGTCTGAGTTATAGTAGGCTTGAGTCTGAGACTTACTGAGGTTAAAGAACAGTTATATATGGACTTTCACTGAGAAACAAGTGCTTATTTAGTTTTCAAGCTACTTTTATCTCTTCTTGTGATTTGCAACAGAATCATTACCAATATTAGGATTACGGTTGTGGAGCTAAAGTCAGATCTGAAGAAGGTGCTCTTCAATACAGTGCTTTGTACTAATAATAAGTTGAGGTTTCAGAGTTAGAGACAGGGTTAGACCCTTGTAGGACAGTAGAGCTAGTGTTAGACCTGCTCTCCAAGAATCTATCTGGATAAATTTAAGGCAGGAAATGTCAGTAGGCACTGAAGTATATTTAGTTCTGAACTTTGTCAAGGGTTATGTTTTGGTCAGGATTCTTGTTAGGACTGAAACTCACTTGCTCTTTGGCTAGGCCTATTTTACAAGGGCAAATTGCATTAATTGAGGACTAGTATCATCAGTAGCTACAGATACATGTTTCTCAAACTGAAAGCTGTTGCTTTCTTCAAGGTAACAATATAATAGAGAATAGGTTTAAGATTAGGATGCAGGTTAAGCTTTGGGTTCTTAGGAAGTTAGACTGAAGTTTATAATAGGTCTCAGTTCATGGTAGTGCTTGTACCACCAAGGCTTGCCAATTGTTTTAATCTTTGGAGGTGATAAAGGTATTTTCTTAGTGTTAGAGTTATGGTCAAGGTTGCATTAGGGTTAGAGTTTGGCCTCATCAAGGGAAGTGCATTAAGGTTAGGCCTGAGTCTGAAAGGGGTGTCTACATGAAATTTGCAGCAGGATCTACTGGGATGATGCAGACTGTGTTCAGCTTTAGAGGGGGGTGGAGATGGGTTCCCTCCTTAGGTTTAACAAAACAGTCAAACTTAGGACTGGGGTTAATGTTTGGAGCAGGGTTCTGTTTTTCTGGAGTATAGGAGTTGTTCAGAAAGGTATTAAAAAAGCACATGAGATAAGCTTACTGTTGATATGAGCAGGTGTTGATGAACACTTGTTTTTCTAACTGCTATAGGTCACTAGCTGAGAGCAAACAGTGAAGTTAGACTTAGGGCTAGACAATAAATTTGCTAGGAAAGATGAGCTGAGATCAAGCTTCCATTGCTTGAGATAAAATAAGAGATGTATGGAGAAGTAGTATGAATTCTGTGGAGAAGAAGGACTGCTTAGAGTTACCAACAAGGAGGATGGAGCTTAGTTTAAATATCAGTAGGGTGATTTCTTAAATGTCCAGGAAACTGCATTTAGTGCTGGGACTGGAAGATGAAGAGAGACTTAAAGTTTTCCATATAGTTAGTGTCAGAGCTAAAGTTAGGCCTGAGCTTACAAGCAACAGCTGAGTTTAGTCCTGCGTTTAGGCTGTTAACTGTTACAAGTCATCAAAACAAAAGTAGTTTGGTGACTCACATCCTTTTAGCAATTCCTGTTATGCATGGCACCAACATAATCATCATTTTAAACCAAAAAAAGACAGTCATCCATGCTAAATGGAACATCTTTCAGGATACAGTTTCATACTGTGTATGCAGTATATTCTGAAAAAAATAATATATGATGCTCTTCACTGGGTGCCATGTGCTGGAAATATCACTACATAAAAAAAAACCAGGCATCTGAAAAGGATTTGCAACTTTATTTTCTAAAAACAGGCATAAAAAATATTAGATGTCCTTTTGTCCCTAGTGAATTCTTTGGACTTGCCCCAGGAGAGTACAGTGGGTCCTGTACGTTCCATATGGTTTGTTTATGCGACCTGCTCTTTCTGCTTGACTTCTCTTCAGCCTGTTCTGTTTTCTCACTAATTTGTATTACTATTAATGGCCTAAGAAAACTTACTGCACTGTTTACTCACCAAAACAGCACACCTGGTAAAAATCTACAGCTTATTCTCACAAATGTAATAAAAATTGAGATTTGAGGAACTGAAATGTGATCTGCAGCAGTACTCATGGGCAGATTAAACCCTTTTAATAATACCATAGTTTACAAAACTTAGAGGACAGGATAGCTCTGCAGCAGAGGGTTTTCCTCAGCCACAATAAAAGTAACTCAGAAATACTAGTATTTATGCCATAAGAAGGCACTCACACCCATGATGATATCCTGCTTAGGCTGGAGTCCGTGACAGAGGACTGTTATTTATATGCTTTCCTATTTGATTACTGGCTTGTCTCTCACTTGTTTGGGCTCTTACAGGTCTGCCACTGTGCACACGTGACAGGGATCACACACTAGGAACTGCAACCCAGAACCACTCTCATTTCTGTTTTCTTGAAATAGATGCCTCTTCCTCTTTGTTTATTTCTCTCTTTTTTTCTTTCAGAGAAATTTGAGTATTTTAAAAATACAAGCACACAAGGTAAATTGGCTAAGGAGGAATTAGCATGCACCTGGATATAGAGGCCAAGGATACTTGAGTCATTTGTAGCAAACTGATGAGTTCACTAGACAAAAACTGCTTGAAGATATAAGAAAGAAGATGTGGAAGAAGTGGAGAAAAGTTCTTTTCAAAAAAGTAAAAAGAAAAAAAAAAGCAACCTCATGGATGCAGCCTTTATGAGAGATTATAACCTTTTTCCATTACTCATGTGCTAGTAAAAAGTAGGCTGGGTTTTACTCTGAGGTGTTCCCTGAGGCAATCTTTGCTCTAGGGTAATATTCTGGGCACACATAACTGGAGACAATTCCCACAAAGCATTTTCCATGCTCACTTAATGTAAGGACAACAGCTGCAGGAAGATGGGTCCGTTCTGGGTGAGACCTTGTTGGGGTGTCAGAAATGTAAGACTATGAGTTCACACAGCCAGACTGCTCCTGAATAAAAACTGGAACCTGAATGCAACATTGGCCTTTCAAAAGGCTCAGATCTTTCTTCTCATCCCTGCTTGTTTGAAGCATCAGTTATTGCTAAAGAAACTATTTCCTGCTCACATATTTAGATGCTTTTATTTTGCGCAACTGCAATCCATGTCTGTCTCTAGTTTGTATTCTATGAGCCACTTCATGTCTTCTTTCAAAACAGTTCGTGCTGCAGCAAGTCAGCAGGATTGATCCCAAAGTCAACTGGGGTGCATGCTGCAGATAACAGTCACCCCTGCAGCCTGAGTATTTAGTATGTCCTTAAAAAATCTATGATCAGTTATCGAGAGGCAGCCGTGTAAATGGATGGCCACAGCCAGTCTTGTGCCTGCTACTCAGAGGCCACGCAGATTAAACCATTTAGTTTTATTTGGACAAAACACTCAAGAATTCCTTTTCAATATTCACACTGGGAGTAGTATGCATTTCACCAGAGAAAGCATTGTTTGACAAAGCGAATGGAAGGTTTCCGTACAGCTTCTTGACCAGAATGCTTCAACATTCAGTGAAATGGGAAGGATCTTCTTGAACCTTTGTGAGTAACGCTACAAAACCACAACGAACCCAAAGCTATTAAATGAAAATTAATTCCATTCAACATTGTGACAGGCCAACAATCCACAACATGGCCTGATTCTCTAGGGTTGACAGAGATTGCAGAGTGCAGAAAAGAAAAGCTTTTGCATTTTCTAAAACGCTTTATGTCCTTTTTATTTGCTACTCATGCCTGAACTGCCCTTATGGGTTTTCAAACCACTTTTGCTGCATGCAATCTGTTAATCCAACTAGAGAAAAAAAATATTTCTGTGTGATTTACATAAACAACTAACATGAGCAGCTTGAATTTCAAACATCAATTGTCAGATGGAGGCAATGACAGAAAGTGATAGACAGAAACTGATCTATAGACAGAATATACATATATTTGTCCCTTCACAAGTGTATCATCATGACAACCATGCTTCACTTGTAAGTCCCAATTCTTCAGGCACCACAGAGAAAAAAACTTGTATTGAATCATTACATGGAGTGAAAACCAAGCCTCCAAGCCTGCAGAAAACAAACAGAAGAATTTGAAAGTCTGTCTAAAATCACATCTATTGGGAGCATTCTGTGGAACAAAAAAAAAAAACAAAAAACAAAAAACAGGCAACACCCATGAAGAAAGCATCGCTTCTGACTTTCTTGCTAACCTTTGCTCATAGCTCCTACTGATGTCAGTGTAAGGTCACAACTTAGTGGGTCTTTGAAAATCAAGCCTGTTATTCAGGTTGTAATAAATGCTCCTTGAATTCATCCTAATAGTTAGATCTCAGAGCATTTTAAGTATTGTTGCATTTGAGGTAGCTGGAAGCACATCTGCATTAGTCTTACTAATTTGAAAAAGCCAAGAGTGCCAGACGCCCATGCTGAGTTGCTGAGTAAGATTCACTGTTTCCAATTATACTATTGTTTTCCATCAGAATTGTGTTCTTCATTGCTTTATGCTTTTCCCAATCCTAACATTGTTTAAAACAGCTTTTTTCACTTGAGGGCGCTAAAAGCCTAACTCCGGAAAGGGAATGCGCTGCTTGAAGTAGTACTGCTCAGAGGTACAAGAAGACTGAAAAAACAAAAGAGATCACTACAGAGTAAAGAATTATTTTTAGTTCCACATATTAACATGGTGAAATCTTGCACACTAGAGGTGGAAATCGACTGTTGTCAGATAGATCTTAAAGCTGGCCATGTACTGCTGCATGCATTGGGTCAGAAGATGACCAGAAGCCCATCCAGAAGAGTGTCATACCTGTTTCTCTGGGATCAATATCTCTTACCCAGAGGTGAGCAGACAGATAGATGCCAGAGATACCCATTAAACTAAACAGGGACCTGAAGACTTTGCTTGTATTTGCCTCCATTAGATGTGATCCTAGTGTCCCCCAATCCATGTATGCCCAAATTAACGGCTATCATTCAACTGGTTTTAGTTCCAGGAGTTAATATTTAGTTCAGCAGAAAATCTGATCCTCTCACGTACTTAAAGAGTTCACTTCATTCAGATTATCTTTCTCTTTCTTTGGCTTCTCCTTTTCAAAGAACGTTTTATGGCATTAATTTACACAGTAGTCTTTTTATTTTTTATTTTTTTTTAAAGCTCTCTAAGCAGAGCATCTACTTTCTGTCACTTCTTCACAATTGCATTGTCATTCAAGCTGTAAAGTACAAGCTAAAGGCAGGAGGTAACAAAAGCTATATTCCATTGATGTCATAAGCAAAGCCACTTTTCATAGCTAAATCACATATGACTAATATATTGGTCATGCTGATGTGCCGGGTTGTGGTTTAAATGTTTCTAATGACGTTCTGTAACTATTTATATGACTATGGCTTCACAATAATCTGGCAGATCATTTAAAATATTTACAGTCTGTTTGAGCTAGAAGACTACTTTCCACCATGGGTTCAGATATTTTAAACCCCTCTGTCCTCCTGGAATTTTTCATCTGTAGCTTGATTTTGCTTGCAATATTACATAAATCAGAACACAACAAGACAGGATGTGTTAATTATTACATGCAAAATTAGAGCCTGAAGGAAGTGCTGCTGTAAACTGTGGGTCCTTTCAATGCTGATTTCATCACTAACATTTTTCTGCTACTGGTCTACCTTCTTGGGCTAAAGGCAGGCGTATGTCCTGGATGACCCTTCCTCACTAATTTATGCTATTAAAAACTAGATGGCTCAAGTCCCCATGTAGTCAAGCACAAACACTGAGGTGAGCATGGGAAAGAGTAAGTCTCCCTCTTTCGTCGTGGGGCTTACTTAGTTGTATATTCTACTGACTATAGAAAAGCAGTTTGTCTTAGAGAGCTTCGTTTCCCACCAATGAGAGATGAAACAATGAGCTCTGTGTGGTCACCTGAATTCCCAGGTTTCACTGAAGTGGACATGGAAAGCTGGCAGGAAAACATGAGCACAAGAACTGACAAAACTGAGAAGCATGAAGACCCCTTCTGAATGTGCTTGTGTGCCCTTTGACAGGTGGGAGGGCTGTCCACATTTTTTACTAAGTAAAGCATTCCCAGAATGTCTGTGATTATGGATGATGGAGAAAAAATTCTTTAAGGGAAAGTGGCAAGAAAGAGAATGAGCTAAATCATCTGAAGATCCTGAACTGCCTTGGGTCTCCTGGGAAGTGAAAAGTGAGATACTCAAGGAACATGTCCTCCTATACTACACACAGGGAAATTAGACCAGCACTGTCAACAGTGGCTGTGTCTCTGATACTGATCACAGTGGGGAACATAAGCAGAAACACAATCTTGACCCTATTACATGACATGGAAACCACACTGCAATAAATGAGGCCAGAGAGACAACTGCATTCCCTTAAACTTGCAATATACTGGACCCTGTGTACGCTGGGTTCATCTTATCAGCATTCCTTTTCAGTCCAGTGTTGATCAGTGACTTGTATCCACCCAGTAATTTTAAACCAACTGAGCTGTTTTCACTGACACTCATGCAAGCACATATGAAAAAAGACAAGATTTTCAGAAGACTGTATATCTGATTTGCATACATGGTTATGGAGGCATTACAATGTAAATCATAAAAATTTATCATCATTGGCTGCTTGTGACACATTTGCTAACTGAACGGCATGGCAGTACCAAACCTGAACTAACTGCCTATTGGATTTCTTGCTTGAGAGAAACTTCTCTCTCCCAAGACTTGGGAGAGACTTTGAAAAATTAAAAATGTTGCAACTGCATCCCCAGATTACACTGTGCTCCATGCCAGGCACAATATACAACAAAATGCAGATTCTGCTTCCAATTACAGAAGTGTGTAGTAATAACTGTGATCTCCTATCTATGTAATATGTCTGCCTTCTTACCGTAAATTGCATAAGCTCCTGCATGATAAAACACCGCCTTGTTCTTAGTACACAATATGATATGTCTTTCTGTTTCTAAAAGTTTTAACAGCTCCCAAATAAAAAGATACTTGTTCTCATAATAACAGACACTTAACTTTTGGTGGTGTCTTGCCCCCACCTCTTTCAAACTACTATGTAATCACCATACTACTATGGTGATTTATGTGCTATCTTTACAGAATATTCCAAATGTTTGGAATGGCTTCATATGCTCATCATATTAAAACGCAGCACTGGTAATTTAGAAATCTATTTAGTACAGGCATATGGTTAAGTAATATTTTACTATATATAACAAAAAAGCAGAAGGAGCAAGAGATTTAAAAAAAAATAACTAAAAGCTTTACTTCCTTTCTGCACCAGCTGATTCAAACAAAGCCAAAAGACAACCAAGATATTTGGAAACAAACAATTTCATTGCATTATGCCTTTCATTATGGTCAATCAGGTGGGAAAGACCTTCAGTAACCTGGTTTTCATGCGCTCAGAAAGCATGGGTGAATTGCCATTGCTCAGTGAAGAGGCCTTAAGCCAGGTCAGTGTTAATCACTGTGAGGTCTGAGCAGAAAGAGATCCACAGTTACAAGAAAATAATGTGCACACTAGTTTCGTAAGCAGTGAAATCCCCTGTAATTATGTTGCATGCATGCAGAAGCTGAGAAAGCAGAAGTCTGGGGATCCCACGAGCATTCCCACAAATCTGCTTTGTCTCCTACGCCAATTGAAAGACCTAACACTTTGCGAGCAATCCAGCTAGCCAAAGAGAACTACAACAAACAGTACAGCTGGCCATGAGTGATTAAGGATGCACAGCCGTGTAATGTGTGTTTGCCTCAGCCCAACACAACCATTTCTAGGCTGTGCTGGAATAGAGCACACACTGTAGTGTTGTTCAACCATGGAGAGAGCTCAGAGTGAGCCAGAAAGGGAGAATGGTTTATGCCAAAGAATTTGTTGGTCAAGACTGATTTAGATCTGGCTCATATTTTGCCTGAAATCTCAAAATTTGCTGATAACATGGCTTGGATGACTTTGATTATGGCTTATCTTTATATGTCAGTGCCCAGTCCATAAGATTATCTGTTTCAGCACTTAGTGGCTAGGGTGTGTTTTCCATATTCCACAACCTCACACTGATATGTCAGTCTATGTCAGTATCTTACTTCAGATTAAGGAAGAAAACAGAGATCAAATTCAGATCTCTTATGTGACTCCTCCTCTAACACATGCCTGTGAATTATGTGCAGAACAGCTTCTGTCCATGGATGGCATGTTGGCTCATTTAAAGATAGAAAGTGGAAAAAAAGATCAGAATCTCTTTCCTATTCCAACATTGTAACACATGTGAAAGTCTAGCACAATGTACAAAGACAAATATTAAATATTATATATGTCCCAGGCACTTGCTTTCTGTGCCAACACGAGACTGTGTCAACATGTGCTGGTAAGATTAGTATAGTAAAGGAAGAAAGCACTTTTCTATGGCGAGAACCTGGCAGCGTTATTCCCTACTTAGCTTTTTCTACAGTGCTAAACCCAAGGATTTGTATAGTAGGTATACAGCTTCCCAAACTATTAGATTGCCTTGAAAGGCATGGGATTTTACAGAATTTAAAAATGGTATCTTCTCTATTAGCCTTCTGATTGTAAGGATGCTTGTTTTGAAGATTTTCTCTCCAACCTCAAAAGCTATGCATCCACTTGAAAATGGAAGAAGTGCTCTGACAAATCATGGCTACTTTCCTAAAGCAGTAGTGGCATATCCCCAATGGCAGAATATGTGAAGCCGAGCCTAGAAACTGCTTCTTTCTAACCAGAATATCACTCAAGATAGTTTTGCCTAGGGAGATGGAATTAGAGTAATTTCACCCAAAGATCTCATAAAAAAAAGTGTTCACATACTCTTTTTCCTCCACTCTTCTAACATCTCTGTACTTTGATGAGAAAACAGGAAACATTTATTTTTTTAAATTACCAGGCCAGATAGGACAATGTTATGATTCCCACGGTTAAACTCTACGGAACTTCAGAACAAGGAAGACAACACATCAATCTTCTTCTCAAATAACCATTTATGAACCTCAAAAAAGGGAAGAAATAATATGTAGACTTCAAACTTAGTAGCTACCAGCCCGGTAATCAAACTGCTAGAAAGAGCATTGTGGATATGGCAGATACACATATATTTGCAAGCAGGTGCAGCAGTCTATTTTAGTCTTCTAAGTAAAAGAAAAAATGTCAAGATGGGGCCATGAAGTTGACCTGTCAAAGAAGAGCCATCAACATGATAACAGTGGAAGCAACTGAGAGCTCTGCCCTTTGCATGTTTAGGGGTACTTCTGGTTGGTGGTTTGACATGGTACTAGTGGAGCCCCTTTCTCTCCTGCTAAGTCTCCACCTGCTCATTATAGCATTAAAAAATATTTTAGTCTACATTACATTCAAACAGTGCCTCACAGGGTTTCTTCCACCTGAGCACCAAATGCATCTGGGCTTTTCCGCACATGGCATAATGTCTTAATGTCTTCCAGCCCATACAATGTCTTAATCTCCCAAGACACACAGTTCTGATGTCAAATTAGGCACACTCAGCAAGCAGTGGTCTCATCATACTGAAATGAGATTTTGCAGCTAACTGCACTGAAAGAACAATGGGGTTTGGTATCATTCTCAGAACTATTTTCAAAGTTTTCAAATTCTTTGCCTCAAAATATTTTAGGGTCACACTAGCTGGTTTTCTGATGGGAGGATGTGAGTTATTTGGCTAATTCAAAAGCAACATAGACCAGCTCAATGTTACAAGTGAATATAGCACTGTGCTGCACAATTTAATTACGTGATGGGTATTTGTGGTTGGAAGCACACAACAAAAGAAAGCCTTTCAATAGAACAGAAGGCAGATAAACAGGGAAAGAATACATGTATCTGCATGTATGTGTTTGCAAGTAAATTTAGCACCGATTACAAGAATAACTATTAAACTCATGTAAAGAGCTAGTTGTAGCAAATATGTCTGTGGTGCAAGACATAAATCAAAAGCCTACAATGCCTAACAGGTGGACACAGTTCACAGTTTATATAAGCTACTTCCTTGGCAAGAATCTTCTCTGGATTTCTGCCCAGGAGCCAGGTGCTGCTCACTGACTGACAGGGACAACCTCACTGTGCTTCCCCCACTGGCATATTACTGCATAATTAGCATTAGGAAGGAAACCTCACCCTATAGAAAGATGCAGAATGGACAGGAAAATTCTTGGGAAAACAGCACTGGTCTGTACGACAGCTCAGTTCCCAGTCCAGAATTAGCAGAAATTCTTTGTAGATCTTTTCCCTTCTGCTGCCCTTTTTTAATCATTTCCATAGGGACTGATTCCATTTATTCTGCTCAGCTTCTAACTGTTTTCTCTGCTGTCCAGTAATGTACTTACTAGTGGATTTCCCAGGGGACTCCACATTTGATTCACTGTCTCAGTGCTCTAAATTTTTTCCAGTTCAACACTGCATGCCCTAAAATCAATAAATCCAGATGGTAAAGAGTTCTCCCATTGCTAACAGTATGAGGTGACCGAAGGATTACTAAAACAAATTATTAAGTGGGTATTTACATGAATTTTCAGGTGGTATTAGCAAGACATTTCAACATGAGGTTTACATACAAATTTCTCCCTCATTCTCACTGTTTTCTTCCAATCCAGATCTCAGACTGTATCTTTCTGACCAACTTACTGCCAGCAGCCTCAGACTGAACTTGCATTCCTACCCAGGGAAGCTGTGTAATTTGAGAAAAGGATACTGACAGTACATCTAAACAGCACCGGGCAATGTCATGATATGAAAAAAAATCATTTGACAGGAGAGGCAATATAGCTGTATTTACACAGTGCTGTGCAAGACAAATTAGACCAGCTGTTTCTGTAATTAGTTCACATAAAGCACTCCACAAATGCAATGATACTCTTCTGCCTCCACAGTCAGGCTGCTGAAACTTGTATCAGTATTTCTGCACGGTGCTGATATTTTATCTTTTACTTTAATATTTTACCTTGAAGTAGTCTACAAAGGGTAACAGCCATATAAGGAATATGTGATATTAATACAATTCTAAGTCAATAAAAATAAAATTCTTCTTTCCTTACACAGCCAACAGGACCGATCAGATTTTTCTCACAAGAAACACGTTATAAAAACGTCTGAAAAACTAATACTTTGGCTAAACCCAAAACCTGCAGTTTTTGTATTTTCACATTTCAGAGGAGTAACAACACATCCAAAGAAATTGGACACTTCTCCCACAGAATAATTTGGCTAAAATCCCACATTTCAATCAAAAACAAATTAGAGAGTTTGGGTTTTTTTGTTGGGCTTCTTTGTTGGTTTTTTTTTTTTTTTAGTAGTCCTGGCAGAAGGACATTCTTACTGAAATCAGCAGTGGGCTGGTACCTATTGGGTAGAATACAAGACTCACAGGACTTAGTACTGTAAACCACAGCCTCATATCTTCATATAGCTATATAGAAGCAGATAAAGACACTTTGATCCTGAATTGAGACTATTTTCCCTTTATAGTCTTTTTTCATAGACATAAATAAAATCATGTCTAGGCCAGAAAAGACTACAATTACCTAAATACATATAAACATAGAAACAATTTGTCTCTTTTTAAAAAAAGAAGTGTATTTATTTTTAAAAAATAGCAACCAGAGTGAAGGAGCAGATGGGAAAAATATTTTTGCCAATTGCTGCTTTTCACTGCAGAGTGAGAAGTCTAATAGAGTGGAAAGACACAAATGAAATTGAGTAGCTCCCACACCCTCAAGTGCCTAAGAGGTGGAAGACCCAGGGCTGGTTAATCACTCACTCGCTATTTTTCTTGTTTGAGAGGTGATAATGAGAATCTATTTGCCACACACAAGCGCTAGTTACACTCACATATATCTGAATGCCACAGGACTGACTTGTTACACATTCTATCTTGTGCACAAAGAAGGCTTTATTGCATTGTTTTGCTCTTCACGTAGTTAATAGTGTAACTATTCAGATTTTGTTGTCAGAAACCTGGTATTCAGCAAAAACGAAAGAAAGAGAATACTAAGCTATCAAAGATCCCGGTATATAAAATAACAAAATCCTGTCAGAAATTCTTAAGCCAAAAAGAATTGAATGTTTGCAGATTTATAGGGTTTTAGCAATTGCTTTCCACCTCTGACATATATGCCTGTGCATCAGCCCTGCTTTTGCTTACCAGAGGGATGACTTCAGTCACAAGAAGAGCTATTAGTAGCACCAGGAATTAAATTGATAAATGACCTTCTCTCTGACCTTTCATCTGATCTTTATAACTCATCATTTCTTGTAAGAAATGCAGACAGTCATCAAGAAATGTCCCTGGCTTTTACCATACAGTACGGATTTTATTCATTCCTGTGCAGAACTCTTCATGTTTTTCACAAAGCCAGTCCAAGACAGTTCCTTGGCTCCTTGATTCAGATTTAAGAAGACTTGTTTCCTTTCCTCTCAGCAGGAAAGGCTTCCTCTCTCTGCTCATTACTGTATTCATTTATTCTTTATTTGCTTTTAGGTATTCTTTGGTGGAATATTCATTTATACAAAAGGAGCTTTGTTCTGGTTTTGCCTCTTGTATCTTCTGGCTACTGGGCCAGAATTAACATGTGTAGCCAAACAGATCTAGTGAGCTCTCCAGTCACTGTTATTTTATTTAAGCTTAATTTTCTTTATCATTTCAGTGTTTCCCAATTACTCAATGAGACTATTACTGGAACAAAAGAAATATATTGAGAAATCTGAAGGGGGTGTGTGTAGAAAAATTTGGAGTATGGGACTGATTCTTTCCCTCTCCCTCCAGACCAGTCCCATTTATAAAGTACAAAGTGATTTTTCTGTGCTGTTGTCACTGGAAACTTTTCCACCACCTTCAAGAATGTCTCCTCATCATTATGTTGGCTCTTTTGGCCTTTTTAAAACCAGTGTTACATTGCTCTAGTTTCCCCCTACATCTCTGTACTTCGCTACTTAAATCCCAGCTATCATTTTAAGGAACATTCTATACAAAAATTTAGTTGCAGTATGTTGAACTGACATAGAAGAAAGAAGCTGTTAACTGTCCTGGCCTGGTGTTATTTGGAAGCATGCTAATTTGAAACCAAAATGGTTCTGTAGTTTTTTCAGCCGATACAGTGGAAAAATAATTTTATAGCAGAGATCATTCAAATGAAATGTGGAGACTCGGATTTACTGAACCCAACCCCATCCACCCTTATGTACTTGTCAGTATTGTCAGTGACTTCAGTTGGCCTGTTTGTATGATTACCTTGCACAAGCTTTGTTGCTGTGACTGGTGCATACCAAACAGAAATCTAGTCAAAACCCAAACATCACATACAGAACACTGGCTTCTGCCTCTCTACAGGAGCACAGGAAAGGTGGAGCTCTGCAGTGATTTTGGTTCTTGAACAATAAAAATACAGCTCTTGTGTAAGCCATGCCCAAAGCATCTGCTGTTCAAAGAAAATTTTTTGTCTGAAAACTTCTAAAGAGGTGTTTCCTCTCCTTATGCTTGTGAGAAAGGAAATGCAAAAAGCTTTTTGCCTTCTTTTCCTCTGGCAGAGCTCAGAGATGTTGTCTGAAGTCTGTAAGGACTTCTAGAAACCTCCAAAATTGTGGAGGTCTGTTTCAGGGCATTTGCATAATAAATCATCAGGGAGATCAGCAGTAGTTTTAAAGGTGTAAAATCAGCTGCACAATCTAGTCAACATCCTCAGAAAGGGAAAGAAAATCCTGATTAGCATTTTATATTTTAGAGTCACTTAACACCAGGGTGCACCTATGAGCTATAAAAGCATGTCATGCATGCTGAAGACAAACCCCTTAGACTTTGGTAAGTACTTTTTGTTTAAACAAAGTATTCTGTAGCATCAGCCACATTCAGTTCAAAGTAACTTTTTTTTTTTTCCTGAAAAGCAATTCCAACATATCATTGAGTCTAAAGTGCAATATTTTTCTTCAGTTTTGAAAAGGAAAGAATGATTTTTTTTCAATTCAGTTAAGCGTTCTGAATGAAATTTCACATTATTTACTCTGGACATAGAATAGAAGGTTTTGGCCAAAATAAGGATTTCTTGAAACTACCAAGCTTCTGAAAGCAAAGGTGCCATAATGGACATGTTTGCTATCATTATTGTAATTTGATTATTATGAAAATCTGGAAGAAAAACAGAGCTGCCCCATTTCCTTCCATCTTCAGTCTAAGGCCTTCTGCATGCTGTGTTCTGGGCCATTGGTGTTTACACCAAGTTCCATCTTCTGTGGAAAAGCATATAGGCCTTTCCCTCACTTTAATCTGTATCACTGGCTTCCTGTTATGACTTGTACAGCATTTACACTGTGATAAAAATGAAAGTGTTCTGTGATTTCACAAGTGATACTGTCAGTTTAACGGCATTTTTATTGCTACACCTACTTTTAATGTTGCACAAAATCAGCAAGAGAAAAAAAATAGCCCCCTTCGACAATATCAATAAGGCAAAAGCCATTCTGATCCCCATTCTCTAGTGGGAGTGCTGTAGTCAATTAGTATTCTGTTAGAGCTGGGTGATAATTTCCCAGAATGTCTTTCTACTCCTACACTGTGAGCTCACAGGCCATGCACAGACCTTATATAAATGGCTGTAATTCCATGGACTGCATCCAGCGCTGATGTACACAGCAGCATAAGGCTGTAGTTTCACAGATGGCTTTAAACTGATCTGCATGTGAGTGACTGCCAAAGGAGGCAGTCCCATCCTCCTCCCAGCCCTGCCCTTACCACAAGACCTTATGCCTCCTCTCATGCCAACAGTAGATCTTGGGGGTTGCACTGAGCCAGTCAGGGAGCAAAAAGGACCTTTTGTTCATTTGCCTTCCGGTTAATTTTCAGCTGGATCAGCTGATCAGTTCCCGATCCTGCTCACCACACTGTCACAAAGCAGGTGTTGAAAACATGCAGCAATGTAGAAAGGGGAAAAAGGATAGCTCACACTTAGATTGACTCAAGTCCAACCATAGAACCACAGTGTAAGCTACATACAGGATTAAAATTTTCCCAATTACATTAATTCAGCCCTATGGATATAAAATATGTGCACTGCAGAAACTATGGAGGGACCAGGGACACTGTAAATGGCAAAGTTACGTGTTATGAAAAAGATAACCTATTTTGTGCTAATGTGATACCTAACTGGTTCAGCTCATCCTGAGTTTACCAAATGCAGACTTCACTTACTCCTAGTATTTAGTGAAGAAGAGTTCACATATCATAACATGCACATGCATATTAGGTCACTATACTAAAAACAATAACAAAAAAAAAGAAAAGAAATATTTTCCATCTGACAAAAATTGCAGGTGCAGACAATAAAAAACAGAAGTTACATCTCTGTTAAACACATTTTGAGCACTGAGCGTGAAAAGAGCAGCTGATGGAGCATCACGCTATATGATGTCTTGCTCCTTTCCCTCCCATCAGCACAGGGAGTCAGCCCCAACTAAGTCAATCCCTTAGGCGTGATCTGAACTTAAGCATGTGAATGAACCATCAAACCTCTTAGGCCCATTTTGCAGTTTAAAGCCAGCAGACGACAGGTTGCTGAACTATTGCCAATACCTAGCCCTCCAAGTCAAGATCTCCATCTTCAAAACCACTGAGCTGCACGGGAGAAAACAGAGATTAGAACTGAAGAAGAGCAGATGGATGGATGCCTGCTGGATAGCATGTATTTCACTTTTTTTTTTTCTCTGATCTTCAAATCTCTGTTCCATAAGGGAGACTCTTTTTCTGGCTCTAGTTATGAAAACCACACAAGTTTAGAAGTGGCTGCATAATTCTAGTCTCTGCTACTTCATTACTTTTTTCATACACATTGGCTGTGCTGACTCAGAGGTAGGTGGCTTTTCCTGTAAGATGTACCAATGGTTGAAAATAACATGCGTGCAGTTAGCAAGAAGCAATTTATAAACTAGAACAAGCACCATCATTTGTGGTTTTTTTTCTTCATGTAAAAAGTGCAAAAACCCTGCCTTTTGCATGGTAGTGTTAGCTCAGGGCAAATACTTATTGCAATACAATCTGCAAAACTTCCAGCAGCCTTTCTTAGTACTTCCCCAAAACAATAAATTTCATAAGAATGTTAATTTGTCAGCAAAAAATTTAAGGAATTGCAAATTTGTTAAATGGTCTCATATGGAAAAAAGTCACTTTGACCAACCCCAGTTTAATTGATTTTTTCATAAAAATCTGACAAATGTCCAATTTGCAAAGTATAAAATATATATTTGCAAAATAAAAAGTCATCCTACTTCAAACATATTGAGGTTTGAAGCATTCCCACTCCTAGTTGTAGTGATTTAGATAAAAGTACTTCAGCCTGCTGTCAAGACAATGTTTCTCTATTGTTAACTTTAGATGGTTAAGAGCATATCACATAACACTGTATGTCAGGAATAATAGAAATCCTTTCTGCACATTACTTAGAAGCAAAACTGCTTAAAAATACCCTGAATTTGAGCAAGACTTTTTGATTAATTAAACCAAAAATCTTCTCTTGGTTCAAGAGCCCAATGAGAACCTTTAATTACATAATCAAAAAATTATGTCAGGAAAGAGCATCATGAAAATCTAATTATGCACTTTTTAGTACGTGATTAGTTTTAAGTAGGTGGGTATGATTGAGGAAGATCAAAAGAGGGGAAATATAATAAAAGAGGAGAATCAAGCAGTGGAAAGGAAAGTGCTATCAGAGATGTGAATAAAAACAAATACAACCTACTCCCAGAGTGTCTTCAAAAACTGAATGCCTTGACTTGATTATAGAATGTATGAAATAAGACACGTTTCTTCCTCGATTATATGCGTTTAGGATTTGACACAAAGCTCACTGAAGCCTATGAGAAGGAAATAGGCTGCATATCCAATTAATTAGTGAGTTTAATACCAGGAATATGTTCAAAAGGTTTTGTCCATCTCTCCTGACCTTACAATGGAAACAACTGTCTATTTTCATTGCACTGTCCCTCTGCTAAATGAAACTGGGATATGACATTTTACAAAATGTTGCGTGCAGGTCCCATGATATAGTATCTCCTTTTTTTTCAGATCCTGAATCCTTTTTGTCCTGAAATTGTGTTAGCCTTTAGCTTTCTCTAGCATGTTAGCGTTATCAAATAAGTAGGTACATGGGGATACCAAGGACAATCACAAGCTTCATGTACTGCTGTCTCATCACGCTCCCACGTGGCCTGCATTAACACCAACACCACGGTTAAAATCTGAGTTGCTGACTGCAAACTAGTGGACATCATGGAGGCCTCTCAGAGTGGGGTCTGTAAGTCAAAGAACTGTGAATTCCTGAATTCCAGTTTTGTGCATATTGACACTGTGTTCTCAGGCAGCCACTTCAGCTGCCTGTATCTCAGTTTCCCCATTTTCAAATGGACATAATAATACTTACCTCCTTCTGCCACACACGGTGAGACTAATTAAGTGCGTTCAGAGTTTAACTGAGTGTGTGTACAATATTATCCCCTAATCAAAGAGAATTCCACCAAGCCCTGCCTAGCAATTCTGTTTCTTTGTTCTCCACGCTCACTCTAAGCCTCTCTATATTTGTTCCAAGTCACTCTGCAGTCAAGTTACCTGAACATTTTTATTCTTAAATTATTTTTATGCTGATGTTAAAAAAGAAAATGCAAATGTTCCACTAGCAGTCTAGGTTCCTGGAGAGTGAGAGCCTGAGAAATTATTTCTGCAAAGCTCACTGCAATTTATCTCTATATATCTTGCTTGAAAATAAATCATTTCTAGAAATCAAAGGGATTAATTCTTAGCTAGAATAAATCAGTAGTGGCTTTAGTGAAATCAGTAAGCCGCAATGAATTATATAGGGCTAGGTGAAAGGTGATTCATGTCCACTACACACAGGCCAGAATCTGATTTCAATTAAACTGATGGAAATCTCTATCAGCTACATTATTTTGGCTGAAGTTTCTAGAATAACTCTGCATATCTACAGATATAATGACGTATTTTAAATTAGCTACTGCCATTCACTAAAGAGTTCCTAGAGTCACAGTTTATTCTCTACTCAGCAGCAGCCATAAAAGCAAGCAGCATTTTAGAATCTATATGGAAAGAGCACAAAGAACATCGTGGTACCACTGAACAATTCTCTGGCACACATACATCTTTAACGTATTGCAGAAATCCATTACTACCATCTCTACAATGAAACAGAACTGCTATAGGTACAGAGAAGGGCAATAAAGATGGTCAACTATGTAAAATTACTTCAATATGAGAAAAGTATAAGATGAAGGCATTTTAGCTTGAAGTGGAAAACACTGAGGGCAAATACAGAATCATAGAATGATTTAGGTTGTAAAAGAGCTTTAAGATCATCAAGTCAAACTGTTAACATAGCGCTGCTATGTTATAAATTCACCAGTTAACCATGTCCTTAAGCAGCACATCTATACACCTTTTAAATACCTCCAGGGATGGTGACTTAGTCACTTCTCCAGGCAGCCTCTCCCAATGCTTGACAACCCTTTTGATGAATAATTTTTTCCTAATATCCAGTCTAAACCTCACCTGTCACAACTTGAAGCCTTTTCCTCTTGTCCTATTGCTTGTTAGTTGGGAGAAGAGACCATCTCACTACAACCTCCTTTCAGCTAGTTGTAGAGAGCGATAACCTTATCCCTTAAGCATTCTTTCTCCAGACTAAACAGCCCCAGTTTTGTCAGCTGCTTCTCACAGGACTTGTGCTCTAGACCCTGTACTAGCTTTGTTGCCCTTCTTTGGACACCCTCCAGCACCTCAATGTTTTTCATGTAATGAGGGTCCCAAAACTGGACACAGCACTCCAAGTGGGGCCTCACCAGTGCTGAGTACAGTGGGAAAATCACTTCGCTAGTCCTGCTGGCCACACTATTCCTGATACAGGCCAGGATGCTGTTGGCCTTCTTGGCCACACTGCCAGCTTACTTTCCTCTGGCTTCAGGTCCTTTTCCACCAGGCAGCTTTCCAGCCACTCTTCCCCAAGTCTGTAGAACTGCATGGGATTGTTGTGACCCAAGTGCAGGACCTGACACTGAGCCTTGTTGAACCATTGGCCTCAGCCCATAAATCCAGCCTGGCCTCATCCCTCTGTAGAGCCTTCCTACCCTCAAGCAGATCAACACTCCTGCCCAACTTCGTGTCATCTGCAAACTTACTGAGGGTACACTTGATCCCTTCATCCAGATCATTGATAAAGATATAAAACAGAGCTGGCCCAAATACTGAGCCCTGGGGGAACACCACTTGTGACCAGCTACCGGCTGGCCTTGACTCCATTCACCACAGCTCTTTGGACCTGGCCACTCCACTAGTTTTTTATCCAGAGAAGGGTATGCCCATCCAAGCCATGGCCAGCCAGTTTCTCCAGGAGACTGCTATGGGAAACAGCATCAAAGACTTCATTTTAAATATATATGTCTTATATATGTATTTATACAAGAGGTCTGCAAAATCTTCAATGGTGAGTAAAGCACGGACAGTGATTAAACTCTACTTCTTGCAATACTAAATTAAGGTGCAATCAAGTGAATTATCAGGTCTGAACCAAAAGGAAATATTTTTTTCATGGAGTACATCATTAAATGTGCAAGCAGTTGCTAAAGGATGCTGGAAAAGCCAAAAGTTTAAATGTGTGCAAAAGGCTTAAAGAGCATTCATTAGGAAACAGGCCCGTTGGTGTCTATTAAAAACAATGGTCGAGATAGTTCTAGCTCTGGAAATCTTTAATCTACCTTAAGTGCCAAAATTGTTTCAGAGAACCACATTTCAATTGACTTATTGATTTCCCATGAGTCCTTGGGCATTTTTATACTGCTCAGTGAAATGGGCTGTGGATTAGTAAACACTGAATCAAGATGGTAAATTTAGGGTGCCCTGTGGACATCATGTACCAGATCTGGAAACAGTGTAAGTATGATCATATGAGCAATAGCTCTATGATGCCTGCCTTTCTGCAGCACTTACTAGCTCATATGCAGCTCCACACAGAGCTTGCTTCCAGCTTTAAGTTTCTCTTAAAGTTAGCTTTCTGTACGTGGACTGTTTGAGACCCATATTCTCTAAGAGATTGAATCAAACCACCTTGAACACTAACTTACAGGAACTTACAAGCTCTTTTAATACAACAGTGAGAATACAAAGATCTAGTGGAGATCAATATAGGAAAGTAATATTCAGATACTTTGTCTCTTAGATGCACACTGCACCCCAACACTCTTTATTATCAACATGCTTTTGACCAGAGAGGTTTAATAAACTGTGAAATTGTGGTGTACTAAATTCCACTGAGAAGCTGTATAAACATTTTCATAAATCAAAGCCTGTGAGGCTGGAGTTTATTTAGCACCACAAAAAAAAATAATAAAGTATGGGATTGGTTCATATAAATCATATACAATGTGTGCACAGACAAAAGGTCATGCAAAATGTGTAACACACTTGAGCATCTGCCTTTGTCATCAAGTCACTTTGAAACTAAGCATGAGAGGCAATTTTTTGATAAGCTAGAAATAGGAATTTGATTCAAAATTTCCTAAAGTTAGCAGAAAGAACACCTGTTAACTTCATCAAACTTCAGAACAGTATGCTTTTGAGAAGCCTGATGAGCAGATACTCCTGTCAGAAAGGAATACCAGTGGTTAAAGGAGAATAAAATAAAAAACAGTGGGGAAGAGGCATGTGGGTGGTTTATCAGCTCTTCCTTGCCCATGCTAAAGACCATATCCATATAAACTAACAAATTCTACAATCGCTCTGGTTTTCTAAATAATACTCTATAGCAAGTAGGGTCTCAATCACATCCCACGCAACTTTGAGGGAGCTTTCCTACAGCCCTCAGCAGGCCAAGAGTGAATAACATTTTCTCCTACAAGAGTGAATACAGGCAGTATGCAGATAAACACATAATTAATGATTATTTTCTTCAGTATTACAATACCTTGTGGAGACCTTACCACCTTGGTGCTACTGTGGTAGACAATGTACAAAAATAGCAGCTCCAAATAACTTAGAAGCACATGTAAATTAATTACAACTTCATGAAAGATGGCGAATTTCATGGTAACTGATATGTCAGCCTCCTGATAATTGGTGCTCTGACTGTTTTACAAAGTAGAAGCATTTTTTGTTTGCTTTTGAAGCACTCACTTGAAAAAAATATTTGCAGTAAAAAATATCTTCAAAACTGAACAGTAAGCTACTTCATTTTAAAAAAAATATTTAAAAAAAAATTAAAAAGAAGTGAAAAGAAAGTAAGCTGGAAGGAACATATACTCACTTGAAGTTCCATTTAGTTAATGCACAGTATTCCTTTAAAAATAAAAGAGCTTGCTGGCTAATTACAGATTTTTGTCTTTAAAATAAAAATCTGCTCTAGTAACTAGTAAAATATCAATTCTAAAGCAAGGATTAGGTGTAAGTCTGAAATAACTTGGATTTTACCATGGTGAATTTTCCTACAGCTAAAAGAAAACCATTTCTACAAATGAGTGAAAAATGTCTCTTTAATTTTAATGTAAACTTTTTTCTTAACATTTTAATCTTTCCAGTCATAAGTAGCTTCTTTTTAAAAATCCTTACATAGAAAAGCTTCCAATGCTGACAATAAAGCTAGAAAGCATTTTGAAGCAATGTAGCTCATACACAATGTCAACATAAGGCATACACACCACACTAGTTCAGGCATTGCTCAGGTAACATCCTACTGATTCTGTGATGCTCTCCTGTCTCAGCATTTGCTATGCAAATGAAATTGTTCTTAGATTTCTGAAGCAAGCACAGGAGACAGCTAATAACTTCAATAACTTTCTCATTCAGCCACAGGGTGGGGGCATAACTATGGGGATGCTGATTTTTCCTAGCAGCATGTATTGTCATTTAAAGTATTAGGCTCTTTTAGAAGAGAGTTTTGCCACTTGCCCCAAACAGAAAAACCATCTGATGATTTTTAAAAAGACATCAACTGGAGACACATTGACTAAATAAATGAAAATGCAGTAGTGACTTTCAGAAGAAAACAAAAGGTTAAATGTAAACAACTTGAAAGAAAACCGGTGAATCTGACCACCTGAGAACTTTGCTTCCCTGTCACTGTCTCAGGCCTGAGCCGTGCTGCTCTTCCATCTCCCTCAGCACAGCTGAGATCTGCATGAAATACAGAATTATCCCTTGGTGTTCCCTTCCCCTCAGTGCTCTTCTCAGACCCTCTACATTTAGGTAGACAAGAGCTTCCCCACGTTTTTCTTCCCGTTTTGAGCAACTGTGTTTCAGACTCACTTAGAGTGAAGGAAACATTCCTCATTGATGAGGTTGCAGAAAGTGGTATTACAACGTATCATGAGAGTCATGTTTGTGAAGGTGCACGTTGCGCACCTTGACCCAAGGCTACATCATAAGGAGACGTGGCAAAGCAATGTATTATTGTTACTTGATAAAGGCAATTTCCACACCTAGGACTGAAAGCATCTTAGATATTTTCTTT
This sequence comes from Pedionomus torquatus, assembly GCA_013398155.1. Lineage (NCBI taxonomy): Eukaryota > Metazoa > Chordata > Aves > Charadriiformes > Pedionomidae > Pedionomus > Pedionomus torquatus. Next base: position 564,781 of record VZRU01021053.1, on the reverse strand, counting down.
ATACTGCAGACCTGCAGCCTGCTGCAACGATGCCTTGACCAAAAGGCTGCTTTTTTCATTTCATGTAATACGGCATTCATGAAGCTCAAACTGGACTTCAAGATGATAACTGTATTATATTGGACTGCCATCATTTTCTCCTGAACAGAAAAGTTCCTGGCTAAAATAAAGTCAAAGCAGAAAAAAAGTCACTGTTAAGTTAAAATACCCAAAGATATTTTTGTTTCTACCTGAGGAAGATAAAGATTTGTTACATTATTGTTGTTAGTGTTTAAGGTTTGGCAGTGTTAGGTTAACTCAATGATCCTAAAAGGCCTTTCCAATCTAAATGATTCTCTGATTAGATAAGTGTCTTTGTCCTTATGTCATTTAAAAGTTTGCATTATTATAATTTTTGAAATTTCCTCTTAATATATTTTTTAAAATTCTAAATAAATAAAGAAGAATTTGTAGTTTGAAGAAAGTCTTGCAGCTTTGAAGATGTTTGGGAGAATCTCCACTGGTATGAAGCAAATTAGCTTTTTGGGAGTCAGTGGGAGCAGCACTGACTTGCAGGACTAGGTCTATTTTTGTGTGCAGTTTGCCCTGTTATCCCTTACACTTAGGCCTTGCACAAGCAGTTACAACCAACTTATTAAAAAGCACCATATTTTTAGTTCACAGCAATGAAGCACACATTTGTCCTACCTATTCTTGGTTGGCACTGAAGTCTGCAACAACTTATTTCTCCATAATTGCGTACGTTCTGGTGTGGGTATTCCTGTATGTATTCCTGTGCATGGGTTGCGTTTGCGTGACCCCGCTCAGCGCTCTGCAAGGGAAGGGGGTCTGTTGATGGGGTGTAATTCTCTGTACGTGTAGGTAGCCATGGTGTGTATTATCTCCCTGTGTGGTGTTAACATGGGGTGTGTGTGTGGGGCGAGCCTGGTGTTGGTGTGTGCTGTGCAAACTGTGTGTAGTGTCTGACTGTGCGCTGTGGGGGCGGGTGCAAGTGTGTGGTGTGTGAAGTACATGGGAAAGGGGATGTAAACACACGGTGTGTGAGGTGTGTGCAAGTGCAGGGAGTGAGGGGTGTGGGTATGTGGTATGAGACAGGTGTAGGGGGCGTGTGTGGTGTGAGGGAGCGTGGGTGCATGGTGTGAGGTGGGTGTAGGGGAGGGTAAGGGAGTGCAGGTGTGAGGGGAGTGCGTGGAGAGGAGGGAGATGAAGGAGTGTAGGGTGTGAGATGTGTGTGAGGTGTTCATGGGGATGAGAGAGCACGGGTGTGAGGGGGGGGTGTACGTGTGACGGGTGCATATATGGGAGGTGATGAAGGAGCGTGGGGTGTGAGATGCGTGTGTACACGAGACATGGAGTGTGCGGGAGTGCGGGGGGCATGTGCAGTGTGGGAGGCTGTGAGTGTGAGGTGAGTGTGAAAGGTGAATGTGTGAGGGATGTGTGTATGGGGTGGTGAAAGAACGTGGGTGTGAGGGATGTGTATGTAGGTGTGAGGGAGTGGGGAGTGAGGCATGTGTGTGTGTGAGGGAGCACGGGGTGTGAGGTGTGCGCCTGTGGTGAGGAGATGGAGCATGAGTGTGTGGGGTGTTTGTACATGTGGTGAGGAGATGAGGGAACACGGGTGTGAGGTGTATGTGGAGGGATGAAGGAGTGTGGGGTGTGAGGGATGTGTGGCGCAGGGTGAGTGGGGCGAGGAGATGAGGGAGCACACGGTGTGAGCTGTGTGTGTGTAGTGAGATGAGGGAGCACGGGTGTGAGGTGTGTGTGTGTGGTGAGGAGATGAGGGAGC
>VZRU01021053.1:372265-547341 GCA_013398155.1 Pedionomus torquatus | reverse complement strand
TTAAAATATATTATCTTAATTCTTTACCTCTTTTAGGAGAAAAAGCAGAGCCAAAAAAGCTTGTCACACAAGCTATATATCTTTGTGAAAAATTGCAATACAAACTTTAATTCTTTGATTTTGTCTGCTGGCAGCTAGCTGACACATCCTTGGCAGCTAGTGCTAGATAAATTGGTGGTCTTAGTTCAGTTCCAGGGGGACTCTTAGGCATAACCAGAAGCAGTATTGACAATGTTTGTGTACACACCAAGAATCAATGGGGATGGGATACATTAACAATCTTCTGCTCTGGGAGTACCTCTGCTGGATGCAAGAGCCTGTGCTAGGAGAGTTTTTCTGCTGTAGTCCTATGTGAACATACGGTGTAGAATTTAAGTCTTGGCTCTTTAGGAATTGCCAGTCAGCAGCTTCCCATTGCTCTGAGTGAGTAATAAAAGTGTAAATAAAGAAGCTATGTTATGTCTCAGAATTACTGGGTGGCAGTTGTCTGAACAGTTGTACTTACGCTAGAATCTCAGCAAGTGCAAACACTCAGACATCTGGTTGTTTCACACATGCCTAGTCTGCTTGTGTTAGCTCCTTGTGTATGTGTTAGCTGCTGAAACTAACATCAACACTACGCAGAAGTACTTTTTAAAGCAGTAAGTGCAAGCCTGAGTTCCTCAATCAAGCAAACATTGAGCACAAAGGGTGCAAAAGACAGAAATGAGGCGAAAATTCAGTGGTTTGAATGTACTGCTGGCCCTGCTTCTGTGTTTACTAGGAAAAGCCGGTCAGTTCCAGCAAAGTAAAACTGGTTTGGAAAAAGTTTAGTTATAAAAGTCAGTATATAGAACACTGCACTTGTGTGGCTTTCCTGCACTTCTTGATTTTTGATGAGGAGCTGGAACTTCAGAGATGCCGCAAAAAGGAAGTTTCTTCCTCTGTAATTTTTTAGCTCCAAGGTTCATACTTAAAATTTGAAGATGAATTAAAGAAGTAGTTGAATCCTGAAATTCACAGCACAAACATGTCCTTCAGAACAGGAAGGTTTATTTTTGGTATGTTTTGCACCTCTCTGCACACTTCTGATCTTCCAAAGCTATAGCTGCCTCCTTTTAATTTATTTGAAAGACAGTCAACATCCTTGTTGGGTGTTGTCTTAATTCTCCTTATTTTCATGTTAAAATACTTTTTTTCACCAGTTCTGACTTTGTCAGAGTCGGTTACTGCCTTTTTCAAACCAACGCAGAACCGAAATAAAAACAGGAGCATGACATATCTCTGTGAATCATGATACTATTGAACCTTTTTAATCGGAGATCAGTGAGATTTTGAGGGAGGGTCGTTTGGGGAGAGATGAATTAATGATCTCACAGGAACATCGTTTTCCTTTTCTCTCACCCCAGCTGATGTAATCTTTGTAGAAAGCAAGACTTATGCTTGAGACACTGATACAGTGGGTACCATAGCCCAACATAGTGCTAAACAGTTTTTCCCCACTTTGCTCAATTCATCATTGCCACACCACTGCATCTTTCTATCTCATCCTGTTTCTCACACCACAAATTCTTTGTTGTCCCACTTTTCTGTTCTGCTGTAGCAGTTTACAAGGTGGGATGGATATACCTCTGTCTAAGGGGAAGCAGAGAACATGGTGTTTTGAGCCTTCTTACATCTACTGCTGGAGCAGGAAAGTGACACTATTGCTTGACTCCGAGGAGGTGAACACATGAAAGTCCACTGGGACTGGTTGGTGCAGAGCAGAACACAATATTAATATTGAGGATACTTTGGGATTATAATTTCAGTACTTCCTGGCTATTGCAAACAATTGGAAATGCCAGTGTATGTTATTTTTCCATTTTCCTGGAATCCCTGTTTAATATCTTTATATTAGAGTACCCTAGACCAAACCAGAAGATATTCCTACCAATTTCACTTTGATTCCCCACTTAGGGCTTTGATTTACGTTAGTATGCATGTTTAAATGAGGTGACAGTTACTGCCATGTCTATTTGGCCTGCCACATTCCTAGGAGTCGAAGTCCTGTGGTATGAATGGATGTCTGGGATTTGTATCCTCAGCTGCTATAGTTTACAGCTTAATTTATAAATGCAGACTAAAGACTGCAGTGGTTTAAATGCTTAAATGTTGCGTTGTAGAGGACAGTGCTTAAGCAACAGATGCACGTTCTGTGCAGTGTTGTCTCAGAGGTATAACCTTCAGGAGAGGGAGGAACAGTATGCAGAGGACAATTATTGCTTCAGCTATCTCATTTAAATCAGCTTGCAAATGAGAGTCACAGTCCTTAGCCCGAGTGCATGTTAATTAACAGTTTATAGTTATCTCTAGGATGGCAACTGGAGTGGCTGAGGCACTTGTCTATTTTGCCTTTCAGACATAGGAAACATTAGGAAAGTGATACCTGGGATACCTGGATAGCTTTCAAACGCAAGCCTGGGAGCTTTCAAACACAGTATTTGCCAGAGCTGCTCTGTTGGAGGTCTCAGTCAGTGCTATATCGCTGGGCTGGCTGTCAGGATGCTGTGGATATCCGTTTTATTTGGACTGTGTGAGGGCAGTTGCTTTGAGGGTGGAAGAGCTCAGGCATGGCCTTGCTGTACAACTGACTGAGCTGTGATAGCTCTTCCAACCCGTTGCTGGTCACCCAAGTCATCTGCAGTGAGCCTCCACCAGAAGACTAGAGCTTGCTTTTTAGAATGAAGAAGTGTTAAATACAGATGATACTGGAGCAACAATTTCAAAGGAGGAAGAGAAACATGTGCTGTCTTAGTCTGCTTCTGTTTTCTAGGCTTATGCCATTTTCTTATATTTGCTGTGTAAGCAAGCTTTAGCTGAGCTGGTGGAAAAGTGAAAACTGGTGGATGAAGTGAAAGCAAATTCCCTAGGTGTGGTTTGGGTGTTTTTTGTTTGCATGTGAGGTTGTTTGGTTTTTTTTGTTTGTTTTGTATGTGAGGAGTAATTTGGGCCACCAAATTACCATGGTGTAATTTTGATACACCATCTGAGGCACCAGTGACAGAAATCTTATGATCTTTTCATTGCAAAGCTTCTTATTTAGAGATGTATTACCTGTCCATTCTAATGTGCATTTAAGTGGAATTTGGCTAAATGAATAATTTCTGTCTTCACTCATCATTATATAAATCTTTTCTTAAAGGAAAAAGAGTCTGTCTTTCCCATCAGTCTAAATGCCAGGCAGTGACATGAACTAGTTATAAATCTCCCTGTATGTTCTGTGTCTTGGTAAAATGATACTCAGTTGCCAAGCTTCCCTGTTTTTCTTGGGTGACTATGCTGCCTTTAGAAGCTTTTAGATAGCTTTTAGATAGATAGAAGCTTTTAGATAGCTTTTTTTTTTTTTTTTTTTTTTTGCTTAGAGTGCACAATGTCATCCATTGGGAATGTCCCTCCAATTAGAGACATTCAACATTACTTCCAGCACATACTTCTTCATATGAAGCTCTGTGATGCTGTCAGGATCTGGGATGACTCTCCAAAGGGGTGATCTGTTTTGGAGTACCTGGAAAAAAAAGATTCGATGCGCCATGATACATAGATCTCCTTACCAGCACTCTTCTGAAAATGGGGGTTCTGTTTGTGCCTGATGAGGCAGTCCTTTTATCACACTTTAACCTTGTTGGTGGAGTTATTCTGGTTGTAGGAGTAAGGGAGAAGGAAGAGAAAAGATGTATATCAATTTCAGATTAGTTTAAAATGTGAAGTTCTGACCTGCAAAGAAATCCTATAGCAAGTTCTCTCTCCACATCTTTCTTTAATCAGTGCTGAAATGAGATTTATGTGACTGAAATGAGATTTATGCGAGGTGTGCATGTTGTGCATACCAGAATTTCATACCCAATGAAGAAGTTCTGATTGGTTTCAGACAGAATATATTTCAGGAGAGATGGACAGCAGTCGTGAAACTCCAGTTCCATCTCTTTTTGTAGAATACATAGGTGTGTGGGCAAGGGAGGGTTATTATGAGGCAGAAGGATATACAACGTTTCAAATAGCATCAACTAGGAAAGTTTTCATGGGTGCAGGACTTGAGTAATTGTATAAAGGTCTTCTGATGCAGGATTACAGGAGAATGCTGAAAGGTTGTTAAGTTAATCTTCAGAGCTATGGGGCAGGTTTTTCTGTTATTGTTGGTATTACTTGCACAAGCCCATGCGTTTTCCTGGATTCATCTGCCCTTACTGTTCATTTGCCAGCTCTAATTGGAGCTACCCCTATATCAATCATAGTATGAAATTACTGTAATTATTAGTGACTCCGGTACTTATTTTAACATTCAAGTTGATAAACAGAAAGGTGTGAACTGCTGAGCAATAAAGTATCTTTTTTTTTTCCTTTATGTTCTCAATCATTTTGCTTATAAAGGAAATATATACCCAAAGATGTAACGGAGATGGCAAATGAACAGATTAGAAAAATAATGTCCTATGTATTTCAGATTCAGCTGAATTTATAGTCTGTGTATATATGGAAAACCTTAATTTTGCAGGCAGTATTACAAAAGCGGGAGTGGCAATATTTTTGCAAACCTCTGAAATTGGTTTTCTGTGCAGTAAGTGGTGAATACACACCTGAAGAGGGAAGGGATTGGTCTGTAGGTTTGTACCCACACAAAACTAGGTGTTGTGTGCACAGGGCCTGAGTTCTGCACCCTCTGCAGCAGGAAGGCCCTGCACCCCACTTACTGTCTAGGAAGAGTGGCCTGGCTAGAATACTGGCACCATCTCACCTAAATATCTTGTTGGGCAGTAAATTGCTACTAGTTTGGAGCAGTTTCCTGCTTTCTATGTGTTTATATTTTTAGTTTCTAAAACTTACACCAGGAATAGTTCCTCCCATATCAAGTATGTGCTTTGCCCATTTATTAATGGAATATACCTTGTAAACTATAGCGGAATTACGGGATCCTTCTTTCTTGGTAGTGAATTCTTGGCTATTACTGATTCAAGTAGAATCTTGATGAGTTTAACTAGGAGTCATAACTATAAATTCCTAACCTACTGATGTGTGGTACCAACTGCTAAAGCATGCATGAGCTGAAAATCTTGGCAGAGTCTGAAGTGAGTTATGGAGGGTATTCATGCATAAATAGTGTGGTGCTAAATATTAGATGATGCTGCTCCTCAGCAGCTCATCAGGTCTTGAATTCTCTAGCAATAGTGGCTGTTTCTTCAACAAAACAAATACATAGTGAATATGAAAAAAGAGCAATAAAATTGTTGGTTTATGTTGCAAATCTGTCATTAAATAAAAGGTCAGGGAGATATAGATTCACTTCAGGGGTGGGAATGCAGTAGAAAGTTTGAACCCTGCTGCTCTGAATTTTCAAATGAAAAAATAGGATCTACAAATGAGAGGAGGAAACTGGGGTCAGCAGCTCTTCAGAGGCAGAAACAACTCAAACAGAAGGAGAGACACTGTCCCTTGTGACATCCTAGTCTCCAAACTGGAAAGTCACGGGTTCGATGGATGGACCACTCAGTGGATAAGGAACTGGCTGGATGGCCGCACTCAAAGGGTTGTGGCCAACGGCTCAATGTCCAAGTGACGGCTGGTGACAAGTGGTGTCCCACAAGGGTCAGTACTGGGACCAGTGCTATTTAACATCTTTGTCGGAGACATGGACAGTGGGATAGAATGCACCCTCAGCAAGTTTGCTGATGACACCAAGCTTGGTGGCGCAGTCAACACACTGGAGGGAAGGGATGCCATCCAGAGGGACCTGGACAGGCTTGAGAGGTGGGCTAGTGCAAATGAAATGAAGTTCAACCAAGCCAAGTGCAGAGTCCTGCTCCTGGGACGTGGCAATCCCAGGCACAAATACAGGTAGGGCAGAGAATAAATTACATAGTCTTTTTTGTTTATCTGTATTTGTGACAGACGTAATAATCATCTACAAGGACAGGGAATGCTGTGGGAGAGAGTGTGGACATGGGAAAAAGATTAATGGGTTCTAAAGTAAGAATGACTACATTCTGGAAAGCGCTTTTGAAGTAGTCTGATACTAGTAAAAATCAGGCACAAATAATAAATTCTTATACCCATATGGCTAGAATGTAAATAATTCTTATATTATTATTATTGAAGCTCTTTGTTTAACAGCACAATGTCTAGTTTTATTTATAAGTTTCCCAAGTTGTTGATGTCCAGAAAAGAGTAAGAGCAATGCTCTTAACGTAAAACCTGAATTCATTTGGATTGCTTACACTGAAAAAGGTAAATATAAGAGGATGTAGTAACAGTCTTCAAAGTATATTAAAAATATCCCAACCTGTTGCTGAGATTAAGGGAGTGGACTCTTCTCTATATCCATAGTTGACAGGTCAGGAAGTAATGGGCTTAAATTGCAGCCACCAAGAAACTTTGAAGATGCTTTCAAAAAGCCAGGATAATGAAGCAGTGGAATAGATAAAGGGAATGCTGTGAAGTGTCTGAAACCAGTTCTTGTTGAGGATGAATGAGGCTAACTGCTGCCAGAAGTGTAAAAGATACTGCGTGCTTGCCTTGGTGTATGGGGTGGCATTCTGATCTCTTACAGTCCCAATTTCCTTCATTGTTTGATTTTAAACAGTGGAGAGGAGTTAGTCAAAGGCTTTTTTAAATTGCTTTTAGGTAGCTGTCAGATTATTCCTTCTTACCTCACTTTGTGTATTCATAACCCTTATCCTTTTGGTCTAATTGAAATATGTGAGGGCTTTTAATATATCTGAGTGAAAAGTTAGGGAGTTCAGCTTGAAGTGTTCCTTTGGTGCCTCGAAGTAAGCTGGCTGGCACTGTGCTGAAGCAAAGTAGTTCATACAAACTGGCTGAGAGCAGGCACAATAACATCCAGTAGCCAAGTGATAACCAAGTAGAAGGGGTGGTGAAGTTCTAAATCTAAATTACTAGCAAAGTAATTGTGACTTAGCTTTGTAAGCCACTCCAAACATTTCACTCTAACTTTTTCAAAAGGCAACTATATTTAAAATACTGAACAAATCCCTGAAGACATAAAAAAGGGGTAGCTTTCATTGTGTGTGTTTTTTTTGTTGTTTTGGTTTGTTGTTTTTTTTTTTTTTTTAATATAATTCGGGCAGAGAATATATATATTCTCTCTCTATATTTAATAATGTGATATAATATAATTTTGGGCAGAGAATTTATATAAANAGCCTGGAGAAGAGAAGGCTCTAAGGGAGACCTTAGAGCAGCCTTCCAGTATCTGAAGGGAGCTCCAGGAGAGCTGGAGAGGGACCCTTTGTCAGGAAGTGGAGTGATAGGACAAGGGGTAATGGTTTTAAACTAGAGGATGGTTGATTTAGATTGGCTATTAGGAAGAAATTCTTTCCTGTGAGGGTGGTGAGGCACTGGAACAGGTTCCTCAGGGAAGTGGTGGCTGCCCCATCCCTGGAGGGGTTCAAGGCCAGGCTGGATGGGGCTTTGAGCAACCTGGTCTGGTGGGAGGTGTTGCTGCTCATGGCAGGGGATTGGAACTCGATGATCTCTGAGGTCCCCTCCAACTCTAAACATTCTGTGATTCTATGATCGTATGATATAATAGTAAAACAAGTGAAACAAAAATAATCTTGGAACTACAAACTTCCCCAAAGTCAGAATGTGCAATCCAGTTCTGTGGTGCTGTTACCAGTGGTAGGAAGGGATACCATGGGGAACATCCTGTGATATTGCATGAATATATATATATACACACACACACACACAGTCCTCCCTTTTTGCCAGGTAATTTCTTTTCTTTCTGGTTTCAAGAATGTCCTGCAAATGTGGTAACCTGAAGACTTTTTGACAATCCATATATAATCTTTGGAAGTTCTTACCTTGTATAAAATTAGCCAAAGTCTCTTTTAAGTGACGTGGCTTATATATTTTTAATTCAGAATGTTTCAGAAAATTCCCTCCCTCTTCTATTTCATTCTTACCTGAAAAATATCAGCTAGATTTAAACTACTTTGGCATCCAAAAGACAACAATATAGATTTGTGACTAATATCCTCCATCACAGGAAAAAAACAGTGGTTTTACACTTTTTTTGTATGCTTTTGTAGATACACAAAACCACTTAACTTGATTAAGAATTTTCTCCTGATTGGTACAGTGAGCAACTCTCCCATGTTTCTGCCTAGTCAGTTGGGGCAAAGGAATAAGAGCATGTTTTATCTGCCTGGATTCTCAAAGGCATAAATCACTGGACCATTTTCAGTTGTATATTGACATTCTCTTTCCAGGTTCTCTTGGGAGAACTAGAGGCTGCCCATCAGCTTTCCCTACACACCTGGCTCTGCTGTCTCAGCACAGAGGAGCACCGTGGTAGGATGGAGGTTTGCTGTGGAGATAGAAGAATCTTGCCCATTGTTCATAAGTTAGAATTTAGCTCCAGAACCTGGCTGGTTTCACCTTTTTTGAACATCCTTGGCATCCAGCTACCTCATTTACTGTCATCTTTGTCCTGGCTAGTTTCATTTTGCTGTGAAGGGGCTTCCTCACACCGCTTCCTTATTTTTCTCCCTTGTAGACAGCATTTTCCCCTTAGCACTCTTGCCTCTTAGCCCAATGTTCCCACACTTTATAAATATGCTTGCAGTGGTGCCATAAGCTGTCCCTTCTTATTTATGGATAGAGTTGCAAATTTGATCCAGATGGTGCTGTTTTCTAAAGTCTGCTTCTGAAATCTGCTTGCAAGATACGATCTGCCTGAGCATATGCCTGATCGGCTGTTTTCAGGAGATCTCCTTTCAGGACTCCTAGTTATTTTTGCTGTATCGAAGTTGTGTTTCCTTAAATACCTTGAGTCAGTGGGATTGGACCCTTTCGTTTGCCACAGCAGCCCAGGCAGCGTCTAAAAGCTGCTTAGACTTAATTGTTATTTTGTCATATTGGTTTCCAGGAGACTTTGTGCTCTTTGAGCTTAATGAGAACACAATATTACTTTGTGATATGTAGTAAAATGGCAATTAATGATACCATTAGTAATAATTGGTGACTTTGTATCAAGAGACATTTGACAGTAGCTCTAGCTATAACAGGGGATGTGGTTTCTCAGAATGCATAGCCAAGTGCCAGCCACTTTTCATGGTACAGATGCTAGCTGGGCATGTTCAAAGTACCCAAAACCACTCACAGCTTGCACACTATTCTTCTCGGTTTCTCTTGTGGGCTCTTACAGCTCATATTACCTTTTGCTCTTTTCTCTCACTCTGCTATGTCTTTACGTGTTACATTCCTTTTTTTCCTCAAAATTGGAAAAAAAAATATCTTTGGAGTGTAGTGTGTGTTAGCAAATTTTTCTTAAGCATGTAAGTTATCACAGAAGGCCTTGAGGAGGCCTTTGACAGCTTTAATTGTACAAAGTTGTATCTCTGGAGAGCTGAATAAACCCATGGTTGTACAGCAGAGGTGTGGAAGGAAGCATGGTGAAATGTGTGCTTCAGTCGAATTGAGACCAGCTTGTGGAGTAAGAGTGTACCAGCTCTGAAAGGCTCAGAACGCACAATGCAAAGAATTAAAATACCACTCTCCCCACACCCCATTCTCCCAAAGAATCCTACCAAACCCCCCTTTTGACGGCTGAAGTCTTATGGTTGGCAGGCCTCTGCTCTGTATCATTTGTCATGTAGTTCATTTGTTGGTCCATAGTTGTCAGTTTACACGTTCAGCTACTATTATAGAAATTAGCAGGAGAAGCATGGGTGGCATTTTCTTCTTCCACTGGAAACCTGAATTGTGCATTTTCACAGAACAGAGCTCTGCTTTGTTCGTACATTTAAAACTATTAGTGACTGGCTTTGAGGAGACTGAATAACTAATGACTGTGAGGGAAAAATAATGCAAATAGTTTTTGTCTTGAGCTTTCAAATCACAGTGACTGCGTTGCGAAAAAAAAAAAGAGACTTACAAAACTTTGCCATCACCTTCCACAACTTCAGGGTCAGGGAAACTTCACAAAACCTTCCTTTGAGTGTTAGTGCCACACTGCACAAAACATGAAGGACAGTGACCCAAAGCTGTTCAGACGACAGCCAGCTGCTGTTGACAGCTACTGAACAGATACGTGCTTTGATGTGTAGAATTGTCGAGGCAATTTGACTTCTCTGTTTCAATGGATATAAAACCTCAACAGTGTGTTAAGTGCTGGGTAAAAGAGAGCCTGGAGCTCTCTCCTGCAGAAGAAGGGCAGTTGTTCTGTTGCTTTGCATTCATGTTGCACTTTTTTGATAGTTCTGTTTCTGTAAACAGAAGCAATGCATATCTCTTCAGACAACACGTTAATAAGACTAGCCTCTGGAAAAAGTTATGGCATCGGAAACCATTGGTGTTTGTGGACCACTACTTGATTATTTGGCAAAATTGGTATGTAGAACTGGGAGAAGAGTTACTTCTGCCTCAAGTATCTTACCTAGTGTCACCATCCTAGCAGTGACACGCTGTTAAAAATTCACTCTTCTGGCAACAAAATAATATTAACTATCTTGAAACTTGTTCCTTGGAGGAATTTGACTTAGCAACTGTCACTGTGCCCTGGTGTGTGTCTCTGGAAGTGTTGTGAAGAGTCATGAACGCTCCCAGTCCGAAGAGATGAGTATACAGCACCAAGAGAGAACACAGGAACAAACAAGCAGATTGCCTTCTGTTGTTACTCGCTTATTCTTACAGCTCTGCAAAGAGCTCTGCTGGTCCAGGTCTTCTTCATGTTAGTGGAGTACTGAGGCAGGTCATTTAGAATAGAGACTTACCCTTTCTTTCTATCTCGTGCAGTGTACTGCTGAGCAAACCTGTAAATGTTTGTTTTAAATCACAGAATTGTCAGAGTTGGAAGGAACCTCTAGAGATCATCTAGTGCAACTCCCCTGCTAAAGCAGGATTGTCCAGAGCACATCACTCAGGACTGCATCCAGACGGGTCTTGAAGGTCTCCAGAGAAGGGGACTCTTCAACCGCCCTGGGCAGCCTGTTCCAGGGCTCTGTCTCCTTCACCCTAAAGAAGTTTTTCCCCATATTCAAATGGCACTTCCTGTACACCAGCTTGTGTCCATTGCCCCTCATCCTGTTGCTGGCAACCACTGAAATCACATAGATCTCCAAAACTGAGGAGAGTTTTCTAATTCTAAATATGTAGAGAACTATGTTTTTTCACAGCAGAATGCTGAGTCTTGAACTAACCCCTGCCGAGAAGGTCCCCTCCCTTCTCCACTGCTTTTTAACTAATTGGAATAAAATAGCACAATATAATGCTTTTTTTGGGTTATGTCCTCAAATTGGATTGTTATTTCCTCTTTTTTTTTTTTTTTTTTTTTTTAACCCTACAGACAGTGTTGATAAACTGGTTTTGCCCAGTAAGTGAGAGCAGAAAGTGACATCACTGCACTCAGAACTCGTGTCGCAATGGGGAAATCGGAGTGCATTGTTTGTCCTTACTGTTGCTTTCTCCAGGATTAGCTATTGCAGAAGTTACAGCTTGACTTTACATATTTTTCCTTTGAGACTTGCTGTACGGCACAAAGAATATCCCACCTCTGCAAAGGTTTAGTTCCCATTGAAGTGCTGTTCAGGTGTGTTAACGGAGAGCAGGCTGCCCACACGTTTAGCACGAAGGGATAGCAGTGGGTTGCTTTTGTTTTGTTCTGCCAGACTTTGATGCAGACTAGAAACTCCTGCAGAGCCATTTTAAGAACAGGTGCCAGTTTGAGAGCTTTGCCTTCCCTTCCCTGCGTGCATCGACATCGCTGAGAAGCATGAATTTGATTTATAGGGAGACAGAAACGTAGGGTGGGAAAGGGAACAGGAAAGAGGAAAAAATAGAAAGGAAGGAGGGGAAAGGGGAGAAGTGGCCAAGGAAAGGGAAGTGGAGACAGACAGACAGAAAGACAGAGAAAGAACTGTTTCCCCTTTCATGGGGAAAAGGAGCCTTCAAATCAAGATGACTTAGTTCAGCTGTGCAGGCCACTTAATACCCATGAACTTGCAATTAAATGCGGAAGTGGCAGACAAGAGGCAAGTTAAAAGAAGATATTGTTAAATACTGGAGGATGCAGGGGGAAACTCAGAAAATGGACAGAGCCCAAGTCATGAATAAGCACTCAGTTTCCTGGGATTCTGCTGCTGGTGGGAGGAGTGCTGGAGGTGCTGGAGGCCTCTGTCATTCAGAAACACTCCAGTGGCAGAGGCCCTTTGTCCTTCTCCCCTGGATGCTGCCACAAAGAGGTTTTATTCAATTTCATGGTGCTGAGTCGACAGGCCTCTTTCTACTAAGCGCAGGGTTTCTTCCCTGGGCCAAGCTCTCAGAGAGCTTTGCAGAGAGGTTCTGTGAACCTTGATTGTTGTTTGGCTTGGAAGTACATTGTTTGCAGCTTGAATTTTTCTTGATCTTTTGCCTAGATAACCTCAACTGGTTCCTGCTTTGCTTTGGAAAAGTGCATGTGCCCCATCCGTTTTCCTGTATTATTTTACAGTATGGAAACACCCAGAAGGAGTCAGGATTGTTACTTAGCGGGCTGGCCAGAAGGTTCTGAATTCGTTTTGTTTTCTTTTGGGTTACAGGGTAAGAGCTTGCCTACTCTCCTAATGACAGTTTTCATGTTATTGTGTTTTTCTAATAATCTTTGCTGGCTGATGAGAGGTAATCCCCACTTATTCCTGTAAATTTGATTTACCTCTTCCTTCTGGACAGAAGGTAAGCTCTTATAGTTGAAACATCAGTTAAAACTTTGAAAGCATTTTGGAGTTCTTTAGGCTGGATGATGCTCTGTGTGTGTGATGTTCCTGAGAAATGGGTCTACAATGGTTTGATAGGATAAAGCTATCACATTTATTCCTCTGATATGTACCTTCTGAGTATTGGAATGGGAAAACGTTGTCTTAATGTTCATGAAGACCTTAGTGGAACACAAAGGAGGCTTTGCTAACTTTAACAAAATCTGATCTACAAAATTCATAACCTGTGAGAGCAGAATGGGCATTCTTGTGCCATAATCTGCCAAATTTACTTAATAAAGCAGATTCAGTAAGGACTCAACAGAAAGTGAACACATTCTTTGGGATCAAACCTTGTCTCTTGAATCTGTGGCAAGCATCTGAAATGCTCATGTATTATAGATGTTTCTGTAAACTAGGTTTTTGGGTTTTTTTATTACTCTAAGGACTAAGGCACTATTCAGATTATAGCACATGATTTAAACTGAAATGTGTATATTATTAATAGGGACTAGGATGTGTCCCAGCTTGTAGACTGTGAAAGTAGGTCATTCCAACTCCTCTGTAGCATTACGACTCTAACACCAATTTGCCTCTGCATATGAAATCAGGCTGAGGGAAACCCTTGAATGGGGTGGTTATTTTGATAGCCTCTCTGACTGGTACTGTTGTAACATTCTGACAGTTCCTTTTAACTTGGTTCTCTTCCCAAGGTTCTGTCTGTTTGGTTGTTTGGAATTATTTAGAAGGTTATTTTATTTCTTTCACGTGTACAGGGCTTCTTTTGTGAGGCTGACCTGTGCTGGTGTTACTGTGGAGGGGACAACAAGCAGTTTTTCCTGCTATCATTTGGCAGGGAAGAGATCCAGAAAGCTGATGCAAAGCTAGTAGTTCTTTTTGTTACTACAGTGCTGTGTGGATTAGGCATTGTTGTAAAGGAGACATTTGGCTGCCCGATACCAGTTGTCTGCAAATTGTATCTACATGCAAATGTAGCTGTTAATTAACTCTGCATTTTTAACTTGTCACAGCCGAGTGTACTGGCAGTGGATAGGATACTGCACTACCCGCTATTGCATAGAGATTATTCCTAGTAATTATTGATGTATTGTGGGGCCCACTTTGTGTGAATTTCTCATGCTGTGTCCAATGCACCTTGCTATCCACTGAATATGCTCTCTCACATCAGCAAGGTGCACCCAGGCTGATTGGGAAAACCGATACAAAATTTCACCTTTTGTATCAATATAAGCAGCTGCTTTGATCACAAACCGTGAAATGACTGGAAGACTCTGAATGACATGTAGTCTTAAGCATTTTATGATACTTTCTTTGGGCTGGAGGATCCCTCTGAAAGTTTTATGGAACATTTCAGGTCTGCAGAAGAGCTAGGCTGGTTATCACAGAACAGGTTGTGTCTTAAATACAGGCTATTGATAGATGCCTACTTCTTGTAGTCAACACTGTCAGTCTTGGATGGAATGTGAAATAAAGCAGCTTCCCATCATTGAGACTGCTAGTGTCTCCCAAACTTTTGTTTGTGGTTAAGGAAAGCATTGCTGGGAATTTTACTCTGAGGAGTTCATCTCTCCCTCATTTCCAGCTCTCAGTACTCCTGGCTAATTTGGTGATTTGGCCTTTGGGCAAAGATTCCTGTCTAAGGGAAGAAGTGTCTGTTTATAATTTTTATTTCGTTCCTCTCTGTTTTCAAGCACATGGAAAAAATGTGGAATAAACAATGTTGAATAAATTTACTCTGCACTGTCATCTCCATGATTTAATCACAAACTACTGGGGCTGCATTATGCTTTGCCAGCATGAATGTTTTATCTCATGAGGCCTTTCAGGCTGCTGCATGAGTTGCCTTTGCTGCCTAAACCAAATCCCTGGACAGGATTATTGCCCCGTGGCAGGCAGCCATTTCACTATTTCTTGAAACACTCAATTCCAGTGGCTAGTTCTAGTTCTGTTACTGTGACCAGTTGGCCAGCATGCAACCTGTGATTCTTTGCTTGAGCAAAAAGAAGATTGGTAGAAAGGGATGGCGGATTCATGGGAGGACAGGACGAACAATGGGAAAGGGACAACACTTTAGGTTCAGGTGAGAATCAAAGACAGGTAGAGGAAATAAACAGTTGTTTTTTTTCCTAGCAAGATTGATTACACATTAACAGCTGGCAATGATGTGTCAAATATCTCTTTTGTTGCAGTCCTGCACCAACAGCCATATGGTAGCGCTGTGAAGGAGTTAAACACCAGGCAAGCTCCGGCTGGCCCTACCTTCAGTTAACTCATACTTTTTTTCCCCAATGTAAGCAAATGCTCTTTTCCACTCTTTTACATGTTTCACTGGGATTTCAAAATAAGGAGACAGGATTTATTTTCTTCATTTGGGTAACATTTCTTTTTCTCTGTACACTGTAAAGCAAGTAAGAGCTCATTGTTAAGAAATAGTATCACATAGAATGCAGTTGTTTCTGTTAGCAGGACTCAGAGTAGTGTGGCATAGAATACAGATACAGTAGCTAAGGTGTACCTTAGCTACCAGCATTTTAAATGTACCAGCATTTTAAAAACATATACATGTATACATGTTTCAAAGGGGAAGTAAGAAAAGATGGCAAGGAAAGATGATTAATGTCAGCCAGCATTTTGGGTAGAGGCTGGGACAAGCTCTCAGAATTGGATTGGGCAAAGTGATGCAATGGAGACAGATTGTCCCCTGTTGTAAACTGGCTGAATTCTCTGTTGGATTCAGTACAGACAGATTATTCTGGGCCATGCTTTTCAGGAAGGAACTCTTTCTGTCAGAGGCCAAAGGACCATCATAATATATAAGGAGAGAGATCCAATGCTGCAGGTTAGCATGGCTGAGTATCCTGTAGCCAGGGTGGGCAGTGTTAAAGGGGAAATGCTGTCTGTTCATGGAACACTGGGTAAGGGACACATCTGCATCCTAAGCCAGTGTATCTGAGGTGGAATGAGTTATGTGATGGACTTTGTGTGTAGCTCAAGTGCAGATTCAGTGGAGCATAGTAATATCGCATATTTCTGTACTCTTTGTGTTTCATGACTTGCGACTCCCTCATTTTCTCCTGGGAGTTTGCATCCTTTTGCATATGGAAACCTGCCTCACCGATGTGGGATGTGTGAATAAAACCTCCCGGTTGAAACACCTTAGCTGAATTTTCTCTAGAAAGGTGATTCTCTTCAGTAATTCCTCAAAATGGTCCTGACTAGTAGTCCTGTTGACATTTGTACAAAAAGTTCAGGCTATTATAAGAACAGATGACCAAAGAATGTAGGGCTGTGACTAGAGAATGCAGGGCTGCAGTGTATTGGTTGGGCAGTCTTGAGATCCCAAGAGTAAGTGAAACGAACCTTGTGTTCCCCTTTTGGTTGATTTAGTTTTCTAAAATGTGAATTCAGCTTTTTTTTTTTATCAACACTTGAATCCTCTCAAAAAATAGAAAAGAAAAATTTAAAAAAAAAATCTTATGAAACCTGACACCAAACAGCGTTTTCCCTACGGATGAAGCAACTGGGGGCAGTGGAGAAGGGTCTAAAGGGTCAAGAAAACAAATTTTTCACTTTGTGATGGCTGGTACCGGTTCTGGAGTCACCTGGATTTTACCTGGGAAAACTGCAAGCAGAAAGTTATTTAGTAATTTTGTGTCAGTCCTGAGCGAACTGTCAGGTGTTCTTTGTTCTTGAGGCACATGTATTTATTAACAATCTCAATCTTTCTTGACTAAGTCTGTGGTGTTCAGATACCCCCCCTAATGCTTTTGAAAGCTGAAGCACAGCAATGGGTTCACTTGGCTGCTGTTGGCTGGAGCTCCCTTGGCACTCACTGTCGCTCATCTGTTGTTGTACATTATTCAGAGGCAGTCGAGTGGAGACAGTTTTATACAAGTTCACAGGAAGAAAATGAGGGCAAATCTCCAGGAGATGGTTCTGGCTGATAGTAAGTTCTCCCAGATGAGACCACTGCAGAGAGGAGCTGCTCAAAATGATTACATTTCCTTCTCATGAGTTACTTGTTACGGACACCAAATCAAAGTGAGCTCAGGAATAATGCAGAAGAGTTCTTAAATCCTCATATAGTCCTTGCATCTTAAAGACCTTTTGTAGTTGTTTAATGCAGCATTTAGAAAGTTTAAAGCTGTGTCTGCAAAGATAATGGTAAATAATAAAAATACTTAGCAAGACCCTAGTGGAGCTGAATCACCACTGCTCTCAAGATTTATGTATCTAAAGTCTAAAGTATCTAAGTCTAGAGAGGAAAGGGAGAACTAAAGAGTTAACCATGATTACAGACTGAGATCACCAGGAAGTTTTGGCACTGATTCTAAGGGCAGCTATAGGAATTCTGAAGTTGATATGTATGTTACAACCTGGTCTAAAAGCAACACAGGTGGCACATGACTCTTTATGCGTTGTTGTTTCAGTAGATTTTTATGTATCGTCTTTGCTAATAAGCGTATTTTTTTTGTGAAGTACCACAGTCTTGCCAGTGACTGTTTTAGTAGAAAAGATACATCATTTTGGCTTAGTAGTCTTCCTGAAGAAGTTCTGTCAACTACTGAATTAAATTTAATTTGATAATTAGCCCTTTCTGTGAAAGGAGTATGATATCTGAGTTCCAGTCAGTGACCTAAAGATCTCATCTAACAGCCAATAATACTGAGGGTGACATAATAACAGACTGGCTCTTACCTTTAACTGAAATTCCCAGATGTACTGCTTTCTCTAGTACTTACATGGGCTGGAGCATTTGCAGCCTTGTTCTGCATCCAGGACAGTGTAGGTGTTAAATGTTTACTGTAATGTTACATTGACACGCGCAAACAGAGGTAACCTATATCATTGTCATCTTATTATGTAGCCCCTGTATTTTAAGTTTTTGTTTCTTGCAATTGAATTAATTCCAGTGAACATAATTTCACTAGGTCAAATGAAATCAAACAAATAAGATGCTGCCCACAGAAAATTCTGAGCCTTTTTTTAGTCTTCCCTTATCCTTTTTTCCTGTATTCATGTATCTTACTAGACTAATTTCTGGATCAATCATGTGTTTCCAGAGGCAGAATTAAAAAAGGTGTTTTGAATTCTAAATCAGATTGTGGCCTGCAGGCTGCTTTTGTAGATGGCTTTGATTTCATGTATGTTGATGTTCAGCACTTGCTTTGACTGCTGTATGTCGCTGCTGGAGATGACCGAGATATTTTCTTTGCAGCCTGTTAGCCAGAAGAGAGGGAGATAGACAAAGACAAAACCTTATCATCTGTGATCTTTAGCAGAGCTATTAGTTACTGGAAAGGGGATGTGATGTTGTAGTTACTGCAACAAGAGAAGAAGATGGCCTTCATGTGCTCTGTAGTTCAGCAAGGGAAGGATGCTGTAGTTTGGATCACTGTTCTATGCAGAAAAGATAATTTTGCACCTCTTGGGGGTTTGTTATTTCTAGACAAAAGCTTATTTTTTCTTGTTTTTGTCTATTAATGTCATTGGATCAGACTGGGTTCCCAGGAAGACTGCAAATAATTCCTTTAGAAGAAGCTTCATGTTGCAGTCTCTAGGAGAAATTTAGCACACTGTAACTAAATGGCCTGCTTCATAGTACTGACTGACTTTCAGTATTCCCTCTGCCCTGCAGATACATGCTTGCAAAGGGCTTGAATGAGTGAAGCTCTACTGAAGCATTAAGGGGAAGGAGGAAGTCAGGAATGAAGCAATAGAGAAGGTGAACCAGAGGGAAATGGACAAGAAACACTCTCCTTTTTTTTTCATACGCACCATTAGGAATAGTGGAAGTGACAGAAAAGAAATGGAACTGAAAGGAATACACACACAGATCCGTGGCTTTTTGCTCATGGCCTGCCTATATTTTGCCTTTTCTTCTGAACTAGCCTCTCAACATGCAGGAGATGTGGCTACCCAAAAGCACTGGATTTTGTACACACGCAGCATAGCCAGTACATCCCAGGAAGTGATGGGTTCTTGCATGCTACTCCAGTTTGGCATTGAAAAGGAAATTCTATGCTTTTAAACTCAGAAGCAGGATAGATAGCCTACCTGTCCATCAGGCTGAATACCTCAGAGCATCAAACAGTGCAAGGCTTTTCCAGGCAATCAGGAGCTGCTGCCCCAGATACTGGCTGGCTGCGGGTTTTCTGTTGCCACAATGAACTGTTGTGGAATTGGTTTCCTGCAGCCTTCCCTCCTGTTTTGTGTGACTAATTACTGTGGTACTGTCACTATGAAGGGTTAAAAATGATTTCTCAAGAACTGCTTTGTATCACATCTCTGCTTGGGGGAGTCTTTCTTTATAATTTCTTGCAGCTAGTAACTGAAATGAAAACAGGCCAGGGCCCCACACCTATCAGGTAAGTGCTACGATCTCCCCCATGGAGCTCTGTGTTTGAAATTATTCATGGCTTGACAGGACTGCATACAGGCAGCAAGGCTATCTCTGAGTTGGTGTCTGGGCAGTGTCTGGCAGTCTAGCGCTCTCTGTCACCTCTGCCGATAGATCCAAATGCCCTTGTAGATACTCATCACTTCATTGGCATTGCAGATTTGCTACTGAGGCTGCTACATCACTTCAGCAGGGGGTGGAAAAGGTTGGGATGGGGTGTGTGGTGGGGGCAGTGCGCAAGGACTGCCCATCAGACAGCTCAGTACCTTTGCTTCCTTTTCCTTCTGTTACCTGTAGTAGATAACACTGCTGAAGCAGATGACTGGGTGGTACCATCCTCAGAGTGCCAGCACTTAGACCTACATACATATATTTAATGCCACATCATAGACTCTGGTATAAATAGAAGAGCTGTGATGCTGGAGTGTCCTGAGAAGCTAACCCTAAATTAGAGGTGTGGTTCTGAATGTTCTGAATGTGGTTCTGCGGTGGAAGGAACAGGCAAAGGAGAGCCTTCCATGACTTTCCTGTTTAACTCCAACAGTACTGGTTAATGTGTTACACTGGAAGAAATGAAGTACAGAGTAAGGTAATGAGGAAGGAGGAAGATTTAGATGACATTGATCAGTGGTCTCTAGATGAAAGGTATCTATAATCTCCTCTTATGACAGTGAAAGGAACAGTGCGTTCTGGGGCATACAACTGACTGCTGGCTTGGGCATCTTTGAAAAGAGTCAAACTCAAGCAACACTAACCTTTTGCAAAAGAAGCTAAACTTTAAAGAACCCAGATCAATTCCTCGTGTGTGTTACGGAAGAATCCAGAGCAGTTATACTGACTGAGTAGAGATTATCCTCAGGGCAGTCAAGAGCAGAAGTTAGTTCAGGATGTTTTGCTCAAAGATGTTTGATGTTTTCTCTGTTGGGACAAATCCAGGTTATTACACCATTCTGTGCTTGGGCAAAAGAGAAGCTGACATGGTGCTGTTTGTTTGTGTCCATGCTAGCAGATGCACATGCACTGGGCAGCACAGACCTTGCTTTTTTCCCCTGGGATCCTTGAAGACTCCATTGGCAGAATGGAGTGATAGAGAAGAACCAGGACTACTGATTTTTTCTGAATATTATGTGAGAATTGAAATATTCTCTGTCTTGCTTGATTCACAGGAATGATTGTGGCTGCAGTGAGGAAAGTTGAGGGTTGTTGCAGTGAATTCATGGATGTTACTCATTTTGGAAAGCCTTTAGACTCACTGTTCCCTGCTAATGCATTTAGGGCTGCAGTGCATTACAGGCTGAACATCTGGCTTGGTTTTTACAGGCATCACTAGTGTCATCTTCTCCTGAAGTGTTAAATTCCACAAAATACTGTAATTCTAGCCAAGCTGACTAGTTAACCTCTACAGCATCATGAAGCTTGAGTTCACAAGCCTACTCGCATAACGCTGCAAAGAGAACCCAATTGTACAAGACTTAATAAGTCAGGTAGATAGTAACTCTCCTTCACTTCCTTCCATGTTAATATTTTGCATGTGTCTTAAAAATATAGCCCCAGTCAGATATTGTTGGTATCTTATTTGTTTCACTTCCATGCAGTTTTTGTGAGGCTTGATGGTCTTGACACTTCTTGAGACTGACGTCTTCTGCTGCAGCAGGACAAACACAGGCAGTAACAGCACACTTTAACCTTCAGTGCAATACACCTAGTCTCTGAAAGAAAAGTTAAATTTCTGTCCACTCAGACCACCAACAAGATTGCAGATGAGTGCCTGCAGCAGTCGTGGTTTTGGAAGAATTCATTTGTGACTCACAGAACTTTTTTCACACATTTGCCAAATGAGGAAAATAGTAGGGCACTACTAGAGTGAGCTAAATTCAATTTGATGACCAAATTTTTATATAATCATATAAAAA
Source organism: Pedionomus torquatus (assembly GCA_013398155.1). Classification (NCBI taxonomy): domain Eukaryota; kingdom Metazoa; phylum Chordata; class Aves; order Charadriiformes; family Pedionomidae; genus Pedionomus; species Pedionomus torquatus. Next base: position 526,300 of record VZRU01021053.1, on the reverse strand, counting down.
TATTTAGATGAGTATATTTTAAACATTCTTTACCAGCTCCAAACCCCTGAAGTACTCAGTCTTCTTTTCCCTGTATTGTAATTGACTAACATCCAGCAGCGTGATGTACCGGCTTGTGTCTTCTATTCAATGTGTGTCTTGCCCCAGGTGAGAATTACAACTGCCTTGCTGCTGAGATGGTAAAAGCCAAATTACAAAAGAGTCTCTATTCCAAAAAGAGTAGAGACATCAAAGTGAAATGTTGGACAAATGGAGCTACAAAATATTATTGGAGATTTGCTGTTCTTGGATAATGCCAAGGTGATCAGCTGTTGCTCTGGTACAAAGCTTCTCGTCTTGGCTAACAGACCATGGTTGAGTCATTGAGAAAAGGTGTCACTTTTCAGGTATGAAGGCCATCAGTTTTGAGGGAAAACCTTGAATTTATTTTGGCCATGGTGTTCATGGAATTCTAATCCTCGCTGAGGCAATTCGTGGTGTCACCTTATCTTTTTCTAAATAACCGTGATTTGTTTTGTCCTGACTAAAGAAAAGTCTCATGTATTTAGGAAAGTGAAGTCAAGTTGAGCAGTTCTGTGTGTGCAGCCCTTGCAAATTATGCACATAATAAGATGAGGATGAATCCATTTTGTGGATCTTTGGGCCTCTCCCGTTTCCTCTGGAAGTAATTTCCCATGAGCTGAGATGGATTTTAGTAAAGCAGAGAGAATGTTCTCAACAGGGAGCCGCTTGAATGGGAGCTTTTGTACAGGCACAATGTGAACAAAGCAAAATGATAAAATGACGTAAGCATGTCTGCCTTCCTCAAAGGGTGATTTAGTGTCATATTTACCAACAGATTTTGAGGTCAATTCTTTGCTAGAAACAATAGGTCTGTTATTCAAAAGCCAATTTTATAAACCACGATTTAATTAACAGCTACAAATGACAGAAATATAAAAAGATGTTCAATATATGTATGCTTAAATCAGTGAACTAAGGAACCTAGAGTAGATCTGGAGAAATGCACGCGTCTTTGACTTTTAAGCCAGTGAAGTCATCTGAACAGGCTGTGAGAGCCCGGATCTCACCACGGCCTTCACCATTCTGTCCTGCCCTAGATAACATCTACTTCTATTTCATTTTAAATAAGCCTCAACTGGTCTTCTGTGTGACTTAAAAGGGAAAGAACATTACAGCACATACTTTAGGGATGTTTGTATGAGAGTCTGCCTAAAATATGATCAGCTTCATTGAATAGCAGAAAAAATAGTTAAGCTGTTGTGATTAGACTGCTGCTAATTGCACTCGTTAGCTCAGTTTCCATAGGTATGGTTACTTGTATGCTGCTAAATGCAGCACAAACACACTTCTGCATCTGCAGAGGGCCTGCAAGAGTAGATCTGAGCGTGTGAGCTGTGTCACGCATCCAAGTGCTGTGCTAATTGTGAGAACACTGTTGATAACGGCAACTGTGCTAACATTATTCCTGAGATGTGAAAGAAAGGGGGAGGACTTCATCTGCAGTTTACTGTGAGCAGCATCTCTTTGGTACCAGGTCACATATGGAGATCCCATATGATGAGCAGATCATATGTGGAGATCCCACCATTTATTTCTGAGCAAAGTGTGGTCCAGTTATTTGGATGGTATATTTCAAGGTGGCCCTTTAAGAGACAGAAACACGCTTTCACTCCCAAGGCAGTAGGAGGTGAAGGCAGCTGATGTCTTGCACTGGTTTTCTCACCCCCCAGCAAAAGTGTCTCTAGCACAGCTGTTCAGGCAGCAGTGGATAATGGGGACAGATTGTGTAACCCAGCTCAGTGAAAGCGAGGTGTTCCGTATCAGAAAGGGAGAATGTACAAGACGTATGGGAGTAGCGACCCGAGTTTCAGAGCAGTTTGGTGTCTAGCAGGTATCACTGAGCAAATGCATACTCAGGATGTTAGAAAATTAGATAGATTTCTGAAGTTGTTGGAGCAAGTGAAAGTTTTCTGTTTTGGAAACTACTGATGTAACCCCTTTTTTTCTGTATTATTATTTGTATCTGTATTAGTACAACTTTGAGTATTACAGAATAACATTAGCACTGACTTTCAGTATTTTTGTTATCAGGGAAACAAGGTTTGCATCTTCATTTCTCATATTGCATAGTGAATACATATTTATATTGAAGAATGGAGTCTTATCGTTGTCCAGTGAAGATCCTTTCAGACTTAAAAAATATATAATGGAAAAGTTGGTATTAGTTTTATATTTATTAAAACCATATCTTCTTGTGAAGCATGTATACTTTAGGGCCTGACTGTTTTTAATTATGAAAGCATTCTATAGCATTTACTGAGAGATGAGAGACTGTGTGTGCTTTCATGCGGATTCTCTACAAAACATTGTGTCCTTCACTGCTTGTTTTACAGAATTCAAGTTTTGTTCTACGCTAACCTCATTAACTTCATTATGCAATCCTCATCTCTTCCCCAGAGACTTGTCCATTGTCAAGGGCAGCTGCATTTGCTTATTACAAGAACCCCAGTCATTAGTAGCATAAATATAAAGCAAAGCTCTTAATGGAACACCAGATTGCAATTATAAATCAATACAAATTTCTTATTTTAAGTCCAGTAGCAATATATAGCTTTGGATACATTCACCTACTACTTACATATATTTTTAATTGTTTTTCTGCCCAAATTGTCTTCTCTACTAGGTGGAGGAATAAGTAGAGTTTTGTGCCTTGACAAGCAAGACCTTATTAATTTTCAAGATACTTATTTTAAAGATAAAGGGATAAAACTGAGAATCCTACATCTGTGGAAATTTGTGTCTCTGAACACTTCTCAGGCATATTTTAGTGCATTGCTATGAAGCAGACTGAGTATCCTACATGCAGAGCTCGTCAAAATTCAGATTCTGCAATTCAGATAGATCCTCTTATATGTTAACTTACAATATTTCAGGAAGTCCTCTCATCCCAAATCAGGACTAGTTGGCTAGCTCTAATTAGGAGAGGAGTGGGTTTTAACATGAAGGATGAATCAATATTTCTTTTGCTCGTTGTGGGTGGCAAGTCAGGCTATCTAGGAGCTACAGCTTTTGGGGCTTTTGCAACATGATTCCATATCTGTTTAGGCCATAGTTTCTTTTTTGATCATAGTACTTGTGTTTTGAAAAATCAGAGTTAATGCTACAGATAATTGATGCCCAGAACTAATACATTGTAATGCTTATGTAGTAACTAGGACAACAGAATGTGAGGAGCAAGCAATGCAATGTAAGCCCTTGGTCTCAGTCCAGGACAGTGAATTGTCGTACTAAGGGGAAAGCCTAAAGTGTCTTGCTATTACACCATCCCTCTGGGTCAAAGGAACTTTGCTTCTTGCCCACTGTGAAAAGAGGTGATATGATTTCACCAATCCTTTCCTTCTGGTACCACATACTAACAGTGCACTGGAATTCCTTATATACAAGCAGATCTAAAATCTCCAGGAAAGGAGACTCTTCACATCAGAACTGGATTCAACTTTCTAGGCATGTTTCCAAGATTCAAGTGTTACTGAATGCTTTGGGAAGAACTCAGAGCTGACATTTCTCTGGGAGATGTTAATGAAAGGAAGGGGGTGAGAGGCGGGTGGTTTCCTTAGGAACACAAAGACCTTAATAATTCCAGTTCTGCATTCTTGTATTGGTTGCCTGTAACACTTTATGTTGATTTCAGAATTCTTTTACATTTACTATACTGAAATAATGAAGAGCTTCTGGAACATTTGACTAGTGTTCTATCATCTGATGTATGTTACAATTAAAAATGCCTGGATTGTTTTGCATGTCTCAATATGATTATTGGAACAATTTATAACTCTGCTTCTTGAAAGTATAATTGGTTTTTCTAGGGACATCTGTGCTAATCAGTTGCTCATCTTATTTATACCAGCATTTAAATAGCATGCACACTTCTCCTTTTAGGTACACTGAGCACTGTTAATTTTGCTGCATTTAATAGTCAGATTTCCTGTGGCTTCTTCTGTGGGTACTGAAGTTGTAAGTGCATTTTTGTTGTTAAAACTTCAGAAATAGAAAGAAATGCAAGCTATCAGTGAAAAAGTCTGCAGAAATACTGTGTGCAGAAATACTCCTAGGAATATCACTTGCAATGGGAGACTCACCTCAGTCTTCTGTAGTTACTGCAATGTAAAATTGATGCTTCTGGGTCAGTGACAGCTTATGTTGCCATGTGACACTTTGGTAACTGAGCCGATCTTTCTTTGTGAGGGAGGCTTTCAGCTCCTCATATTTCCTCTTAGGGGGTGAATACTGAAAAGAACACCAGGGAAGTAAGTTTTCAGCACACTGTTTAATGTGACAGCAACTTTGCTGGCTCTTGGGAATCCTGGAGTTTCAGTCTGATCATCTCATCATTCCTTTAGTTTCTAGAAGGGAGAGTTGTTTGACTACCAGGCACACTGAGACCTTAATTTTGGTACATTCTGCTTCCAGATAAGTGACCAAAGCCAATCAGACATGCCTGATGCTTTTATTTTCTTAGTTAAATGTCCCAGATCCTGGAAATCCTGGAGATTCAGGAGTGAGAGATTCATGAACTTCATGAATCCTCATGTTTTACAAATAGAACCACCTCCTTTTTCACCATCTGAATATGTGGTCCTTAATGAATAACAAAAGAGCTTTGGAACAAAGAGGAAACAGCCATATTTTGTCATGAGCGGGTTTGTAGGTAGCATCAGTTATAATGGCTGCTATGTGAGAGTGAGGGCTGGAGTCCATCCCTGTGTTGCTATGTGACATCAATGTCACACTTGATACCTGAGCAGGAAAATCACAAATCCTATTTAAAGTGCCTTTCCAGATTTCAACCCAGAAGTAGATACTTTATGGGATGTCTGAGAATTGGAGCTCCTCAGGAGCCAGCATCATTGCAATCAGCACCCACAAATAGGTTACTTCAAGCTATGAAACTGCGCCTTGAGCAGAATGTTGAATCAAATGAACTGTTGGCAATGTTATGCAAATATCAGCCTGACAAAGGCTCATACTTTTTGGAACTCTCATTGTGACTTGAAGCAGAAATTGAAAGAGTGGATAAAGCTGGACTGTGACTTCTTTTGTTATTTTCATGTAGCCCTATGGGAAAAAGTATTCATTTCTTCCCTGAATTGTTTCCTCCCAACTTCACTGCTACTCTTTCTCCTTACATGCAGGCTGTCATTTCAGTTGTTGTTTATACAAACGGATGTGTTCATGTAACCCAAGAAGTGATTTTGAACCCAATCACTACTGTTGTGCAAACCTCTTTTAGCAGTGGTTGTTTGCAGTTTAGCTTAGATGAACTGGGAACTATTTAAAACTGACCTGATGTAAGATACTTCCATAGAAATCAAAGTGTCTACATAAATGTTTGCACCTGCTTAACTAAATCCCTTTAAATCAATGCCATCAAAATACTGTCCTTTCCCCTTGTTTGAATGATCTGATACTTCTTTGTTGTCACTTGGAGTTGGGCTATGAGTGATTGCTTCAGCTCCGTTACTGTAACTGCCTCATTTCTGGCCTCAGTGATAACTATGTTCTTTCCTGACAATTGTCCAGTATTTGTCAACGTCAGATCAATGCATCAGTCAACCTAAACCTTTGCAAACTATTAGCCTCGGCTTTCACCAACCCAAGTGGTGAAACACTAGTTACAGCTTGGTGAAGGATTTTTACTAATTTAATTAAAACAGTTCAGACTGGAGTACAAATAATTCTTTACTTTCACTGGATGCACTAAGGAGGTTTAGGATTTTGATAAGCACCCAAGAGATCAGGGGCTTCTAGCTGAAGCCTTTTTGGACTTTTCTCAGTTGCAAAATCTGACTAGAAATTAAATGAATTACTATTTAATTTTTTGTGTTGTTGCCACATTTCTGTAGTTACATTTTCAGCACTGAGGCTCAGTGATACGTGAATTAAAGGAGAAAAGATGGGGGGGGAAAAATAGCTGAACATCATGCAATCAAAAATAATGTTGACCACAAGCTGCAGCTCAAAGATTACGTCTGGTGACCTATTTAATCATCAGGCCTTAATTTCATTCTCTCACTGTTTTTGGTTTCTGAGAAAGCTGTCCCATACCTGGTTGTTGAAGGCAGAATAGTTCCCAGATCAGCTTCACTGGCATTTACTCTCTGTTAGTGGTATTGTTAGTGTAAATTTTTCTTGCTTTGTATTATTTAAAAACCTTATTCACAAAGGTGTTACAAAAATTCAGCACTGGAGGAAAAATGCACCATGGAAGTTGCAAAATTTTGATTTGTCTTTTGATCCTTTCTTTTTAAAAGATAACGTCTATTCAGAAGGTTTATTGGAAATGTTCTCTCTCTGTCAGGTCTTCCTGCATCACAGGAGATGCATTTCTCTGAGCAGAATTTTCACCAAATCATTCCAGCTGATTTTGCTTCATTCTGGAAATGGGTCGCTCCCTTCTCTCCCTTTCTGTTGGAAGGGAAATGGTTCTGATGTTTGATACTCTCCTTAGGGTTTTCTCTTTCTGTTGCAGACCTCTCTCTTTTAGAGGAAACACTTCCCTCTAACATGAACCTGTGATCCCAGATATACCAGAGTACTGTGTTGTTCCCAGGATAGATGTCACCCCTGGAGAGCAGGCCTGATGTTTTCCTGTTACAAACTTAGGGTGGAACTACTTGCAGCAAAAGAAAGTATAAATTCCACTCCTGTAGCAGAGCCATGAAGGTGGAACAACAGAAGTAGCAGCCCTGAAGAGATAACTCACCGATGTGTGAATGAATAAAATCTCTTGGAACTATTTGGACTAGAGAGTCTTAGTTCTTAACAAAGAAAATAATTTCACTGGCTTTCTGCACAGGGCCAAACAAGGAAAGAATATGCTGGGACGATATAAGTTTTATAACTTGTTCATATTTTGTAATTGTTAGGCTGATAGAGTCCATGCTGCTCGCTGGGATTGACAGAACTGTGTTCCTTTTGGTAAACTGTTATATTTTCTGTACCTTATTTGAAGAGCAACATGTATTGTTACTGTTTTGGTTTTATTACTGTGTTCTTGCTTTTAAATCCCTTTGCAGAGGACAGGGGAACTGTAAAAACATGATCACTCTGCTTTTGACTAGAGACTCAAAAGAAATGGAACTCTTTTTTTTTTCTTGTGTTTTTTGTTTGTTTGTTTGTTTAATTTTTTTATTTTAGTTTGCATTGTCATGGAATTTAAGTAATTTTCCAAGTGTCGATACAAAGCACAGAGTCATTCCAGCAGCTGATGTTAGCTCTGAGTAATATTACCTGCTTTTATCTCTTCTGTTCTCCACCTAGATCGTAGATAAGACATTTCCCTCTTCATTACAGTGGAACAAGATGTGAATGGAATTGGATACTACATTAGCCTACCACTGATAGCCTATATGGAGAAAAGCATATAGTTGGCTCATGGCCTTAGCAGCCAGCATGTTGATGATATCAATAAGAGCCCAGGGATATTGTAGAACCAGTGATTTTAAGAGCACCCGCTTTATACAAAGAAGTAGTAAATCTCTGAGAGGCTTGTCATTTGTGGTGTACATTGTGTAGAGGGCTTGAGTGTTTTGCAGACAAAAAAGCTCCTTCCCTGTCTATGCAGCCGATACCAGAACCAATCTGTCGGTCCCGAAGGATGATTTACGAGACCCAATTGTAAGTGTGTGTCCTACATAAACTATCAAAACCATAACATAATAGAATGCAGGACATGGAAAGAATAACTTGTGAGGTGTTCAGCCAGTCACAGAATTATCTCTGGAATAGGCTTAGATGGGACAAGACATTCTGTGATGACTGAATTTTTACCTGGTGAGTCTGAGCATTTAAAACATCCTTGCATGACTCACTGGTATTACCTGGCATAAATCTTCCCATTGTTAATGGTCACCATAATGAGCCTTGGGACATCACAGTTTGTCTTTTAACCATTTATTCTCTGGCTTATGTGATAGAGGCTAGCCTACACTAGGTAATTGGGAGTGAATCTCTTAAATTCAGTTAGCATGAAGTGGTTTTTTTTTAAGGAAAACAGTTGGAAAATGTTCCTCCTTTTTTTTTTTACTACTTTCCTTTACTTCTGAATTTGAAGGGTGTCGGTGACTGGTGTGATGACTCAAAAGGGGCTTTGTTTATAAACTGTGTTATTAGTTCTTGAATGCCAGGTGAGAGTCAGCAAAGAAAGTTCCCTTGAAGGGAAGCTGTATTTCCTTGCCCATTTTAGGCAGTTCAGCTGTAGCAGCCTCTATCCCTTTGCAGTTCAGTCATATAGGTTTTACCTCTAACAGCTATGCTTGCCAGCCTGCAAGCATACAATGGAAAAATAATAATGCAGGTCAGATTTAATTGTTCTTTGTCAGTGGAATGGATTTAAGTGTATTTGCCAGTGTCTTTAGAAGCTTCTGTGGTCTATACCTTAGTGATATATCATAAGGTATAAACTCATTCACTTAATCTTTTGCTGATTATGGTGTAGTGTTGAAGAGCTCAACTACCACATTGTGATCAAGCAGGTTTCTGGTATGAACTTTCTTAAAGGCTCCTTAAGTTACTGCATGAAAAATTGGCAGTGACTCATGAATAGAAGGTACTTCTGTGTGTAGGACAGCTCCATTAGTGGGAGATATAAATTTTTGTGGCCGTTTGGGAAGAGTAGCTCTGTGTTGTCCTTGATTTGGATCCTTTATATTATCCTACGAAGCACATTTTTTGTTCTCTTTTGTTTAAAATCTGATGGTTTATTGATTGTCAGTATGTGAGTTTTGTATCCTTTCTTATGGGATCCTTCTTTCATGTTCTCTTACTGAGTTTATTTCAGACCAGGGTGCCAGAAGAAATTTAAAATAGAGGGACTTCTGTTTAATCCACTCCAAAATCTGTATCTTAAACCTTAAGAATGTAAGTAATTGAAACCAAAAGCTACCAACTGGACACTGGAACGGCTCTGTGATTGGAAGCCTGGACACTAATTCTAGCCCTGCTGCTTGTTTGTAGTTTGATTTTGTAATCCTCTCAGGGGCCTACATTTCTTGACAAGTGGGTTCCATTTTTAATTGTCCAGCTTCTGTAGCCAGTGCCCAGTTTTCACAGGTGGTCACTGCTATGGATTGTGTTGAAGTCAGTATGAAATTTGTCACAAAACTGGTGTCTCTTCTGCTCTGTTCATGTTCCTTTGTTGATCGTAATTTAAGGGCAGCTCTGGCCAAGGATATTTCTTGTTGTGATGGTTTCTCTGAAGGGTTTAGATTATTCATACCCTGTTTCTCTAATGACTCTCAGCTTTCCATCTACTGTAGTTGCTAACGCTTTGTAAAAGCATATATCCAAGTATGTATTCCTTTAATATTTATATATCCCAGATGGATCAAATGTGGAAAACCAAGATGCTAATGCAGCAAATGGAAAACTGCTCATGAAAATATTAATTAGAAAAGAAAACATGTAAAACTCCCAATGGGAACCAAGCCATAGATGCAATGGATAAAGGAAACAGAATAATAGATACTTATTTGGAGTTTAGGGTTTCTTAGGGGTGAACATTTCAGCTCAATGACATACCTAGTGCTCCACTGACTTGATAGAATTTCACCTATTTCACACATGAAAGCAACTAATCCACCACCCAAAATGTATGACAAGTAGATGGAGAAGAGATGCCCTGGTAAGTATTAAACACTGTGATGTGAGTGTCATCTTGGGAAATGATCAGGAACCATGAGAGTACACTGGTAGAATAAGCATTTGGACTTGCTCTTATACTTCTTCCTTTAAGCAGCTGCTTCTTGCCACTATAAGAGATAGGATAGATAGGCTTTGTTTAAATCTAGATTATATTGGTACCATGAGATGCAGACAAATGATGCTATTTCCATTCTGTAGATGGGGGAAATACAAGTGGAGAAGTTGAAAGAGTTTGCTGCAGGTTGGCTTATTCCAGCTTATAAGTGGCAACATTTTATTGACAGGATTTAAATTCAGTCATTGCTACTTTGTTGTTCCGTGTTTAAATTTAATAACACTGACTAGAGAACAATAAAAATTAACCCTTGACACTGAAAGATAAGAACTTTTTCATCAATGCAAAAATATTTTTCTCTAAACAATCCTGTGTATTCTGGCAGGGGGTGAAGTGGTTCCCTTCTGTTGGGCTAGTCATGTTAAATTCAGAAGCTGAAGTCTCTAGAAATAAGTAACAATAAGCTGGACTTTCCGGAGAGAAGCAAATGAGAAAAAAATGTCTTGATGCTTCCTGTGAAATTCTTTACCCAAGCAATAGTCTTGGACAACAGAAGTGAGAGAAAGTGTACAGAGGTTTGGAGGATCTTAAGATGCATACGTTTGTGTACTTGTTAATACAAAAATACCGTAAGCCTTGGTATAGGTCCTAAGTATTATTTTCCTATGAAGTCAAGAACCTTTTTAACCAGCTGTAAATTGCATTGGTGGTCTGACACACAAACCGTATCTCATGGTGTCTACTGACAGGGAGTTCCCATGTTAAATGCCTCTCTGAGAGAGAGGTAGGTGGTGCTTTAGCATGACAGAATGCAGAAGCACCAAGACCATGAAGAACAGATCTTGCCAGATCCTAAACCCAAGAGCCTATCTTGGAGTAATGCGAACCAAAAGGCACAGAGCAGTCACAAGTGTCTGCTGTTTTTAGCGAGACGTCCATGACATGTGGAGCCGCTGTGGATTGTTTCCTGTCCTCATGAGGCCTGGGAAGAGACTCTTTCATTAGGAGAGCAACTACCTTCTGATATAAAAGTGATGCATTTGCTTTCCTCTTGCCACTAAACTAGATCATAACATCCTATCAATTGTAAACCAAATAGCAAGGATGTTATAACTGGATTTATCAAAGAGCCAGAAAAGAAACAATGGAGCGTAGAAATCTTGGCAAGGTGTGTATGTTCCTGAGGAGTGATTGTGTTGCCACCATGACTTTTTTTTTTATCATGTCAAAGACAGCATTTAGTTCTGGCTTAGGTCAAAATTAATAATTTCTGGGACAATATTTAGGCACATTCTGAATTTTAAGCAAGGGTTCTCTGAAGTCTCTCCACTGAGATGTAGAGGAGTTCGCACACCAGCACTGTCTTACACCAGGGAAGTATGTGAAACTTTGTAAGGAAAAGCTGGCCTTCTCTTCACCTCCCTCACCTCCTTCTTTTCAGGTCTGCCTTTCTCCTTCACCTATATTCCCTATTGTTCCTTTTGCTGTTTTTGGAAAAGGCTGAAGGAAAGAAGTTTGAATTGTGGGAAGGAAATTGCCACTTGTGCTGTGCCTCCTTTTCACAGGCCCTTTTGGATAATTGTGGTTTCAATGTGAAACATGTATAGAAGTATCATGAAGCTATTTTGATGAGAACAGTGGGCTTCAATATCTATAATGTGTCTTTGTCCATGCCTAGCTGTACTTTTTTTTACTTTCTTTCTTTGTTAGCCAGTTTCTGATCAAAGTTCCTCTCATAATTACCTGGAGTGACTTAGTTTCTACCTAATTTAATATGATCAATGTTTTATTTATTTTACAGAGGAGTTTGAAATATTCTAATATTTTGCATAGAATTTGCTTGGGCTGCAAAATCCCTCCCTTACAAATGAATGGTGATTTATTAAGCTTTTGTAGAAAATATAACAAAACCAAGAAGCACTTAAAACAGATTTTTCTGTAATGACCATGTGATTGTTAGGTGGCTTCAGCATTCAGATCTCAAAAATAAATCATTTGAATTAAATGGAAGTTATTATTAGATAAAATACTTAGAAGATGCTGACATGTTTCATTTTCTGTGATGGAAGAAAGGCATTTCCTAGAAATTGCTTTACTTCACTTGGAGAATAAGGCTTAATTTATTTGCTCTAGTACTCAAGTTATAATGTTATTTAATTAAAAGCAACAGATTTTGAAGGGAATGCTAGGATAATGGGAAGATTTTGTATGTATGGAACTATAATTAGTCATCTAGATTCTGAACAGTCACTTCCATTAGCTTCCTCCCTCCCATACAGTGCCAGCAGCACTAAAATGCACACAAGGACCTTGGATCCCAGGCCACGGGTTATATCTCAGAAGATTTCTGGCATCCCTGTATGCACGGTTCGTTCCTTTAAGAGTTCTGCCCTAAAGATAAAGTTTGGTTTGTGACAGTTCTTCTGTAATTAGAAGCATTGCTGGCAGCTCCAGGGCAAGGGGTAAGATAAAGATAAGGTACCAGCCTGCCTCTACTTTCAGTAATTGACAAGGCATCAGGAGCAATATGATGAAAGCTATGTAAATTAGCACTATGATAATGAGCCAGAAATCCCACCAGTACAAAAGGACCTGCCACCTTTAAGGCTGAGGTCAACACTTCCTAATTCTGTAGAATGATGCCAGTTAAATCAGCATGTGCATTTGGAACAGATTGATCCTTTATTAATGGTACCAAGGAGGGAAGAGCAACCAATTAAGTGAGAGTCAATACAGCCAGTGAGTGCAGAGTAATTCACCAGATCTGTCTCAGTCTGTGCAGCCGTATTGATAATTACTCTTAACATCTTCTATCTGACCAATGCAGCTTTGCAAATTAATGAATAGCATCTATTTTGGTGATACTTTTTGTGTGCCAAAGTGTCATTTCAGATTGGCGTTTTTCTGCTACTGGCATTCCGACACAGCGGAGGTCTTTATCAGGCACCGGGTCCTTTATCAGAACGGGGAGAAAACCACAAGTGGAAGGAGAGGGGAGAGAAGCTGGAAGACTCTTCCTCTTCAGAATGTTTTATGCTCACTCTAATGTGTGCATTGCAGGCTGAGCCTTGTTTTTTTGTTACTGGAGAGAAATCCCCATGTAGGAAGTGGTTCACTGCCCTCTTCAGCTGCTGTGCTGAAGGGGTCAAGCAGCACGGCTGAGGTACAGTGCCAGCACGATGGGGAATTTGTGGATTCTTTCTTTGAAAGAAAGTGTTCGCTTGTGAGTAGTGTGGTGGGTGAACTCTCCTTTCTCTCAACAAGTTCTCCCATTCTGATGGAGTTATGCAGAAGTTACAGCTTTTTGGCACCCAGTTTCCTTGTTTGTAGCTCAGACAGGCTTGTGGATTGGATACTCACTGAAGATCCCCCAGTGCAACCGGTCCATCTGCACTGACCTTTGAAACTAGATGACCATGCATAGCTATGCAATAGTCTTAAATAAATTAAGAAGCTCTGTACAGTTACTATATCTAGCAAGCAGTAACAAAATGCTTTGCTTTCACTGTTTTCTGCTCCAGTTGCTAGAAGTCACACGCTAGAAATAGCACATAGACTTTTGTGGGTAATCACATCTTGCTTTATGTTGCTTTCCAGAGCAGTAAGCGAAGCCAACTAATGTTTGGATTCCTTGCTGGAGAAAACTAGGAGTCACTGGAAAAGTCTTAGAGCAAGCAGCAGCCATTTCCCATCAAGATGTTTTGAGGACTCCACTACTGGAGAAAGCGGGGGGAAGTCAAAATCAAAAAAGCAGCCTTCTTGCCTGGTGTGTACAAACGGTGCTGACTTCTTACAGGTTCTACACAAATCTAAAGGCACCCGTGGCATGACAGACCATATTTTCTATCAGAACTGACAGACAGCAAGCATCAGAATCAAATTGTACACAGCCACCTGGCTATACTGGTGATATGTTTCCAGTTGTGAGGCTTTTTGAGTAGAGCATGCAGACATGAGCATTGCCCTGAAGGAGGTTTTAGGTTATTTGGAAGGGAATTAAAGAATTAAAGTAAAATAAACACGAAGACTTCTTGTGACATCCTATGCTTATTACTTCCTGCTGTGGTTTCTCAGTGTTTTGCACGGGCGTTTTGTATTGCCTACTTTCTGTCTTTAGTAGGTGGCTGGCAGCAAGAGCAAGCCACTGATCTTTGGCATGGTTGTGTTTATGGAATGTTGGTGTCAGAGCTGTGTATTGCTTTTTCAAGGTTCAGTTGAAGTGCCCTGAAGATTCTTTGGTTCTTATTTTGCTTCCCTTCTGCTCCCTATCTGGGAGACTAGGAGGGAATATTTTCCCTCTGGCTGAGATTTCTTCCCAAAACATCCAGCAGAAGTTCTGCCTTTGGTCACACCAAGGCCGTGACTTTACCTGGCTGACAGCCATCGCTGAGCAGACCTGAAGTCACACCAGTGCCAACCTTTTGCCAAGTGGTAAAAGTTCCTTACTGCACTGGCTTCCCCAACAAACCCAGAGTAAGCTGCTCCAGTGCCAACTGAGGCTTGCAGCAGTTTGTCTTGTATACATTAGGGTAAAGCAAGAAGGATAATGTGGGTTTGGCTGCTTGATGATCATGACCAAAACCATTCCCTCAGTGTAGGCAAGACCTGAGTTATGTCTCCAAGGCTTTCCTGTGCTTAAATGTGGAAAGCAGGAAGCATCTGTCAGGAGGTGCTGACTCTGCCCACTGCTGTGTGCTCCAGGTTAACAGGTACAAAGTGAGACTAGCATACTCTTTGGCGGGGAGGAAAAACAAACAAAAAAACAGGGAAAATGAAACAGGTAGTACTGTATAAAATAAAATTGAGAAGTTTATTAAGTACAGGGAAGGTTCTTAGGTTGCTGAGAGGTGATACTGTGTTTTGTTTGCGGCTTCATCACTGCTGAACTGCCCGTTTTAGTTTAAGGTCAAGCAGGCTGCCATTTTAACAGGAAAAGAGCCATTGTTGAAATGAAAGCACCTCTCTGTACCTGAGTAGATGGATGGAGAAGGTTTGATGCTGAAGCCACATGTCTTTGCTTTTGAAAATCTTTGAGAAAACCTCTGTGCCCTCCCCCTCCCTGAATCTCTAGCCATGCCACTTACTTGCATGTACTTGCCATTCAGTTAACACTTCTCATGCACGCACCGGCAGGGTGTTAGCCACAGGATGTTACAGTGAAACCCTTAAGCCTCTGTTATTTACTTTATAGTCCAAAGGTGTGCAAAATGTGCAATGTAGTGTGGCGAGTCGCTTTGGGCTTGATGCATGCAGAATGGAGAACTGGCCCATTCTGGGATCTACTGGGCTTCAGAGGCAGGATGTAAATCTAAAACCCAGTTTAGACTGAATGTTGCAGTTCCGTCCTCACTGTCTGCCTAGTTTAGCTTGAGCAGCTTATTATGTTCGAATGGAAGAGGTGTGCTCTCCAGGGTAAGTTTTAGAAAGCATAAAGAGAGCTGAGGGTGTGCAGTAGCTTCAACAGCTCTAATTTGTGTCTTGCTTACTGATATTAGCAGTAATGCGCGGGTGGGTGGGTGATGAGGCTGTTCAGGAAGCTAAGGTGGCTGTAAGGGAATTACTTAATTTTTGTGTGGTTAGTGTTTGGCTGCTTGAGTTCCCTCGGGCAGCTGCAATCAGGCTGCAGTTGCCCGATTGTGTAAGCAGCAGCATTGGTCCCCGGCAGAGGGTAGGGATGTGCAGCCAGGGACTGGGTGCAGAGGGGCTTTTGTCTGGTGTAATTGCCTGTGGAATCACACCCTTATTTCCATCACATCCTTATTTCCATTGCTTCTTTAATACCTAGGCTGAAGAAAACCACAGGACAGCTTTCAGTGTCAATAGATGGAAACAGGAAGATAGGCTCTTTCCAGATCAGAGAAGAGTGAGTTCACAGAGTATGGAGAGCAGGCAGCCCTGCTCTGTTAGCACAGAAAGAAGTGTCACAGTCCCACTTTTACTCCTATCTCTGCTTTATCCACCATCTGCAGTGCATTTAAACACAGTTCCTTAATTTGGTACATGGCTCAGATAAAACCAGAAAAAGATTTTAATAAAAGATCCTATATGGAGTGTCCAGAATTCTTGGGATGTTCTCAGACCCTGTAGAAAAGATTGTGTTTTTATAAGCTAATTTTTTATAAACACTTATTCCTAAAAAGCTTTTATATCTATTATATCTATTTTATATCTATTGTATTTTCTGTGGGAATGACCAACACTGTAAAACTCAGATGTCTAAGTGTAATTTTGTATGTGCGTTTTGCCTTTAAGTTGGCTTATGCAGTTGTGCTTAGGTATGCAAATTGGATGCGTTTTTTCTCTGAACAGTCAGCTATTTAGGCAAAGTAACTGTGTGAAAATACATCCACAAATGGACCCTATTTACAATTCCAGGACCTCACACTTTATTTTGTAAAAGTAAAATTGGTTACTGTTTTAATACAAAACTGAGTTAAAACAGGCATTTATTTAATTGGCAGAATTTGAAAGTCCAGCTTTATTTATGTAGGGAATTCCGAGCATCTGAATAGATGCACCACAAGTCATTGGCAATCTGAGACTGTTGCTTTTATTAAATTCTGGGGTGTTTTTCCACTCTAAATATTTTATTACAAATAAAAGCCCTGCTATGTGTGAGCACTCAGTAACTGGCAATCAGCTGAGTTCACAGATGCGGTTAGGACTCTCGCAAAGGCTAAATTCAATCCAGTGTGTAAATGTGGTGGATGAAGTGTTAAAATAAGCTATTTGCTTTGGCCCAGCATGGACCTGGGCTTTGGCAGGATATTTAGAGGTTTGTTCTTTGGACTGGTAGAGATGGGTCATGGGGGAAGCAGGGCCAGCGGTGTCTGAGGTGACTGACGATGGACTTGGATGGGGAGCCAGTGCATTGACAGACAGGATGAATGGCAGGAGTATCGGCTCCAAAGGGAACTCCTTGTGTGAATTTCTTGGCTAGACAGTAGGTGCTACTATTCAGCCTCTAATGAAAAGGCAGCTGAGGGGAAAATATTTGAGAAGAGAAAATGGCAGCCTGAATGAATGGACTGCTAAATGCACCAGTCAGCGCACTGGCACATAGGCCAGTGGTCAGCATCCCTTTCGGAGCAGGGACAGTTCTGATGGCTGGGTGGGGGTAACACTGGTAATACAGCTGGGCAAAGCTGGATCTGATCTGAGATCTGGGTCTGCAGATATGAAGTAACTGCATTAAAAGTAGTTGTTACAATTTTCAGGGGGCTGTCCAGGTGATAGGGCCCTAAGCTGCTTTAATAATGGTTTAGGTTTGGGGGTTTTTGGTTTTGTTTTTTTGTTTATTTTGGTGGTGGTGGGGGGGTTGTGGGTTTTTTTGTGGGTTGTTTTTGTTTGTTTGGTTGGTTTGTTTGGGTTGTTTTTTTGGGGGTTTTTTGGGTGGTGTTATTGAGAAAGGAGCAGGTTCCAGGAATGTCAGTTGGATTGGTGTGGTGTACTTTGTGTCTCCCAGCAATGTAACTTGGTTGACTTTGGATGAAGGGAACTAAAACTTTAGCTGTTTTTCATTTTAAAACATCAGAATCCTTTGAACAAACCGTTTTGATCACAAAGCCACTTCTAGCAAAATTAAAGTTCTTGTAGTTCATTCCTCTGAATCTTTTCCATCTATTTGTGCCTCTGTAAAGAAAGAGCTAATGGATAAGAAAGCTACGTTTTTAGCTTTGCTCTGGAATATACACAAATTGGAAACACAACTGCTCGCTCAATTTCATCGCTGCCCTCCTAGTACAGCACAGAACATTTGACCCCTCAGTTCTAAATAGCTCCAAGTGCAGATGACCTTTTAATATAGCCTATAGTTAAGAGAGCCCCGTCCATCCCCATTGGTACCCAGGCAGTAATGGGATGTCCTCACAAACATTCAAAACAAGTCAGAGGCCATGGGAATGCTGGGGAGGGCACTCTGCTTGCTGGAGCCCTTCAGTTCAGGGGCTGCTACCAAGCTTTTCCCTCACTCAACTTCCCCTTTATGTTTAAAATATAATGGTCTAATTCTTTGCTCTGATTCAGAGGAAGTTGGGGGTTAAGACTGTGTGTGATATGATTGTGTTCTGCAAGAACATGTGTGCAGAGAAGAAATGCCACAATGAGAGGGAGCTTTTCTTTAGTTTGTCACAACAAAATAAATGTACGTGAAGGGGAACTATGAAACCCAGCTCTTCGGCTGGCTTGGGGCAGTAGGACAGGCGATATTTTTAGTCTGAGCTCTTGTCTAGCTCTTCGACCTGGCAAAATTTTCCATGTGTCTGAGAGGGAGCGGGACAGGTTACTGCTGAGTACTGGATGCAGTGAAGAGTTTAGGTCTGGCTAGGTGTTTTAATCTGGGGCCTTTTTTGAATAGCCCAAATACTTGAAGTCTGTAAATTTGGGTTGGAACCCAGGTGTGAACAAGCCCTCTGAGGATGTTTCTGTGGTGCTCTGTCACAGAGGTTGGCTCCAGAGCACTCTGCTTTGGGCCGGTGCCTCTCTGCAGAGGTTAGGGGTGTAGTGCTTTTTGGGAAAGAGAAGGATGGGGGGGCGGAAAGCAAGTCCTGTAAATGACGTTCTCTGCCTTCAGGAAGGTTTTTGGTTTGGTTAAAAATGTGGCATCATATTTAATGATTAACTGAGGGTTTTCTCCTGCTTGTTTGCCCTTTTCAGTCTTTTCTTACTACTCTATTCCACTATAGGAAAGATGGCTGAAAAACCTGTGTGCCATTGCCGTGAACAGCTGGTCAGGTGGTGCACACTTTAAAACGGTGCATTTGTTGGTAGATTGGGCTCAGTTGGGAAAACTAGCTCGGGCCAGCTACTGCACTTTCAGCAAGCGGCTTTCCATCAGCTGAACTGTTTGTTCCTGCTCAGGGCTAGTGACGAAAAATGTGCTTGTGAGGTTAATTTTTCTAATTCCTCTTTTAAACCAACATGTAAAAGATGCTCTTTCTTTCTTTTTTTTTTTTTTTTCCTCTTTTTTGTGTGTAAATAATTGCAAATACGTGAGGCAGATTTTGCAAGGTGCAGCTGTGTATGCAACCCATCTTCCCCTGCGTGCAGCTGTAAGCAGTGGTTGTGTGTGAGTGGTTTGCAAGTGCAAAGTGGCAGCTCGGAAGCTGTGTTCCTCTCTTTTCTATGGTAGGAAGCATAAACACATTGTGTTTCTTTTTAAAAAAAATAACAACTCAACTCCTTATTTAGCAGCTTTTTTGACTAGTTAGATTTAGTCAAAAGTTGAAATGCTTCCTGCCGTGTTGCCTGGAAATACCTCTCCTGGGGTGAAATCATGGTGTAGCTGAAACTGGACAAAACTCCCTGTGTTGATGGGTTTTTTGAGTGAAAAAAAGCCTAAGAGCTTGGCTAGAAAAGGTGCATTAAGTGCTGGGTAGCTTTTGCAAACTTATTCCCTGTCCCTATAGAGAGGTTGGTGGTCCGGTCAGAGACCAGGGATGTTTCCTACTTACAGCATTGTTCTGTAGTGAATTATGAAATAGTCAATATTTTTCTGTATTACAATGTAGTTAAAATACAGACATGGATATCTCTAAACAGATACTTTATCTTCTCAGAAGACATAGCATGGCCTAACCAGCAGTTCTTATAAAAACATATAAATGGAAGACCAGACTTTGCTTATGTGTCACGTTGCCTGTGGCCTTTGTGAGGGGAAGAGGAAAATTCATCTCAGCATCCTTCTTGAGATGCCTTTTCCTCTCTGTTTACCTGCAGCAGGTTAATCCTTTAGCTCACAAATTAACATGTCATAACCACTGGTTTTGTAAGGTGGGAGAATTCATAGCAGGGAGAGCTTGCCATGCTGTTTGCTTCTTGAAAGCAGTGCAACTTGTGTGACCCACACATTACCTGTTATGCTCTGATAGGAGAGGGAGAGAGATGATTCCATGAACATCAGCCCATTCTGCCTTTAACAGAAAAAGCTTGGGGCAGTTGGAGTTCCCTCTTTTTTGACCCTCTCCTCCCCCTTCCCCTTTTGGGATTCTACTCCTTTTCACTGAATCACATATTTTTCCATGCATTTGGAGTTCTTGGAAACCTTTCACAGGCTACAGAGAAACAGCCTCTCTCCTTAGACTCCAGCAGTGAGAATCCCAGAACGTCACAATCTTTTGTGGAGTTTGTGCCTCCTCACAGAAAGCTGCCTTCCCCATTGTCACACCACAGTCTCTTAAGCAGATTTCTCCCAGCAGGGAATTTCAGGCTCCAAAGGCCAGGAATGCTAATGCCTGTGTGCTGCACCAGAGCCCCCGTTGCTGGTTTGGAAGAGGGAAAAGTTCCATAAGATTTTACAGCTCCAGCCAGGGAGTGTCATAGGGACACTGCTGCTTGTAAGGAGCCTGGGAGGAGCTGACTGCGATTGCTGCACAGGCAGATACCTGCATAGTCTCCTAAACTAGAAATAACTTCGTAATTTCAGTCCCTTGACCCATGACTGCACCTGTGTCTAGTATGCCTGCATGGCAATTCTCAAATGAATGATTAGTACTTGCTGCCTAGAATCTGATGGCCAATATGCTTGAAATCAGGACAGTTTCATTGGGGTTTCTAGCAGTTGCTGCCAGTTCCAATGCTAGTTTTCTGGGTAAGGCGCCTACAGATTTCAGTGCTTCCCATTTCACCTCAGCTGTGAACACTGATTAATAGGAAACCTGTGAGTGCATGTACAGATCTGATGCAGATACATCTTTGGACGTCTCTAAGGTGAAATGTCTAGTTTTGACATTTTGATTGCTTCTTTTATAGCTCTGAATTTTATCAATTGGGAAGGTACAATTCTGCTCAGTCAGCTCTTTGGTCCTTTTAAACTTAAGAATCAAGCACAAATATTTATAGATTATACATGCGTGAGAGTTTTGATTTGATACACTACCTGATAGAAACTCATTGTGTGTAAGTCAGTGCATGGAATACTGTTCATGCAGCTTGTTAGCCACTTACATACGCATGAGTTGAGGTCAGGCAGACGCCTTCTTGAGAAGATAACCACCAAAGCAATCTCAATATTTAGATCTAGTGTCTGGTGCTAAACTCACTTATGAGACTCTCAGTACACATCAGCTGGGCACAGACTGACTGGTCCTAGTGAAATGGGATCCGGGGATTTTGTTACGTGTTTGCAACATAGATCAAGTTTGTGGGTCACCCGAGATCATGGTACTTGAGCCCCGTGTAGATCCACAACGTCATTTAGAACAAGTGTCAGTGAACCTGATGGCAGTAAGCTGAACTGCTCTGCTTCACTTAGCTCAGAGATTCAATCTAAGCTTGAAAATCGATATTATTCAGTATCATCACATAAACTCAGATGGATGAGTAAGGGCCAAGTTGTCAGGTGGGTCTACTCACATTTTGGCTGCTCCATTTGCCTGACCGTTCACTTGAAGTAAAACTGTTAACTTTGTGGCTCCAAAATGGTCAGCTCATTACACCTATTCAGAAATGGAGTATGCAGTACAAGATCCAACGTTTTTTTAAGCTTTTACCTATTCTTTATGATCCTGCTGAGGAGGGGACACCAGTGAAGTCCAAGCTTATGTTGCAACTAATTAAAAAAGTTCCATGGAAAAATTACAAGTTTTTCTGCCTATTTAGTGTTTACTGCATTAAGACATCATCACTGGAAAGAGAAAGAGTAGAAAAGGGAGAGAGTAGTTTTTCTGATATCAGAGTTCTTGATCGAAGAAACTCCAGTTTTTGCTATGATTATATGCAATACCTGGACTTTACTATTTTTGGAGACTTTTTGATGTTTCTAGTCACTCTGATGCTTCTACCTCCCTCTTAAAAAAGGAGTAGGTGTGTAGAGCCTGAAACTTGAGTAAACATTCTCTGGTACTGATCTTAATAGTTGGAGACATCACTAGTCTAGAACTGGCTGCAGTTTGCAGGCTCCTCTCCATTATGGACATAGTGAATGTAAGTAATGTGAGTCAAATCCTGAAGTATTTATATGTTGTTTACTGGGCCTTTAATCCCAAAGCTGACCTTAATAAAAGTAACATAAGGGCTAAACAGACACAGACTCGTCAGGATTTATTCCTCTACATAAAAGAGGAATGAAGTAACGCATACTAATCAAACAAACTACATCCTGAAAACATTTTGAAGAGTTCCACAGTGCAGTAAGAGGATCAAAATCATCTCATGGCTGTAGAACAGGGAGAAAGACATGAAAAGACCAATAAAAGGGAGAATATTCCAAAGGCTGGAGAGAATTAGGCACATAACTTTCTTAAGCTCCTTTGAAAATCCAAACAAATACATTTTCTGTTGATATTAAAAATGGGCTGGAGTCATACAGGGATAGATATTCACAGAAGGACATGCTTAAGCTGTGGATCTGCAAAGAAGAGGTGTTTTTTTTTAAAAAAAAAAAAAATCTACCATAAGGAGAATAATTGAAGTGATTTAGGAGAAGTATTGGAGAGGAGGGAGAACATGAAGAGGAGTAGAGTGACTGGGTATGGGAGACATGAAGAAATTAGTAGAAATGAGTCCTGAAGGATTTCAAAGGTGAAAAGTGTAGCTTTTGTGGGCCCTGAGATGAATTGGGATCTTCTGACCTGTCTGAGGCTACAAATATTAGTGATTGAGGGAGGAGGGGGTAGCAGAGGTCAGGGCGATGGTAGAGCAGAGACAATGGGCCCCTCTGCAGCACCAGCTTCTCTTTCACTTCACAAAAAGTTTTTTGTAATTCAAATGAAAACAAACCCTTCTTAAGAAAAGGATTTCTCTTTGGAGTGAGAAACACTGCAAGATATTTCACTCTCACTTCCCTTTGCTTTTGCCTTCCTTCATCAGTCAATGCATGAATGATTTTGGTCTGACCTTTTTTTGTTGTTGCAGAATTCTGGTGTAAACATCAGTACACTGGAAATACAGATCTAGTCCGGGGTCTTTTTAGGGCTTTGGAAATTTCTTTTTCTGGGAAGTGCTGCTAGATAATTCGCTTGTGATGAGTCCTAGGATACTACCATGCTGAGAATGTCTGTGCACATTAATTTTGCATGTGTCAATTTGCAGTGCCCCCACATTTGTAGCATCCATGCTGAGAGACACAGTCGCTGCCTCACTTTTAGAAACCATTCACTGGTACTCATTGCCCTGGAACTTTCTATTTGCAGATCCTGTGAAACCGGTACTGGCAAGGAGGGTGGTCTAATCTAAACTTGTGCCCCAGGTGCTCTCTTAATGGAAAGAGAAAGGGCATTTCTAGGGGGCAATTCAGCCTTTCCTCTTAAACATCACTCCCAAAGTGCAGTGACTCAGCCTCTGAAGTTGCCTGTTGCTTTCTGTCCTAGAGATGACCTCTATCTCTACCTTAGGACAGGCTTCAGCTCTCAGGTGGGTACAGTGAGATGAGAGGAATCTTAGCCACAGTGGTTTGTTGACAGAAACCATTTTGTGGTGGACCCATGTCAAGAGAGTCAAAATAAATAAAAAGCATTCAGAGTGTTTGACTCCCTTAAGTACCACTGAAAATCCCAGTACTAGGCATTGCCAGTATTTTTCAACTGGTTTTCAGTAACTTTGATGTTATAGACAGTGTAATGCTCAACGGCAAGACAGATGTGAGATAAATCAGCTGAGTGTGGTCATAACTGCACAAGTCTTAAAACGCAGGATTGGTTAAGGACAAATCATTTTGAGTTTTGGAAATACCTCGGACATATAGCTTACATAAAAATTGGCTGTTTCTCTTATGTAGTATATAAAGACGTGATCTGGTTTTATTTATTGAAGCATTTTATTCATGCATACACTTACATAATTTTTAAACAGTTGAGTTTTTGAATGCTTCCTCATATTTCATTTGGCATTTATCAGGATTCACCATTCTTAGTCAGACTAAGAAGTGAGGAAGAGGTTTCAAATTACCGTGGTCAGTGCTTAATTAATGTTTATTAAATTGTTAGTATCTGTGGAGGTTTTGTAATATGTATAGATGTATTTACTGCTTATGTATCTATACAATTATATATTAAAAAAAAAACAGTTGAAAAAATGCTTCAGATAAAACGATCTCTGCTCTGTGATACATCTAGATTTTGCAACTGAAGCTGCTTTCCCCCCACCCCCCCGCCCCGATGTTTTTTGAAATTCCACCTGAGATGGATTGTACTTCTTCTTTTGCAAACAGCCATGTAGTCCTCTGTGGACAGAGATGATTCATGCTGTAACATCCATCCTTTTGTGCCTGTGAAACGCTTGTTATTCTAAATGACAACACTGGAGTGAAAAAAAGCCTCTTTAAAGGAGGAGGTGCGGGTGTGGGGGAGTTGGAGTTGGGGCATGTGAGCGTGTTCCCCAGGGACCTGGAGGTGATAGATCTGAAGACAGAGATCTTAGACATCTTCAGTTTTGCTTTCAAAATAGTGAAATGAGTATCATAGAGCATAGGTGATCAGTATAAGTAGTTCACCTCACTTAATGCCTAACATAGCCCAAGATTATGCAAGGGCTGTAATCTTTGGAGGAGAAGTGTCATTTAAAACCCTGTCCAATAGAGTCCATTTGACCTTTGACCCTCTAATTAGCAGCAGGCAAGGATGCAGTGATGGAGGCTCCCAGCACAGACTGCCTGACCTGTGTGCACAGAAAGGGATTTGATGCTCTGTAATGTACATGGCTCCTGTTTCCTTTTTTTTTCTTTTCTATTTTTTTATTGTAAATCATCTTGGTTAGCTAATAGTTTAGTTCCTCTTCAGGGAACAGATAAAAAAATAAATACGTACCAATAAGCTTTGAGGCTTTAAAGTCGATTTGATACACAGGAAACCTGAAATTAGGGCAATAAAAGATATTTCTGATGCTATTTCCTCTTACTAAACACCTCTGCCTACCAGGCAAGTCCCTGTTCAGCTGTTTGCTGATGAATTAATTTGGCTGTAGATCTGAGCTACTTTTTGCAAAGTTGCTCTCTCTCACAGCTGTGGCTCTTTATTATTTTAAGAAGACCTAGAGAAAAATATTTTTCATAGGTGAAATACTCTATGCAGGAATTTCAGTATAACGCACTCATCTGATGCTGAAGTTCTTTCTTCCTTTGCTAGACACTGATAATTAAAAATGTGCTTTTATAGAAATCTTAATATAGCAGCCAGTAACTGAGCAATGAGTGAATACAGGATTGCCAGTTTGCAGTATAAGAGGTACAGTAATTACACTCCTTTAAAGTAGCAGAATAGCTTCAGTCTTGCTCCGTTTTATGTGTGTAATGCTAGTGATGTTAAAAGAGTTGTTTCTGATTTCCAGTATTCTAACTGAAATTTCACAACTGAGAAACCTGAATCAGGTCCAGAATTCTACATGTATACACTGGCTTTTGTCCAGGAAGGTGAGAGATGTGTGAATTCAGACAATCAGTTTTCAAACAAGAATGACTCCACCTGTCTTTAGAATCCAGCTGTCTCTAGGATGGAAGTCAGTAGTTCCTGGTTAACAGGGTACAGTACTGTAGACCAATTGAAGAACAACAGAACTGAAGCGAGTTGACCACCAGTTGAAGTGACTTGATTTCCACTTGGTTGGTAACCTCAGACTGCACTAATGAAAGATCTGCATTCGAGTATTTACAACATGCTTAAAGGGACTTAGTTTTCTGTAGAAATGCACACTTAGTTATGAAGGGGGGGAGAAAGATGTGGTGGGATTTATTTTGTATAAATAGCCCTGTGTAGTCATTGTTATGTTATTTTGAGTTAACTTATTTAATCATCTTTCAGACTTCAGTGCAGGTGAGAATTGCAGTTCACATGTAGGATGCAGGATATGTTTCCTGTCATCTGTGTAGAGCTTTAGCTTATTAACTCTGTATCTGATAGAAAGCAAAAGAGCACGATCAGGATGAGAAGGCTCAAAGCTAACAATTGAGTAACATGAGCAAGGACCCACCTGCTCTTAAAACACAGACTTCAGCAAACACTCATTTTAGATTGTCGGACTATTCCAGTAGAGCCGTGTTCCCACAGGACTTTCAAGCTGCTTTGGTAAAAACAATGGAGTATTTTGGTATCTCACTTGTACTGCAATGGAGGCAAAGGTTTATTTAGCAGCCACATTTAGTGGCAACACTTATTCAAGAGATGGGAAAAAAAAAAAAGAGATTAAAAATACACTTGCAAGTTCTTGTTCAAATCTTTATGACAAGTTTTACTCTGTATTGCTAGAGACAGATTAAGGCATAGTCCCAATGCTGTAGTTGCAAAGTGAAGATGCAGATGGGGGTCAAATGATGAAATTCATTGTGTGTGCCACCTCTTCATTTGTCACTGTGAGCAGATTTTCAAAAATGTCAAGTTCTCTGTACTTGCAAGCTTAAAAAATTGATTGAACAAGTGTAAAGCAATTTATTCATTTTAACACTGAAAATACCAGGCTCATCTGGATCCCTACATTGTTCTGAATCAGTCCTGATCACTGATGAGGTTTAACAAAATTGTCTCGCTTGTCTCTTGAAAGAAATATGAAATTCCTGTCACCTGCTCAGAAAATGGATTTAACAAGTTTGTGCTTTCGGATACTGCTCCTTCTGGATATGGCAGCCAGTTGCCTCATTGTTGTTTGTCTGTTTCTGTTCTCCCTTTCGTTTCCCTCAAGCTTACGTATGCTTTGCCTGCCTTGCTGCTTAATCAGAAATATCTTGCTATTTCCGAACCTTTGAGGAAGTATCTGCCTTAGACAAATTTTGAGAAGGGACATGAGCAAACCGTCACTGCCTTGTCTCTCGTATTTGCCATGTGTTATTTATGCTACGTGGAAGGTAGTAAACACTAATTTTCCCTATGAAAAATGAACTTTTATACCCAAATTTCATTCTAGATTTGTAATATGTTTGTTTTAGTATTTGTAGGAAGGAGCTTGCCTGATGTGATGTGGTGCAGAAAGGGCAGAGTGAAATGTTTCCTTTCTCATTTGTCATAGATTTGCTTGAATCCTGCAAGATGTTTGCACCGTAAACTATAAACTGTGTTTATGCGTGACATGAGGAGCATCAGACATGGCCTGCTGAGTTTGGAAGCAGCAGACCTCTAGGGCAACAAGTCACAGTACACAAATAAATGTTATATTGATGCAGCAGCAGAATTTTAAACAAAACCAAATCCTCTGTGGGCTGTTTTCCTAATCATGAGCACATACGCATAGAAGATTAGACCTTCACAGACCTTTATCAGAAGAATGAAAAATTTAGCAGTCTGGTTTCACATTTTTTCCCTACATTGTGCCATGACCTGTTTTTTTTTTTTTCTTCACCCATGGCCTCTACCAGTCCTCCTCCCCTTTTCTTTTCTGCAAGCAGAGGCTCAGGGCTGCTCAGAGACCTGGCCCTGTGTGAGCACAGCAGGGCACTATGAGTGGCAAGACAGCGAATGCAGCATCTGTGGGTATAAGAAGGAAAGCATCTTTTTATCTCTTTCATGTGAAATTGTTAACCTTATGTTGGTGCTGACCAGCATACAACAAGCAGGTAGAAGGGAATAGAGTCCACTTCTGTTGCCTGTTCATCTCTTTCTGGCTCTTCAACAGTATCTTTCTGATCTGATGTGTGAGTGTTGTTTCAGTACAGTTTGTACCATAAGCTGCTGTCTTTCCCCGAGACCCTGATAGTTTGTAAGTATGGGAAACTAACAGCAAGCCACAGGAGAGAGTCCTGATTTTGATTGTGGCAGAAAGGTGATCGCTATTCTTCCATGTATCCCTGGAGGACGATGAGTTCACTTTTGCAGAGATCTAAACTGTTACAGATGAAGAGGCTTATACCGAGGTTATACCTGAAGGTTCCTCATGGAAAATGTCAAAGACTAGACTCCTTGAATTCATCTATGAGTTGTGTAGAGTGTGAGGAGGGTAGAGCAGCCAGAGAAAGCATTTGCCTTAACAACTTTTTAGGTGGCTGGAAAAGCCTTTACCCCTTCAACTACTACCTTTTTCATAACAATATGTAACAATATGTATATATATGCAATATAAATAAGATACAAATATGGCAAGTTTTCTAATATTTGCCACCACCCCCTTTTCTCTCTCTCTCTTTTTTTTTTTTTTTTTCCATCACCTGTCATGTCCTGGCCCAAATACTTGTCTTCTTTTCCAGATAACTTAATTAGTCTAATGAAACATCTTACTGCTCCATGTAGCTATGTTTCCTGGAGTTGCACTCTACTTCTGTGATAGGTTTTAGAGATTGTCACAGGTGAATAGAAGGATGGTGTTGGTACAGATGGCTTAGAGCCTAGTAAAACTGGTAGCACAAAAATTCACTTGAAGTCTGGAAAACGCTGACCTGAATGTCTGAACAGCATCTCTGGGAAAAGAGCTGCTTTTTCCAAGCTAGAAGCGGTTTGGAAGGAAAGTGGTGTGTCATGTGAACAGGGCATGCAACATTAGCTCTATGAGTTGCTGTTTAATAGCTTGTGTTTATCATGCTTTTTAATTGGAATGACTGTTGCAAAAGATTCCGTTTACATGTGAGAAGGTATTGAAAAATGGGGGACAAATAGTTCTGCATCAACTAAGTTTTGATACTTCTGGGAGGGGACTGCATTTTGGAAAGTAGACTGCTGAACTTCTAGAACCAAAAATCTCTTGTAACTGTCTTGTTTTATTATTACTGGAGAGACTGCTGTTCATGCACATCAAGACAAATCAGAGGCTGTAGGAGATGTGACAAACTATCTACAAAGTTGACTGCCCCTTTTCCTCTTATGTCTTTCATACTCTCTCCCTGCTTCTCTGCCTTTCTCATTTTTTTTTGTTTGATTTTTCACTCTCTGTTTCTCCTTTTCTCACGCTCACATTAAATGATCTTTTCAGACAAGTGTCACAGAAAAGCTGTTTTTTAGATTAGCACAGACTCTGCTTTTTTACTGACTAGCCTGTAACAGCTAATGTGATTCGCACTTCTGTTTACCAGCTTTCTATTATTAGACCCACCATACTGGGACTAATATGCAGGTAACTATTAGTCACCAGTGGAGCTGCTAATTCTGTAGATTAATTAATCGTTTCAATTGGATTTGTTGTCTCCAAACAGAGATGTGATTAAAGCATGGAAAAGTCTCTGCCTGGCTTATCTTTTGAGAATGAGTGACTTTAATATGATGTGCTACCCCATATAAATCAGATGTCTGATTAATAATGCTCGCATATCACACCCGACACTGAAGTGGGAGTGCAGCAGCTATTCCTGTCAATCCTCCTGCCATTAGTCATCATGCTGAACGCTTCATCTCAGACAGTTCCCTGACGGTTGCCAAGGTGCTGGGCAGGACATTAACATTGCAGCAGTTCTCAGCCAGATTATCAGCAAGGTGGGCTGGCTGGTTTTTACAAAATGCCTCTTCCACCACTGGCACGCATGTCCTGTCACAGAAGTCTGTTCTTCAGACTTCATCCACAAAATGTGCTCCAAGCTCTCCACGTCTAGCTGGAATCTAGCCAGGATCTTCTTCCTGTGTAGCAATACGAGAGGAGAAACCAAGTCCCTGAATTTTGCTCAAAAGCCAGTTGAGAATCCAAGGCCAAGGATTCTGGATCTGGAAGGACTGTGTGCCTCATTAATTAATCTCTTTTTCTGTATTGGTGCCCGTCCTGTAAAGTGTGAATGGCTGACAAGTGACAGAGCCACGGCTAAGCAGAAACAGAGATGAGCCCCTTTTAATGCTGGAATTCACAGAGGGATGTGCTCACTGTCTTCCAACCAAAATACCAGAGGTGAAGGCATTGAGAAGCTCTAAGTTTAGTTCAGTGACATTGCTTCATATCTGGTTGTAAGCTGCTGCCAATCCCAATAGGCAAAAGGAAAAAAGAAAAAGCTGAGTGTGCATCAGCTGACACCGGCATTACTCAGGAATAGTTCAACTTTTAAAAGCCTTTTATTATCAAGCTGTAACAAAGCTGCTTTGTACCATAAATACAAAGAAATGACCCGCTTCCCCTCTCTGTCTCAGGTGGGTAAGAAAAGTTCCTTTCTTCCTTGTTCATAGCGCTCCCAGGGGTCACCCCTTTGTGTGGGAGGTAAGTTAGAAACCACTAACAAGAACAGAGAGGGAAGCCCTCTGCCCTTCTGCCTGGGTTGTGTAGTTTATCACAGCAGATTCACTCCTATCTGGCTTCCCTTCAATCTCACCTGCAGGTATTTGCAGCTCTCTTTGCTGATGCCTGTGGAAGGTAAAACTCCCCACTCTCCATGAGCAGTGCCCTTTAACCCATAGTTGCTAAAATAGTGGATCCTACCCAGAGGATCCTTCCCACTGGATGAAATATGTTGTGGGTATGTTCAGTGCAAATCCAGGTAGGTCCCAACTTCCAGTAGCCAGAATTATGCTTTGAAGGCTGATATTCAGATCTCTGTCCATTTGTATCTGGCCTGGATCTCTTTATTGGTTTGCTTATTAAAGCCAAAGTTGTGCAGAGCTGAAGGAAGGGGAAACCTGGCCTAGGTGAAAAGTTCCAGCATTTTTTTTGCTTGTTTTTAACCAAATTAAACAAAGTGAACAGGATAATGTGTTCCAGGTGCTGTTTGGCAATTTCCATTTCCCTTCCCTGCCCATTGAGTTTCTTGAACTGGTCCATAACCCCAGCTCATGGCTCTGACATGCCTCAGCTCCAGCAACATGAATGCCCTTTTGTCACTCCTTGTAGTCTTTTTTGCTGGCATGTGTCTTGATGTGCATCAGGCACACTGCGTCCCGAAGTCAAAACGGCTGCATCTTAGAGAGGGAAAATCTTCAAAGAAAAAACAAACAGGTCCTCGCTGTGGTTTATTGGTGGTAATAAATAATTAAGTCTAAAAGTTTCAACAGAGGGAAGTCATTTATGGCCTGGCAAAACCCAACAATGTTGTAGGAAATGTCTTTTGTGTTATCCTGAATGCAGCCCTGAGTCCAAGAACTGTAGTGGTGAATTGGTAAATGTTTACATTCTTTCAGTCTTCAAGGTAATCAGCCGCACTGTGTTGATGGGAACCTATAGGATATAAAAGAGTGGAATCAAACTGCATCAAGTTGCTTAACATAATCTCTTTTATATCTACAGGCATTTCTTCACCGGATCCGCCAGAATGCTGTGGACAAAGCTGAGAAGTACATAACAGAGGAGAATGTTAAGGTATTTCTTCTGTCTTCCTCATTTCCTTGGTAGGGAAAATGATATGTAATGGAAGGCTGGATTCAGGGATGTGAATATCAAGTATCCTCACGTCATATTGAGGCTTACTATTAAACTGGTTCTCTAAGGAAAAGAGACTCATGTTGACAGTTTATCTGTCAATTTGTTGGCCCATTCATATAGTTGCCATCTTCCAGCAATTTTTTCATTCCACCAGCTAATTTCAGTAAAATTTGACAAGTGTAGTGTCGTCAGAGAAACTTACTTTTGGAAAGATTTGTGAAGTGTTGGGTTAGAGGACAGAGAGGCCTTTTCAGTGTTTTTAAGAAGAAAGGCAGAGAATGCACAGCCCTTGTCTATTTTGCTTGACAGTATTCAATTAGACAATTTGCATCTGCTGTCTTTTACAAATCTACAATTGATAGGGCTTATGAGAAGGAGGTGAGAATATTGTGTTATGTTCTAGTGGGAAGGAATTTGGGTTCCTTCTCCCACAGAACTAAGTAACCTGAGACCCTTACACGGAGAGGTTACTGCATGAATTGACACTGGAAAGAGATAAGGGGCACAGAACAGAGAGCTGTGAGGTACCAGCTTCTCTAGAGCCTATGGTCACAGGAGACCTTGTTGTGCATTATTTTCATAAGAACAAGCAACACTTTCTTGTAGTAATTTGGCTTAAGAACCATCCTGTACACATATGCATGTGAAACCAAAACACTCTTTGTACACATATGCAAGTGAAACCTGATCATCAGTGGGACAGGGTGCAGCTTGTTTGCCGTTAGAGGCTTACTTATGGGGTTTGTGTTTGGTCCTGCAGCTCCTAAATCAGCAGGAACTTTGCCCTTTACGCTTGTGAGAGCCGGGCACAGCAATAATAGGTGTATGGTACCAGCTAGCGCTGCTGCATCTGGCATAGGTTTCCCCAAGGCTGGTTCCTCCACTTCCCTTACCAGTATGACCTGAATGCATAGAGATCCTAGTAGGGATCTCTATATTCCTGATCTTGTCTACCCCTGCAGAACCAGAGGGAAACTCCCTGTTTCTGCTGCTCATTATACAGACTGGCGATGCTGTAGTATTGACTGACTGACATCAGAAGGGGCTGGTAGCAAGACAGCTTGGCAGGTTTGTGGAGCTAAGCCTCTTTCTGTCTTCAAATTTGGAAGTCCGTTGTCCCCCAAAACTCCCCACCTAGAGTCTGAAGTAAGTTCGGAGTGGCTAAAGAAAAAGTAGACAAGTGATTAGTAACAATAGATCTTGTGTGCAAAAAAGCAAGCTCTGCTTGAGAAATGAACCTACGTGACTATTTGCGAATTTGATGAACAGTTTTAGATGTCGAAGAAAGTTATTATTCTATTATTATTCATGTATCATCAAAATGAATATTAATTATGACTGCCACATAATCTGATGCAGTACCCACAAAGCCTGTGAAGAAGAATCTATGCTTTCTCTACTGATTTAAATGTATTTGTATTTGAAATTTCATCATACTCTTCTGGGGCAGTACTGCTTCATTTCTCTATCATTCTTGAAGTGCCTGGGGGGGGTCTTTTTGAGGCCACTGTGAGACCTCATTTATTCTTACAATATCTAGCTTTTGGTAAGAGTTTCTCTTCAGTAATAAAGGGCCTATCCTATTAGTGATAAAATAGGATCACAGAGGCACAGTTTTCCTGATCGGAGTCAATACTATCTCCCCATACCTCAAATAATTTCCTTGCTTTTCCTGCAGTTGAAATATATTTGTTCTCCTCTCCTTTCTCCCTCCTTGTTAGTACAGGCAGGACAAACAAGGTGGTGCTGGGACTTCTGATAACTCAGCCAACTTATGTTATGTATCTTGAGTCACCAAATAGCTGTGAGGTGGCTGGCAGCAGCAAAGATGGTAGCAGAGACTGTATAAATGGTTTGGCAGCTTATATAAGGAGAAAGCCTGTCTTTTCCTTTCTTTCTTCATGCAGCAGAAATGTCTAGAGGAAAATACAGGGTATTCTGGCAGTCACTTACCTCTGAGCAAAAGGAGAAAGTGCTTTTTAGGATAATTTGAGTTGTTGCTCCCATTATTATTTTTGCAGGTTTCTCCTACAGCTGGTGCTAAGCACTGGAGATTTCGGTAATCTTTGGCCACTGTATCCCCTTCCAGAAAATGCCAGGCCCAGATTTTGCAAGTATTCCAGTGACTAACAGCTGTGGCAACATTATAAAAAATGTTTTTTAGTTTATTGGCTGCTTCATGTGGGAATAACTTTGCTGATATGTTAGTGTTATGCTACATTCATGGCAGGGCACTGATGTCATTTTACTGATACAGTTGATTGAAGGCAGTACAACTTGAGGGCGTACACAAGCTGTCAGATGTAGATCCTCACATGAAGCTTATAAATGGTAACTGTGTGTTAGATACAGAAGCACATGCAGTCAAAGTCCCTGCTGCCTTGATTTTCAAGTGACTTTTCTTATCTGTGAATTCTGCTGCAAGCAGGGCTCTACTGACCACCACGGAATTCATTAGATTACACAGATATTCCTTGGATCAAAAAATACCCCCCAAATCCTGCTCCTGAAGGATAAAATCACCCCTGACAGATGTTTTCCTCTTCCTTGTTAATCCCCTTTTGGCACAGCTTCTGGCAGAGCCATGCAGACAGAGGCTACTGTGTCATCACATCAGTTTCTGCCATGTGACAGAACCATCGTATGCTCTGCTTGAATTAGCACGGGAAGTTCTCTGGAGGCAGTCAAATGGTCCTACCTCCCTGTCCTTTATTTTGGTTCAGAGCCCATCAGTGCAAATTCAGTGTGTTGGAATCTTCTGTTTTATTCAAAGCTAGAAAGGAACTGAGGCACAAATATGCATTAATGAGGATGCATACTACTATATCTCAGTATTTCTGGAATGAGAAGGGAACGAAGACGAGGCAGATGCAGCAGGCCCGGCTCTGCACATGCAGCCAGCTTGCAGAGGGAGTTTGAGTTAAATATTCTGCCCATCCTTAAATAACAAGAAGGTATAGAGTTGTACCTGGGTACATGCAGAGAGGAACGCTCCTTGAAGTCCTGATCTTGTCTACCCCTGCAGAACGAGAGGGAAACTGGTTTTAAACCAATAATTGAGGTTTCATTCCTGTATTTAATGTTTAGACTTAATTTACAGATTATTGTTTTCCTGAATTACTGCCACATCACCAGCCATCAAGCTGAATCAGTGTCACATCTGGTGAATAAATTCCACTGCATAAAGTTGAAAAGCTTAGTGTTATGCTAAGATGCTTTGCGAAGTGTTGAAAGATGTTGGGTTTAATCACTCCCACACAGAATGCCAGGAGGGTGAAGGCTGGCTCTGTCAGGCTGCACGGTTTGGGGTGCAGAAGAGCGTCACCCACTCACTGTGCAGGACCTGGGAAGCTGCTTCCAGTGAGAATTTTGGCTTGACTGCACTGGCAGATCTTCTCTTTGCAAGTGACATGGGTAAAGAAAATGTCATCCTGTCAGTGAAATGCTAATTCCCACATGGCAGAGATTTGGCCTCTTATTTACAGGTACATCTTTGTGATAGTTTGAAGTCCTTTTCTTCCAGAAGTGATTTCTAATGCATGGGAAGGAAAGGCAAATGACTTTCTGCTTTCACCTCCTGCAAAGTGAGTTTGGTCCTCGTGAATCTGTTCATCTGGATGGTCTCATAGGAAATCTTCTCTAGACTTAAAAGAGGTTGCTCACATTCATCATGCTCAGGTATCTGGAAAGATAACCTGCATTTATAAGGATATAAATAAAGGTTTCTGTAGGAGGAAATGAAAAGGGCCAATACAGTGTAATCTATTTCTATGAATCCCTGTCTGTGCTTTACATCCTATCACAGCAAGTGTACAGCCACAATATTTTGGTGCTGCTACCTTAACGAAACACTCTTGGATAGATTAACAGCTAGCAATTTTTTTCTTTCTGTATTTCAGATCTTATTTTCTAACATTGAAGACATCCTTGGTGTTCACAAGGAGTTCCTGGCTGCCCTGGAGTTTTGTTTACAACCTGAACCTCAGTCTCAGCATGAACTGGGAAATGTTTTCTTAAAGTTTGTAAGTACAATGACTTAACGCTATCTGAAAGTGCAGTTTCCTGTCATAAGCTCTCATGCCCCTTAGCTAGCCCTAATCTCTGAGGCTTGTGGCAATACTATGACAATATGTGTCTTGTATGAAAATTGGG
The DNA here is from genome assembly GCA_013398155.1 of Pedionomus torquatus. NCBI lineage: Eukaryota > Metazoa > Chordata > Aves > Charadriiformes > Pedionomidae > Pedionomus > Pedionomus torquatus. The sequence continues at coordinate 491,211 of VZRU01021053.1, read as the reverse complement.
TGGGAAAAAACTTGTGAATGAGGTTAGAACAATGGAAGTCACATCAGACTCAGCTAAACAACGAGGTATTTTTAGAAACTCTTCCTTTTCCCATTGAATATATTTCCCTTTTTTTTCTTACCCAGCTGATCATGTTTTATTGCTGAGAATTTGTTGCTTTGGATCCAGATGTTTCAAAAATGCAGCACAGTTTCACGTAAATGAATAATTTTTGTGTGTGTTAAAATCTAAAAAAAAAAAAAAAATAAAATCAAGCCCACAAAGATAAAATTAAAGACAAAGGACAATACATCACTTACAGTAGTTAATATCTGTGCATACATTTATTACTAAGTAAATGAAAGGTGGTATGAGAGAGCTTGCTGAAATGCAGCACAAGTTACAACATACAGACTTTTACCAAGGAATTAACAAGAACCGGCATTCTGCAGCTCAAAAGTACATAGAATTTGGCTTTTGGGCTCATAATGCTAGCTCAAGAATGCCACAGATAGAAAATGCGAAGTAGTTATATGATATGAATTCACTCTGTCAGTTCCAGGTTGTTTAGAACATTTTGATAAGTTAATTTTGTGTCACTTGACTTTGTCTGATAGCTGTATTATTTGTTCTCCTGCTCCATCCAGAGTATGATTGTGTGTGCCAGCCTAGTCCAGTCAGGTTGGTACTGCTGGAGCACCCAGGAAAGCCCTGGGATTGTGCAGTTGCAGCTTGTGGTCCTGTCATTGCTTCTCTCCTTGTAATTTGTTTTGTATACTGCAAAATTCTTCCTGTGGTAAATTTGTGTTGTGTTTTGTTTTTAACTTGTCCTGATTTGCAGTCATGGATGTGTGCCATCCTCTGACTAGTACATACATAGAGTATACTGTATATGTGATATCATTTATTGCATACACCTAGTTACAAGCTGGGATCATTTAAATGCAAAGTTACCTAATTTACATGTATAATAATTTGAAGTTATACCTTTTTTTCACTTGGAGCAGCCCTCCTGAGATGTTTGAAAATTAGAAAGCACATACATAATAGCCATTTCTTCACATTCTTATTAACTGTATTAAGCCATGGGCCAACTTCCTATCAAAATAAGTTCTATTATGCTTTCTTAATCAAAATTCATGCTTTCATGGTTCATTAGGTTTGAGTGGACAGCAATTATACAGCCATTCATTACTTACAGAGCTTTACCACCTACTCCCTCTTGTTTAATTTTTAGTTACTCTGTGACAGTTATTAAAATTGTGTCAGAAAGTGTTACATTGACACTGTGCCCAAAAATTGTATCAGATTTGAGGACTCACTGTCAGCTGTTGAAAAACATGCTGGTGAACTTAGTTAAAGCCTTGAGTACCCACTAGAATCATTGCCTACCAACAAGATGTGCTGTGCTAATTTATTAGTATTCATTAGCAGGGGTGTCAAAATTAGAGGGCTTTTGAGTGGTGCTGTCAAATTGTCTACCGTGTTGTGGAGTGGTGCTGAATAACCAGAAATGTTATCATCCTGTCATTTGACTGAATTCTGAATTCAAGCTGGGTATGTGTAGTCATCGGTAGTGTTTTCTTGTATATGAACATATAATTTTGTAACTTTATTACCGCTAAATTTAATAATTACACAGTGTTCCTTATTTATCAAACATGCTGAAATACAGGAATTATGAGGCTGTAATGCAGGGGGATGAGTGCTGGTGAGAATTTGTCCTCTGATAGAGGCAGTTTGACTGAGATCAGCTTATATTGCTTTCTGTGGTGTGCATTGCTAATAATATGTACATCAACTGTTTCATGATCCCCTAGGGAAGAAGCAGATTATGCAGAAGGAAGTAAAACATATATTTGATTTAGAATATATAGAAAAAGCCAGTCGCATCCCTAATTACTTTAAGGAAATTAGGAGGAGTAGCAGTAGGAGCATTGTGATGCTTCAAGTCTGAGTGTGGAACAGTCAACAGAAGATTATCAAGAGAGGAGAAAATTACCCTTGCATGCAGAATGTGCCTGGGTTTTAGAAGACAAGCTTCACTGTGGGTATTTGGGAGCGGGGGAGGTGGGATTTGTGCCCTGTCACAGCAAAGGCTTCCATAGTGAATCTTCAGCAAGTGACAGGGAGGTGCCAGTGGCAACTGTGATTCAGAGTGAGTCTTTGGTTCCTTTCTGTTCAGGCTCCCAAAGCTCTGTTTCCCTAAACTGGGGCTGTTCTCATGAAGCAGAGGCATTCACAACCCCCCTTGGGCTTCAGTAGCAGTGCTCCTCAAGGTGTTTCCGTGGTGCTAAAACCAGGGGGTTTTTTTGGCATACCGCAAGAAGCCCCTGCAGCACACTTGAGGTTTCCTGGAGAAAAAAGCAGCAGTTCTCTGCCAGTGATGCTTTTCTGCAGCAGGGCTGAAGAGCTTTTTCTGGAGTGGACATTGTTAGGCAGTTTGCCCAGGGAAAACACGGGTAACATATTTCTGTGGTCTTTCATTTTGGTCAGGTTCTCTTGTTGTTGCAATGCACTTAGTAGAAGAAGTGCTGGGGAGAACACCCTCAGCGCTGCCTTTTCCTTATCATCAAATCATGGTGTATCCTCAGGGGAGTTTGCAGGGAGGAAGTGGCAAAAGGCCTGTGAATCTTGAATGGGTCCTCAGCGCATCTTCTCTTGTGATCAAGGTCATTCTTAGTCCTGCTTATGAACCCAGTCCTTGTCAGCAGCCAGATGTTCACACAGGTGCTTTTCTTCAGAAACAATGTTAAAAACACTCATAAATTTGTTGAATAACTTGCGAATTCTTGAAGCACTGTTTTTTCCTGCCGCTGCAGCATTTCTTAGTGGTGCATGTTTTCTGTAAGTTTGCTCATGTCATGTATCCTTGATCATGATCCCCAGATTCCCCATGTGGAGTTCTACTAGAGTGCAGTGTTTAGGTCCTGTTCCTGAGATCCTAGCCTAAATTTATTTTAATTTGTGTTGGCCTGACATTTTTTTTCCTGGTTTACCTTGGCCTAGCAGAGCATTGCTCAACAACAGCCCACCAATCTGCAGAAACAGGACACTGCTTTCAGTCATTGAGTCTCCAAGATCAGAGTTGATGTATTTATAATAATGCTAGAGCATTCTCCCCTGTATCTCCAGCTCAGAAGGATTTAGGTCTTGAGTAACACCCGAAGCAAGCAGGTTTTGCAAGGGTTCCAAAAGAGCAGTTGTTGTACACTGACTTTTTTGAAGTATTTTAACAGATGGTAAAATGCCCTTGCTTTGATAATCAGGAAAGAAAATTGTTTTACTTCAGAAGACAGACTTTGTTTGCCCTAATGTACTCCATTTAATCAGATGATCATCAGAAGTCCATTGTATGATGCCACGTGCTAGCATTTATTCTGGAGTTGTAGTTCAGTATGGCCATAACAGACAGTGAAGAACATACTTAAACTTAATTCAAAATCAAATCTGCAGCCTTAAACAAAATGGCATGTAGTAAGTCTTTAACATCAAAGAGGGCATATACACCAAATTTGGAACCATCACACCTCATCAGCACAGGCTCTTTTGTGCATATCATGAAAACATGAGTGTCTGCAAAGCACAAGGACAGAGAATTGACAGATGCTTCATTTCTGATATTGCCATATTGCTAGAGGTTTGACGACGTAGCAGCTAGAAACTGGTTTGAGGGAAACATGTTTTCTTCTTATTTTTAGAAGTGTTGTTGCATGGCTGTTAATTTTACTGGCTAAGTCATCACAGTTCTTATTTTGTTGATAATTCTGTCTTCTGTTTTGTTTAGTTTTTTTCTTGTTGACAAAATTGGTTTCAGTCTGCTTTGAAATAAGAAAATGCCATGCCTTGTTAAAAATGTGTCCAAATAAAATTCTTAGGATTTTCCAAATGTCTTATTTGCTTTTGCTAGTCAAAACTATTTTCAAATTTACACTAATTTGTGGGCAGTTCTAATGCACCCAAAATAACATGTCTGGAGAATAAACTATTGGTTAAAGATTTATTTTAACCAAACTAGGAACAGTATAGGCTTATTTCTGTCTCCGAAATCAGAAGGTCTAGCTCTGTATCCAGCAGATTTGCTGAGTAAGAAGATGCCATCTTTATGTGGTCACATCTTTGACCATAATTGCACTTCAGTATAGAGTAACTGGAGGTTCAGAATTCCTGGGCTAACATCTGTAATTATGTAACTGATAATTTCCTCCCCAGGAGATGGGAGAGTCTAGGACTGAATGTCACCCAGAGAGGAAATTAAACACTTCAGACACTGAGTAATTTAAAGCATAGTTCTCATATTTGTGGGTCTCATGCATGAAGGACAGCTGTGAAAGACTTGATGAAAGCACGCTGGTGTGTGTGTAATTATTGTACTGACTTGAACTTTAGCAAAGGGATTTTGTCATGATCTAAATATAACCTCCCAAAACTCCAGGCACTCAAAGCTGCAGTCAGAAACCTGAGCAATGACATTTCGTGTGCATTGATGTAACAGATGCTGTTGTGTTAATGGTTACTATTTTTAGTTTCAAACATGCTGCTGTGTGCATCCAGGGAGTTGAGAAGAGGTGAGAGGAGGAAATGTGGGAGAAACTCATCTATCTGTCTTCTCAGTCTGTAACTCTCCAGTTTCTGTGATTGAAAACAATCCTGTGTCTCTCAGTTGCCTCTTTTCTATTGTATTATGGACACAGCCCTGCCTTTTCCTGCATCTGGTGGTCAGAAGCCTTTGTTTCTTTTCAGCTTCCCAATATTAAACTTCGGTACTAATATGAACAGCTGTAGGTGAAGGATGAAGTCTCAAACATCTGCATTCCAGCTCTTTGCACTGCATTCGTGCTGTTGTTTTATTTGCTTTCTATCATTGTTCTTCTTTTTGGATATACATCTATATATATATTTATTCTTAAGTTTTCCTCTGGAAGTACAAAGAGGGGAAAAATTCATCAGCTTAGTGATAAACTAAACCCAAAAGCATTTGACAGTCTCTGGACATGTGCATCTAGCCATAGAGCATCTGACCAGAATGTCAAATTCTCTGAAACTAATATTAAAACAATTTCTTTCACATGTGACAATAGTTGGAGGGAATGCCCAGTAAATGCAGCTGTATTCCCATGGATTCATGTTACTTAACTCCTTCAGTTGGCAGTAGTTTTTTGTTTGGATCACTATGAGCTGTCTTAAAAGCAGCTAGATGCTGCAGATAGCTTCAGCTAATACAGAAGGCTTTATGTCTCTGAAGAGGGCTAGGAGTCAAACCAAAACTCCAAAATATTAACTTCCTAGTTCTGGGGAAATGAAAAGGTTCAGACAAAAAGTTTGCAGGCCAGGATCTTAAACAGTAAATTAATGATGTGGATGCCACAACAAACTCTGGAGGGCATTGCCTACATGGCTACATGGCATGGTGTCCTAAGATGCCAGCTCTGGAAGGCCTCGCATATTACCTCTGGCAGAGTGCCATGGTAATGCATCTAAATTACTTTTGATATGCAAAGTAGCTTGTCTGAGTACTTCTGTACAGCACTGCATTGTGGCATAGAAGCTGACCTGAACCAGGAAAGAAACTGCTATTGTGAGAAGCACCCCAAAAAGGATGGGTCTTTCTGGTTTCTGATACAAGTTAGCCCAATTAAATCTAATACAATCTCTTGACTCCCCCTTTTATTCCAGTGAATGCGGTACTGGAATCTCATAACGTAGCTGCTGAAGTTCAGCCCTTCCCAGCAACCTTGAGGGGATCAGCTCACTCCTTGCCTGACCTACACAGGCGTGGAAATAGTTGTTACTGCTCCTATCCTTTCAGTGTTCCCAGAGATCTGCTGTTTGCAATGGATCCAGCATCTCTGATCATTTTAGTTAGAAGTTACACTGTCTTTGGTTCTGGAGATCAGTAAAGCAGAACTTGGTGCTGCCAGCTGACCCTTGTTTCTTAACACAGGATTAAATTCCACTGCACATGCTGGTGGGTGGGACATGTTCCAGTGTAAGTACCTCTATCTAGTTGGGAAACTACCTTTCCCTTCCTTGAATTTCTCTAATATGTTGGTTATTTTATGTGTATTTGATGAAATCCTTCTATGTAGGGAAGCTTGTGGGCAGCCGATCTGCTGTATTGCATTGAAGCGGTGAAGTCTGCTGCTTGTTTCAGAACACAGGGTGAGCCAGCCAACTCACTGGGGTTTCCCCCCTCAGCCCTGAAAGGGAGGGGATTTCCAGCTGGTTACCTGGTGTTAATAGTTCCTCTCCATATCTCTGAGCTTCTTCCAGACCTTGGTTCTTCCCAGCCACCTCTGTTTCTGTTTCCTGCAGGAGAGGTCAGCACGGCTCAGAAATGTTGCTCCTGGCTTTAATCTGCTCCTGGGTACTCTGCTGGAATATCCCAACATTCGTGCAAGAACCCTGAGATAGCAAAATCTGTTTTTTCAGTAGAGTATATTATTAAAGAGTCATACATTAAGAGGAAAAGCTCTGGAAATATCTGTGCTCAGAAAGCTGATGTTAAATTACAATGGACAAGTTAGGAATTAGTGGAATGCCTTTATAAGTTATTCACATTAGAGGAGTGTCACGTGCTTCATGTAAACTGCAGCCCTAATGCCACTCTGAGTGCACACCCCTTCGTGAAGAATTTGGTATCAGATTGTGACAAAGTAGTCACTCCAGTTTTGTCTGAGTCAATAAGTTACAATGTTTTTCCTTGCAGAAAGACAAATTCTTTGTCTACGAGGAGTACTGTAGCAACCACGAGAAAGCACTCAGACTGCTGATGGAATTGAACAAGATCCCAACAGTGAGAACATTCCTCCTGGTAAGCACCTTCTCTAGCACTCTTGACTTAATGATCTGACTGTGCCGTACTCATAATAACCCTTTGGTATCCCTGGAGCGCCAGGCATTTTGCAGATATTACCCATTCCAGGTATGCAGTGCTCAGAATGGATCAGTATTGAAATCACTGCTGAGTTTAGGCAGAGAACTAAGCACAGCTCTGGTATGAGTGATTTCAGTGGAAACAAGAAAGACTTTTTTTTTTCCTTAAAGAAAAAAAGAATTCATCAGAAAATTTGAGCAAAGATTATGAAAGTCAGCAACAGGCCTGTGACTAGTTCCCAGTGGATCTGATTCCTTGCTCAGTTCTTTGACCAGTTCACTGTCTACAGAGCCACCAGAAAGATGTGATCTGCTTCTGACACCCTTTTCCCCATGAGTCCAGTTGTGGGCCAGAAATATAGTCTGGATGAATTGTTTTGACTGCATCATCACAGCTTGTTTCAAAAATGGCCCAACTCCCCCTCCAACCCATGAGGTATTGGTGTCTGTGTTGGAAGGAACTGTGGCCTTCAAAAGCCTCTACAGAGGCTAGGCTTAATGGAGAAACAACCAATAGACAATGCCTTCTGCCCAGTATTCCTTATTTTTATTTCTTTTCTTGGATGTTCCTCCTCCTAGCTATCACCCCCATTCTGCTTGATTTTTTTCAGATATCTTGTTTTCCTGGCCATGCATGGCATTTGGATTGGCATGTAGGTGAGGGACTAATTTAGATCATTAGCTTTTATTCATAAATGCTATGAGGTAAAAGAAAGGCTGCCTTTTTGCAAAGGACCTGCTTGCTTTTCAAAAGCCTCTTCTTTCTGCCCATCTTTTTTCCTTTCTGCCAAAGGTTTGCTCTTTCCAATACAGTACAGCAATAAAAAAACTTCTGCATAGATGTTTGTTACAAGCAGGGCGAGAACATTCCTTTAGCCACAAAATACAGGCCTTGGAGGGAGCAGCAGCGACAAGCACTCATGCTATTGGGTAGTCAGAATCTCTTTGTCATGTCTGAGTGTTAATGAACCTTGTTAAATCATTAGCTTGAGTCACCAAATGACCCTTTCCTTGTTCCTGAGTTCCTCTGGGTGCTTCTGTTGAGGGAAATTAATGAGAAAGAGGAGAAACAAAAGTGCATGTGAACACCATCCTTCCAAACATTCAGAGTGTTGGCCACTTGAATTGGCAAAAGCCTCCTGTCTGGGTTACGGGCAGCAGCTGGCAAACTGATTATGAGGTCCATAAAAGATGTCACACTGTCTGCTGTGGCTTGCTGCAGCACCTGAGTCCAAGAAACTTAAACCAGCCATAAATACAGGAGGAGAGGCTACACAAGTGTCTACTTTGCTGTGGCTGCTGTAATTTCTTCCAGGCCTCCCTTTTCTTCTCCAGTGCCTCCTAAAGTTAGTGCTATAATGCCACCATGCAGAGAAAGCTGCATTAAAATACAAAGCTTTACTTGTGAGGATAAATTTGGCCCGATTGCCCCCTCACAGCTGCTGAAATATAGAATGTGGGAAAGTGTTTGAAAAATCAGTAAGTGTTAAAGGGCAGTTTTGAGCCCAGAGCTAGAAAGAGGGCTGAAAGAAGAGATGGGAAGGACTGAATCACTCGAGACTTGGAAAATTGGACGGGGAGTATTGTGAGCCGGTAGCCAACACCACAGATCTAGAATAGCCTTGGGAAGGCTTATTTTACAGATGATTGTCTGTAAAAATACCAGTTAGGACTAATGAGATTTATGTATGATGTCTGTGAACATTCCTTGAAGAGGAGCATTGTTGAACTACAGCCAAAATCCCTCTAGATTTCAGCGTGTGTCTGAACCACAGCACACACTTCACAGGGGAAAACGTTATCAGTGATGCCCCAAAGCAATCACGTCTTGGCTGAACCGAATTTAAACTTCAGCTTCTGTAGACAGGACAGGTTTGCAACAGGTTTTTTGTTTGGGGTGATTTTTGGAGCAAAGTTGTCCAGATTCATGGCCGAATGTAGGAATGTAGACCAGTCTATCTAAAATAGATTTGAAGTCCATCTGAGTCACTAGCTGTCTCTGGCAGCAGCCAGTAGCAGAATCTTCAAGGAAATATATAAAAAGCTTACAATTGGTCAGTATTTGTTTGTTGCACAGATTGTTGTGACAATTCTTATAGTCCCCTTCCATGTCAATGCAGAGCATTAATTTCCATAATCTACTGAAAAACTGAGCATCACTTGTTTTGAGATAGTGTGCAAATTTACCTGTGAAGTGATTCTTCTGGAATGCAGGCCCCCTCCAAATTTACCTGAACTCATTGTGTGAATATTGCAAGGGTTGATCAGTTGCTGCTTCTATTCCTCAGTCTAAAATCTAATTGGACTTGGATTTCTTTGATGTATTGGTCCAATACTTGTCCCCTTCCTTACTGTGTTTAAACAGCACTAGGAGAGTAGTAATTTTTCTAGGTAGAGAAAAATTCTGTTGGGAGATCACAGAGCTCCACAAAATGAATGCTGAAATCTGTTTTTTAATATTTATTTTTTTTAAATGAGTATCAGAATTCGTGAAACCTGATTTCCTCAAATTCCATTGCCTCTTCCATCTCCTACCTACAAGGTAGCCTTGCTTGCATGTCCTGTAGCTTTGTTTTTTGCAGCAACGCGTTCTGTGAGTGGTTGAGAGCTACACGCTCGCTGGTCATTCGGCTGGAGCACCCATGCTGTTTGTCCAGCTGCGCTTAGACAATGTTTTGCCAGAGAATTGGTGGATGTGAGGCAGATGACTCATTTATTTCAATTCCACTTTGATTTCCTGACAGACATAAGGATTGGACTAGAGTTAATTATATGTTTACTGGTTAGTAGGCTTTATTTTAGCCTTCAAGTGTTTTCTGGACCGGCAATGCAAACTTGGCGTAGTGAATCAAAACAAATGGTCCTATCATTTGATATGTTGAGCAACATGGTCTAGTGGGAGGTGTCCCTGCCTGTGGCACGGGGGTTGGAACTCGATGATCTTTGAGGTCCCTTCCAACTCCAAGCATTCTATGATTCTATGATTTTATGATCAATTGTGGGGATAAGTTGGATTCTTTTAGGTAATGGTGCATTTAGGTTTGCAGATTGTCATTGTATGGTTGTGACACTTTTTGAGTTACCAGCTGTATAATATTTCTCTGGGAAGATAGCGTTCTCCACAGCCACTTTCATCCACAACAAATGTTGTTTTGTTGATGCACAAAGAACTTTGCTAACTTGATGGCTGTTTCAGTGCTGAATTTCCTGTATCTTACGTGTTGCAAAATGCTTTCTGACCATAATACGTGTTACAGGAATACAAAATCATGTCAAAGAGCATCTGAAAGCTTTCTGCCTGAGGTAACGTTTGTTTACTTTTTTTGATTATAGGGTTGCATGCTTCTGGGAGGCAGAAAGACGACAGACATTCCACTAGAGGGTTATCTGCTGACTCCAATTCAGAGAATTTGCAAATACCCACTTCTGCTTAAGGTAAACCAAAGAAAGTATTTCTAGATGGTTGGAGCGATTCTGCAGTGTTTTAGCTCTGACTTTTGTTGTCATTACTACCTTTCTGGTCTGCACTTCTAAGTGGTTTTGTATGGGTGCAGTCAAAAAGCTGGCTGATGCTGACAGGCTGCTTAGTCTTATAATGGTGTGGTCAGACCAGAGTCTTACTGACTAATGACTTTTGACTTGAATTCTCTTCAGATACTTACTAAGGCTTGGAAGTGCTATTTTATCCCCTTCCTGAAAAGCTGTGTTCAGGTAGAATTGTATCAGTGTCCTGAGGGACTGGATGGCTCTGGGGACAGGAAATGGGATACATCTTTCATCACAAGGTCTCTAGTTTGAGTGTGTTCAGGTCAGTAATGATCAAAGTCCTGTACCATCTGTCAGTTATTTGGCAGGTTGTTTGAAAACTGCTTGGTTGTCTCAGAGTTCCCAGTAGAGGAGTGTCATTGCAGAAATGACTACTGCAATTGGCACTAATTGGCCCCTTTGCTAGTAGTAGTGCTGTAGGAGCTAAAGAATAAAAGAAGTAGAAGGAGGTAACTTGCCTCTCATCCCTTCAGGTCAGGGCTGGGTCACATGCCTGGCGGGGACAAGGAGAGGGAAAAGAAAGAAGCAGTTTCTGGGAGAGCTTGCATCACCGGTGGGTGGCCTTGTAGCTACTCCATGGCTAACAGCCATCAGTCTTCAGTGATGTCAGTCCCTTTCTCAATCAGAGTAACATTACATTTACTAAAAAGAAATAATTGATTAATAACAAAGTACAGGAAGAAATTCCTTCGCAGTTTAAAAGAAATGTCCCTTCCTGAGTTGTGGAAGACAGTAAGAATTGTGTGATGAGCTGGTGCTCATGGTCACAGGCTGACCACTGATCTCCGGATGTATTGTTCTATGTAAAATTGTGTTTCATCTAATAAACATTTAAATTATTTTTTTCCATCCAATCAGAGCTTTCAGAGCTGAATTTTCAAAATATGTCTTTCCCACAGGTGGAATCATTCTGTTGTCTTTGCAGCTGTGCACAAACCCATCTTAAAGCAGACATTCATGCACCATTTTTCTTATGGACCTAACTACTGAGATTTATGTATATATATGTATATACAGCCAGCTTATCAGTCCAGTCAATCTATCCATGACTCCACTTACAGTTAGAACAAACAAAAGCACATGCGATGTTTTAGGCACGTAGCAGGAGAAGGTAATGCGTGAGACTGCTACAAACATTTCTTCCATGGTATTAATAATAGTCAAGGTGGGGCAAGGATGCCTAGATCAGGAAAGCACATAAGTAGCTCCAGCTCCCATTTAACTTCAGAGTGGACTGGTTACATAGAGATAGTTGAAAACATAACAGTGCCTCAGTTCAAGTTCACTGTGTTTATTTGGGGCTAGTGTGGAGAGAATTTGATGTCTTTTCATTCTGCGGAGCTGTGTGATGACTGTGAGCAACATCCATGTGCACAGAAAGGGAGTTCCGATGGCATCCCATACAGTAAACAGACCAGGGGATGTAAAAATCGGCATTCCTGACGTAGTATTTTGATGGTCTGGGGGCAGAGGTTGTTTTTGTTTTCTGGTTTTTGTTTGGTTTTTTGTTTGTTTGTTTGTTTGTTTGTTTGTTTGTTTCCCCATTCTGTGGTGTGTTCTGTGATTAACTAACTGTGTGTGTGTGACTGAAAATCAGAGATTGTTTTGATTCCTTACAGAGATCCCTTTTTAAATAGGAAAAAAAAAAGTAGGTTCCAAGAAACTTTAACCAGAGGAAATAGTGGCTAGGTTCTTACTTTTGAATTCATCTCTATATTTGTGCTCTTACTAAAAGATGAAGTGTTAATCTCCTGCAGATTTCCTGTCATGGTTACACTTTTGTATGAAGAGAATCATTAATGGGTACAGAGCCTGAACACCAGGTTCCTACATCTATTTATTCCGTGCTGGAGACATCTTAATCCATTTTAATCTTGATTACCAGGTAGTAGCATCATCAGTGCAATGACATTTCTGGAGTTCTTCAGCTTCAGTTTTCCCATTCCTCTTGATCATTCTAGGGCAGGTCTTGGAAGACCTATGAATGGACCAGTTTCTCTTGCTTTTCTTTAAGAATTTGTTTTGCGAGAGGGTGGTGAACAAAGGACTAGAACAAAATAAATACTTCTAGTCGATAATTCAAGTCTTTTCAAGTTTAATGGGAAGTGAAGTAATTTTGTTCTGGGTATCGAATATTGGCTTATGGAAATAAACTGGTGATGTCTCACACATGTACAGTTGTATCTGTCCAGAGGTCTGCTAGCACGTACCTCCCTTTGTGGAAAGCCAAAACCAAGACCAGCAAGGTCTTAACTGGAACAGTGTTACTTGCCTTCAAGCCACATTGGGGTGGAATAAACATAAATTTGTTTTCTTCACACCAGCACTGCACTTGCCTTCTGGGGTGGGGACTCCGGTGTTTGGCTCTGCTGTGGCTCACCCAGACCCACATGTACTTGTCAAACAAATGGCCCTGAATGGAGCGTACAGGAGGAGCTATGGCAAGGCGTCTCGTGATGCTGCATTCCATTTTCCTATGGGTTGCTCTTTTATACAGGCTGATATAAACCACACACTGTTCACTACTTGAAATTTCCTGGACAGGAGATAAAAGTTTAAAGAAAAAGCTGAGGGGGCTTTGGTTTTAGTTAGGCAAGAAATTTGCCTCAGTCAGAGATTGTGCCATTAAGGGTTGTTCAGCTCAGAAAATATCTGTGATTATTAGGAAGTGACGGTGATGCTGATTCTCAAAGGTGATGAATTCATAGTGAATAAATTGTAGCCCATTCAAGACTTGCTAGCATGAATTACAAAATGCAAATGTTTCAGACATGACAACAGCTAAGAGAAAATACCGATTCTGTTCGTTCTGACCAGGAAAATGCAGCTCTCCAAGCAAGAGAAAAAAGTAGATTTAAAAATAACACAACCCTCAAATTGTTTGCCCTCCCTTAGCTACTGAACGGCAGGTATGGCTCCTGAAATAGCTGTTTTGCATTCATGGGGATTGGATCTTATTTTATCTAATTCCCAGGGCAAACAGATACTATTGTATTCCAACTGATTAGAAAAGTCATAGACCAGAGCTATCCTACTTTCATCTTGTACTTTGGCTTTAGCAAGAGTTTGCAAGCATCCAGATTTTCTGATAACTTTGATATGACCTTGTTATATCATAAGGATTTAGTATAGCTAGGTAGTTAGGTTTGATAAAGACACTATGAACACAGTAATTTGGATTTAAATTAATAAAAACAGTATTTTAAATATGCACCGTAACCTACTATTTAGGCTGACTCAAAAAACAGACATCTTTTGTTAATGTCATATATGAGTATTCTTCAGAATGCATCTAGCATGGAGAAAATTTGTGTTGCATAATTAGGAATAATATACTGGAATATCTCCATCTGCAGGTACACTGTAAGCATGTATTACCAACGATTTCCAATAGAGAGTATGGCATCCTGCAGTTAGTGATCTTACGTTTTCTCATCCTCTGAAGCTACTTGTTTGTTTGAACTTACAAATGATGGAGACAGACCAGTGATTCAAATTATGGTGATTGATAATTTTCAATTTTATGTGTAGTTTCCTTTTTTTGTGAACCAGACACTTCTGCTTTTGAGTGGCTGACTGTAAACAGGATTGGCTGGTTGGTTGGGTTGGTTTTTTTTGTTTTTAAATTTTAGTTGCTTTCTTTTTGTTCCTAATACAGTTTTTGTCTGCTTCAGACAGGATATGGGGAATTTAGCACAGAATTTGTTGATTGGTCAACTGGTTTTATCCCCAGTCCAAAACCTTCCCGACGTGACTTCCACTTCATTTCCTTGCCGTCTAAGTTCAGCAAATAATTTGAAGAACTAACTGGGTTGTAGGAGTTCTGAATATTTGTCTGAATATTCATATTTTCATCATGAATTTTTTTCAAGAGTGAGAAAGGGGCTTGGACTATGCTCAAACAAAACGGCACCGTGCTTGCCACAATGGGCATTGTGATTTGGTAAGAGGAAAAGAAGCAGAGGCAAACAGATGCACAGACCTTGAAAATATACATTGTGCAAGTGACTTAAAGCTCCAGTGTGTGTCTGTATGCTGGCAAGCTTGACGAGTAAATATTTCTAGCAGAACGCTTTGGATTAAGGCTGCTCTGTCTCACCAGTAATAATTGTTTGACTCTGTGTTAATTAGTGTGAACTATACTACTTAAGGGTAGAAGCAGCTGTTGTGTAAACCTATCTCTGAACAAAAATAGCCTTTTTCCCTTAATAAAGAGCATTTATGTCAGCAGGAAGAAAACCCTAGGGGAGTGGTGATCATGAGTTAATCACACCATTGGGGGTGGGGATTAGGATCAGTCCTCTCTGTCTCCTTCCTCCCAACACACTAGGAATGTGCAGCACATGATAGATGCACCCCTACAGGCTCCTGATAGCCCAGCGCACGTCACAGAGCTCATTTCTTGTTTGATGTCTATTCTCTTAAGGAATTGCTCAGACTCTAGCCAGAGAGGCACATTCCACCTCTGATCCTTTAAAAATATCTCATAATGTACACAATGATTTAGGGCCGTAATTATATATTGCTTCATGTGATGGAAGACTCCTTGGTCCTGGGAGGGAAACAGAAAACCTGGATGCCAAGAACTGAGTGACCAGATTCAGAATCCTCTTGAAAAAGAAAGCCCAGCAGTGAGGCATGCACAGGCCTTAATAAATGTAGTGCTTGGGCTGTGAAAGATGGGATGCCAGTGGTGGGGGTATGGGACAGGATTAAGAAAGGTTCACTTGTTATCTCCCTCTCCTCCTCCATTTTTCTCAGAGCTGTTGAAGGAATGGAACTTTCTAATTTGCCATAATTGAATCTATTTAATCTTTGGGGATTTTGATTATTTTTTTTTTTGTCAGGGTATTTTCCTCCCCTTCCCCCCAGTCGCCTCCCCCCACCCTGACCAGGTGGTGGTGTTCCTAGATTTGTGACCTTGCCTGGTTGAAATCCTACTCTACATAGCACAACAGTATTAATATATACCCTACAAAGTTGTAAGGAACACTGCCAATTTATAAATCATGCTTCTGTCTTCCACACCTTTTATTTATAATCACAAATAAGTGGTAATATTTGTAAAAGGGCGAACATGGTTTTGTTATGTCTTTATTTAGAGCATGTCATAGATTTGATGTCACATTGACCATAATGTTTTACTGATTTATCATTGCCTGTCTAGTCTTTACCCTGCAGAAACATTGACATAAATTACAAATTTTAAAATTATACTGAATAAAAAAATCCCTGCTTGGCAGGTGTACAGATACAGCCTGGTGTAACATTTGCTTTTTGGTTAGTTTAAGTGGGAAATAAATTTTAATACAAGCAAGTACTAAAAATTGTAAAATACAACTATAAAAGTCCTGGACACATTTGCATTCACAGGAAGGTTTTGTTGGTTTATTTATTTATTTACTTTAAAGTAGAGCATTTTGAAGCTGAACTGTTTATTAACACAACTTTTTGAACTGATAAGCAAAGAAATAGGTTGTCTTTGTTATCTCTGTAATCCAGAGATGTTCAGTAAGTAACGACGGATGTATCTCTGAAACTGTATTTTATGCATGCACTGGTTTGTAGCGCAGAACGAGACAGCCTGGCAAGCAGTGATTTGCACCAGTCAATGCACAACGTTAACATTCATTGCACAAAATCCATGTTAAGTTATGTCTGAGTGTCCTCAGGAGTATAAAGATAGGATAGGAAGGAATTTTAAAAATATAGAGACTTGTAAATTTCAGCTGCAAAACATGTGTTCAGTTGTCAGTTTTAAGTACACAAACAGTCATTTTTGTGTGGTGAGGGAAGACATGGGGAAGGATGACAGACACTTCTTTAAAAAAAGAAAAAACAACAGTTAAGCAGAATAACATCCTTTTTTCTAGGAAATATTAAAATTGGGTTCATGTTTTAAAAACCTCTGGTTTCCTCTGCCTCCCTGCATTGTTCACACATCATCCCTCCTGCCACCTCTTTGCATCTTCCTGTACAGTGTTCTTTTTGCTGAGTTCTCCCCTGTAGGTTGTGGGGTTTTTTTTGTTTGGTTGGGTTTTGGGGTTTAACACAATTAGAAAATAGACAAATGAGCAGCTGATATGTCTTACTTGTGATTTAGTGCTTGCATTTAGATTCTATCATATTTAAAGTTCTTTCAACCTTAAGCTATTTAAAGCTGCATCCGAGATTGAAATTCTTAATTTGGAAATCCCTTTACTCCATTGCATAATCAAAACCCAGCATTTCTGAGAAGATGGGATGTGGATGTCCCGTCCTTCCTTTCTGTGTGCTGTTTGGGAGGACACTACAGCTGGATGTAGAGGTCTTGGAGTGCTCTGTTACGCACTTTGTAAAATTATTTGTATTCTGTGGGTAGGTGTTACATGAGTGGCACAACCTCAATCTTTGATCTTTGCAGCTATGAAAAAGGAATGAAATAAAAGGAAAAATCCTGTGCCCAAAGGAGGCAGTTCCCATTGCT
This sequence comes from Pedionomus torquatus, assembly GCA_013398155.1. Classification (NCBI taxonomy): domain Eukaryota; kingdom Metazoa; phylum Chordata; class Aves; order Charadriiformes; family Pedionomidae; genus Pedionomus; species Pedionomus torquatus. The sequence goes on along the minus strand of VZRU01021053.1, from coordinate 474,344 downwards.
GTCTTAGTTTTTTAAGGAACAGAGATAATTTTTTTCCCTCAGCTTATGATACAGAATACCTTTGCAGCTTCCCCTCTGCCTCCTGCCAAAAAAAAAAAAAAAAAGAAGAGAGAATAGTCAGAGGATAATGGTAAAGATGACAGAGGCTGTGGAAAATACCAGCTATTCTGTTCTCCACTGCTGGTTAGTCTGAAGGATTAACAAGTCTGTAGCTAGAAAGTAGATGTTTCAGAAGCTCTTTGCAAGGAATAGTTTTCTGCAAGTGGCAACAACCTCATTTCCTGGCACCATTAGTGCACTAGTTGCAATACATAAGATGGTAATTCCAGAGAATGGTATATATGAGCTTTTTGGAGGACAAGACAGTCATACCCAGGGCTTGCCATCTGGTCTGTCTCTCAGCTGCCTTTCAAAACGTTGTCAAATGCTCTCAGAGTTTACACATCATAAATCTGTCACTAAAATAAATAAGCACCATGACTGGATTTCAGAAGTGCTAGGCTCTGCTCTTTTGGGGAATGGCAGCGTCAGAGCAGCATGGCTCTTCCTCAGATGCCTTAAGACTAGGCTGTGGGGGGACAAGTTCTCTGACCGTCTATGCTGCTCATGCTGTTGAGAGGCAACTGACTGCCCCAGCAAGCGCCTTGCCTGCCTTTTCTGGCCTCCTCTCCTACTCCTTGGGCAGAACTGCAAGCCATTGGGAAGATGCTGTGTTTATTGCAGCAGAGGGCTACTGTGAATGAAGAGTTCTTCTTCCATGTCTCGGTGATATTCCAGAAGGGGATGTTTACACAGTGTTAGTATATACCTATCTGTTTCCAAAGCAGTATGAGTGACACCTGAGCTTCATTGATTTTTAATGAGAGTCATGTAGCAAAAATTCTGCACTCTGTTTTGGAAGCACGGAGCAGAGGCTGGTGTTACCAAGGTGCAACACTTCTCTCCTACCTTTTCTTTTTGGATATTTCTTTTCCTTGCCCTTATCTTCAGCAAAAGTGGGGTAAAAACTTCCACAGGGAATTTAATTAGTGATATCAACTGCCATTTGTAGCAGCCAGCGTCTTTCCTGTGCATGTGTTACTCACTCTGTAAATCATCCAAGAGTTTAAGATCATTAACTCCTCTCTCTTAATGGGACTCCCAGCTGTCAGCATATTACCAATCTCCTCTGTCATCCATCTGACACGAGCCATTGTCAAATTCCAGTTATAATTTTCTGAAAAGAGAAATTGTAGCTATGAGTAAATTCTCAAAATACCAAATCTGTGCAAAGAGTTGAATGGTTATATTTCATCAAACAAACATTCAATATTCTCGTGCATTCGCTTGGGCATTTCTGTCTCCAGAATCTATGTGGGAATGAGAACACCTCCCGTTGCCATATTTTGATTCTCATGAGACATGTCTCTTGCATTACTTAAAAGAGTCTCAGTGGCCAAGCAGTTTAATCTCTAGATGCAGATGTCACTTTAAAAGCTTCTGCAAACCGAGAAGTTGATAAATAAATGAATAATTAAAGCACTTTACACTTCTGTAACACTGGGTCTCAAGACAGTTTACTAGTGCTAGTGAATTATGTCTTTTTCCAACCTGTGTAAGAACACAGAGAGGAAGCACTGGGAGGGACTGCACAAAGGCAGAATCAGACCTATACTACTTTAAACTCTAGCTTCCTCTTTTCAAATGTACCTCCCACTTTTGCTGATATCTAATTATTTATTCTACACTTAGTCCTGCTAGCAGAAAAGTGCAGCTAGGTATGCACAAAACTTTCATGTGCTAAGGTTGGCTTCTGTGTAAAGAACTTGGTAGAGCAGATCTGTGAACCACACTAGGACAGAGCAGGTTCCCTGATTTAGCAGCTGAGAGTGTCTGGATTAGCAACTGTTCTGGTTACTGCAAGATTCAGCAGAACTTGAACTTCAGCCCACACCCCTCCACTCTCTGACAGGCCACGTAACTTGAGCCCAGAAGCACCAGTTAATTCGATCTTGAAGGTGTGTGTGGAAATAAGTGAGTTTTAGGAGCAGCGCTCCTATTACAGATTGTGCAACCAACTCATGCAAGTCCCAGTAATACTTAGAATTTTACCTGAAATCAAAGTTTGTTAGTGTCAAAAAAGACAATGTGGCACAAAGATCTTTAATGCTAATATGGCAAAATATTGCATGGTGAAGAAACGCTTGCCAATGTGCAGAAGCAAAAGACAAATCAGATCACAGGTTAAGCCTAGTTGGAGCCCAATGACAGGCATTTGGGGATTGCGGTCATTTATTTTGGATGAACTATAACGGGCAGCCTTTACTCTTAGCTCTGGGAGCTATGGGTGGAAGTAGTTGGGCTGTGTTCAGACCACAGTGCTGTGTAGGCTCTCTGGCTCTATTCAAACTCATTCTGTGCCTTATGCAAAATGATGCAATTCAGCAGCAGTTTGCCATTTAGACACAAGACTTTAAAACAAGCAAATAATATGTTGAGGCAAAACAGAACATAGTGAGAAAGTTTGAATTTTCCAAGCAATTTAAAAGTGTGGGTCTTAAACACCATATTATGTATCAAGTTGAAATTAGCAGCCTTAGTTAAGGTTTGTTTAATGTATTTTTATCCAATTATGGCTGTCTGTAAAATACTACTGGTTTAAAAAATGATTAATTGTGAGTTGACAGTGGTTACCCCTTTTGCCAAACTGGTTAATATTGTCAGGTCCCAAGTTTTCCCAGCTGATTTTAAGTGGGCAGTGTTTGACTGGGCTGTTGTGCGCTGAACCAAGTGAGGCGGAGACTCTCAGGAGCTCCTTCAGAGTGGATGTGTTGTTCATCTCTATGTTAATCTCTCAGGTCAAAACACATGTCCCAAGCTCCTGAACGTAACCTGGGGAAGAACCTTTATCAGGGAAGAACCCTGCTAAACTCTGCTGCTCTCTTGGCCAATCTAGCACTTTTCATGACTTTTGGGGAGCCCCCTCCACTTGCCATGGACACTAAACTGAGTGCCAGAAAATCTTAGTTCTGCACGTAACTTGCAGTTGGACAAGTCGCTCTTCTGTAAAATAATTTTCTCCTTCATAATGTTATTATTATCTGTCCTGACACATAAACATGAGACAGCTGTGGCTAGTGCATTGCCCTGCAATTTCTGGACCCATAGATTCATCCTGCACAGAGCTGTAGGCGCTTATCCACATGTGGTGGGTTGACCCTGGCCCATCCAGCCACTGTCTCACTCTGCTTGGTGGAGAGGGGAAGAAAATAAGATGAATAAATGCTTGTGGATAAAGACAAAGACAGGGAGATCACTTACTAACTACCATCACAGGCGAAACAGACCTGACTCAATTTATTGCCATAATAAAATGCTGCTGCTCCTTCATCCTCACGCTTCTCTCTGCTCCAGCAGGAGCTCTTCTGGATCCTTTATGGGCCACAGTTCCTGTCAGGAAAACGTGCTCCTGCATGGACTCTCTACCTGCCACGGTTCCTTCAGGGAATATCCAGCTGTGGCCTGGGGTTCTGCACGGGCTGCAGTGTGGATATCTGCCCCGTCGTGTCCCTCCCCATGGGCTGCAGGAGATGCCTGGTTTCTCCTGGGGCTCCACAGGGAAATCGAGTGCCTCCTTCCTGCCTTCCTCTCAGGCCTTGGTGCTCACAGGGCTGCTTCTCATGCATTTTCCCTCTCTGCCCTACCACGTTTTGCCATTTCTTAAACGCGTTTTCACAGAGGTGTCACCAGCTTCTCCAGTGGGCTCGGCAGGGTCCTGCTGTGGGTCCCTCACGGGGCAGGCTGGACCTGGCACGGGGCAGCCCATGACCTCTCCTCAGAGAGCAGCTCCCCCCACCAGCACCTGGGCATGGGCACCCCACACGCTGAGGGATATGAATTACAGGTATCTCACTGGAATTCTTCTTTGGTCAGTGGAAAGGCATAGGCTTCCCGTGAGGACAGCTCCGCTCTGAGATAAATCTGTTTTGTACTTTGGTTGTGTTTCTTGGCTGGTTATAGATCTGAACAACAGGCCCTAAAGCTTCGGGTGGGTTGGGATTAACCTGCACCTTCTGTAAGTGCTGTGGGTGGGGTATACAGCCTGGCATTGTTCCTCTAAGACCACAGTTCACAGAAAGCCCTGCTTCCATCGCTCTGGTGGTTCCTGCTGCAGGCAGAATTTGTATCTGATCGTGGGGGCCCGACCCAGCATCGCGGAATTACTGGGGCTGGTGCAGCAGCTAGGCCATGGCGGGGTCAACAGCCCGTTACAGGTATTTGAGCAAACTGTGTTTTTCATGTAATTTTTTAATTTATTTGGCCTTGGTTTGGGCTAGAAGCAAACATATGTGGCACAGCAAATTGTATTTGGCTTGAGCTCTCTTGGTTTGGCATATTTAACATGAGCGATTGCTTCATTTATTTAGCAGCATTCATATGAAATGGCCACCCTGCACTGAAGAGCAGAAAACAGCAGAGAACAGTAACATGCCCACAATTTCTCTTTAATTTTGCAGTGTTTCTGGCATTTTCCTGTGGGATTGCACACTAATTCTTGTGCCTTTCCATGAGCCACTTCTAAGTTTGTGTCTTATGTTTTTCTTTTTCTTAAAGGAATTAGCAAAGAGGACTCCCTCTAAGCATCCTGATCACCCAGCTGTCCAGAATGCATTGCAGGCAATGAAGACAGTCTGCACAAATATCAACGAGACCAAGAGACAGATGGAGAAACTGGAAGCCCTTGAACAGTTGCAGTCCCACATTGAAGGATGGGAGGTATGATGTGGGATTAGTGAGCTCCCTGGAGACAGTTTGCTACGCAGATTAATGGGCTGAAGTGCAGTGACTCATACTATGTACCAAGACTTCTGTTCCTTACGTGATGTGGGAATGCTCTTGAAGGTGTGGGTGGCATCACTCGGAGAGGTTTAGAATTTAGTGTTTATTTTGGGTGCACAGGCTGATGCTAAATTGTAGTAGAACAAATGGACTATGAAAGAAAGGAAGGTGTCAAAGCTAGAATGGACTGAAATTTCAAATGGGCAGATCTCATTTGAAAAACAAGTAAGTCTAGAAGATGAAATCAGGACTTTTCTAAGTAACAGAATCTTCGCTTTCCATTCCTACAAACGTTTAGTTTTTCTGGGAGCTTTGAAAGTTAGCTCACTTAGCTTCATACAGATTTTCTATATTTAAAAAAAAAAAAAGTTAGATTAGCAAGCGTTAGGTTAGAGAGCAACTGGTATATTTGTGTTTGCTCCAGGTAGTTTACTTATGAATATGTTTCCAGTGATGTGTTTATCAGTAGGTGGATCTGTGTGGGTAAAAGCAGTTATTATGGAAGAGTGAAAAAAAAAAAGAGAGGGAGAAAAATAGAATGTGAAGCTGGGGGAAGAGGAAATCTGGAGAAAGAGCCACTCAGTAGAAATACTGGGAAGTCAGGAGTGTGTGCAAAGGGTTGGCAGCTTATCCTGTGATGACTTTAGTTGGGGCCCTTGAATCAGTGTAGCTGGAAGCCTCTGGGATGCGCACCATAGGGAGTCAGTGGTGTTAAATGGTCTCATGGAGAGATTGGCGTCGGTGTTGAGTCTGACATTTAAAATGTCAAGACTGATCATTGCCAGCTGAGGATTTCATAGCTGAGGACATTTTGTTAGAGGTCATGTAAACTTCCTCATGTTCGGACTCTTGGGTGCTCTCCATGACTCTCTTTTGGGTTGTTCTTTATCTTTTGTGTATGTTTTAAACCTTGCTCATTTTTTCCCTAAAGGACATTCTTGGCATCCATCTACAGATGTGAGAACAATCCAGATATCCAGCTGTGTATTTTTTGGATAGCAAGCTCAGCAAACAAAGTCGTATAATGTTCTATATAACAAGACTTCTAGAAGTGTTTAATAGCATTTCAGGTTCAATGCAACTCATGGGTCATCTAGGCAAGAGACCTGGTTTGAACTCTGGAGACTGAAGCATGACTGTTAAAGTGTCCACGATGCCATAAATGAAGTGGTATTAAAACTTAGTGGGGTTTTTATTAGTATTTAACCTATCTACAATAACATTCTGGGGCTGAAAACCCTTCCAGATTTGTTTACCTACACTGCTTTGGAACAAAGTCTCCTAGGTTATTCAAATCAAAATTTCAGAAAGGAAGAGGTGTTTTTCCCTCCCAGTAAGATGTGGAATGATTCTAAAATATTCTGCTGGCATATTAAAAACCCTAGCTTTACACATCACAGATACAGGTCAATGCACAACATGATGGCATTTTTTTTATTCTGTATAGGTAAAGGAGTTTGAAACTGATTGACAGTTTTCTATCTTCACAATGCTTGGGGTCCTGTAAATTACGGCTCTAGAGCAAAGTGCTGTGTTTGTAATTAACTGTTTTCAGTTCTTCCAGATGTGTTTCACACTTTATTGTTAAAAAGGGCTCCTAACTTCTATCTATGGAAAGCTGCAGTTGCTGAGCTATATAATTTTTTAGCTTAACAATGTAGTGTTATAAGCCACAGAGCTGGCTGTAGGAGGAAGTCTGTAAAGCAAACATATGCCTATTTTTAGTCTAGCTCATGGCAATTTCTCCTATGTAATAGAAAATTTCCCTTTTCTGTTAGCATTGATATGAATTCTGAAATACTGGTGCCATGTATGTATGGTTTTATTACCATACATAGTAATTTCACAAGGCCTTACAGCTTCCAACTGTTTTAATCCAAGGAATCTAAATTGCAAAAAAAAAAGTAAAGATCAGCTGACTTATTTTATGATTATAAGGGATGTAGCCTGAATCTAGGGAGTGTGCAAGCAGCCCAGCATGAAGTGTGGCATGAATTTGTTCACATAATTTGGAACAGTATCCACTTTGTCTAATGTTTAACCAAACCAGCAGTTTCACCGGTTTCTGTGACTTTGCACTTTCTTCGAACTGTCCCAATGGGCCATCCCTGGCCTGATCTTCATCCTGTTGCCATCAGTGCCCCCCTCAATATGTGCAACATGAAGAACAACTAACATCATTTTGCTTCTGCAGTGTCTCGTCTTCTTGCTCTTGAAGAGCCATCTGTAACTTCACTAAGAACAATAGTTGGTTTTTAGAGAATTTTCCTCAGTTCAACATTTTTTCTTCAATATCTCCACCCATCAATCTGCTTCTCCCTCTCTAATACAACTCTCACAATCATACACTGGTGTCATCCTGTTGGTCTGTTTCTGAGACAGATTATAACAAGAGGACATGTTAAACTAGGCCAAATCTGGGAAGCTGCTGAAGGCCTGCAGCTTAATCAGAGGTCTGTTGATCAAAATGAACTCTGCTCAGATTCATTCTTTTGGAATGCACAGAATCCTTGCAGATGTATGCTATGGATTAGTCTCAGGCAGGTCAAACTGATTCTGGTTAATCCTTCTGGGAAACAAAGATTAGTTTAAAAAAGGGGGACAGGAAGTAGAGGATGCACGAGAAGACCAACTTTTGTATACAACATTTTTGTTTGCTTAGTGAAGAACAAGTTAATATGCTGTTTCTACTAACTATATATTAATTTTTTTCTGCGAGGAGAGCTCCTCCTCATGAGTCCTTGTGAATTATTTTTACTGAACATATAACATAGTTGTTACATATCCCCAAATTCTTCCAGTTGAAATGCACAGAGAAGCAAAGCCCTCATCACAAAACAGCATGAGTTGTAAGATATGTGTTAGTGCTTAGGCAGATCAATCATTTTATAATTGGCTGTAATTTGCAATTCTACCAGCTATGATGTCTTCTTTTTCTTTCCCACCCTCCACCCCCTGCAGCTTAGTTCCACTTAGAAAGGTGAGAAATCCTGTGTTGTCTCTGAAAGCATCAAATAAACCTTCTTACTCTGCTTTTGACTATTGAAGAACCTCTCAAATCAGTATAAATGGGAAGTGGCTAGGTCAACAGCTAACAGGAAATGCAGCAACAGTGTTTAGATACCATCATGATGGGTCTGATGAAAAAATAAAGGTTCTCAGATTTTAGGGCGAGAAGCGACTGTTGTAATCATTTGCTTTCACTTCCTGCACAAAATAGGCCAGATAATTTTACCAAGTGATTCCTGTGTTGGTAAAAGATTGATTGAAATTATTGATGTCACTGAACTCATTGCCTTTGCTGTCTTTGGGTATTTTTTGGAAAATTAAGTACTTCATGCTGAAGTGCTCTGAAGCCTTTGTTTCTCCCTGGGTAAACCACGTGAGGAGTGTGCTTTTATGTTGTAAAGTCAATCTGTTTCTGTTCCTATTTGTGTATGTGCTAATAGGCCTTTGGGGGTCACAGATCCGAGGTACAGCGAGGTACTGTCTCCTAGAGACAGTAATGGTCAACAGGTCATTTTCAAAATAAGTGCTCATTTCTGAATGTGTATTAACTCTTTCTGTAGAATGATTAAGAAAATAAAACCCTGTCAGGACAGCAGATGGAATTATTGCATCTAGGTAGTTCTTCCATCATTCTATCCAGAATATATAGAAACATGTACATGGAACACACGAATAGGAATTGCATACTTGGCAGCCTTTAAAGAATAACTGCTTCCTTGATAACTAAAAGCAAGACATGGACAGTGCAGCTGGCAAGGTTTGATTTAGAAAATGGGGTAATCAGAGCTTCATTCATACCTTTAGAGTGACTGCAATGCATTTAGAAAGGCTGATTTCAATTCAGTGATTTCCCCTGAATAGCTTGATGGCAGCAGACTGTACCTTCCTAAAAAAATACAACCCCAAAACAAAACAAAAAGCCAATCACTCATGTAATGTCTGAAATCATTCAAACAAATCCTTCTGCGGTGACTTTCTGGATTTCATGCCTGTGCATAGAGATATCTTTGGTTTCTTTAAGTGGATGAATTGTGTTTTACCATTTTTTTTCCTATTATTTGTAAATACAGAGTTAATGAAACTTTGGAAATCAAGCAATTTTGTTGATAATGAACATATTGCAATCCAAAGTCAGTTCTCTTTTCCAGTAAGACTTAAGGCAGTGGATCATATAATCTTATCTAATTCTTTACTTCTTTATCTGCATGTTGACCAAATAGTTTTTCCTTCCAACTAGAGAAATGCAAAAACTAACAAGTGATCCAGAACTTGGTGGTAAATGTTTACAAGGCCTCAGGATGTTTTTTTGAAAAGGGACCTTTATTGATAAGATGTTTTTGTACCTTCAAAGTAATAGTGGATCAAAGAATTTAAGGCTAGTACCTGAGATTTGGCCAAATGATCTTGTTTGGTCAATGGAGCAGTTAAGGAGGAGATTCCCAGCTGTGTGCATTCAGAATATGGGGACACTTGGAGTTTGCCTTTCCTGAGAACAGCCTGGGACAGTCTTATATCTATTTTTCATTTGAGCCCAACTGCTTTAGTCCTAAAGGGCCCCATTAAAGGACTGTATGATCGCTTCTTCTAGGAATAATCTGGGTAATAGTTTGGGGAGTGAATGGTTTAGAGTGGTCTTATGTGGTTTCCAGCTTCTGGGCATCCTAACAGGCTAAAGTTTCTTGATCACCAAGCTGAGTTCTCTCTATGGCTATTCAGTGCATGTAATGGCTTGCAGATAGCAGCCAGCACAGTGTCCAGGACTCAGCCTCATGGCTGTTTCTAACTTGCATGTGTTTACTAGAGCTCCGGAAAGGAGAGCACCTGCGTATACTTCTAGCAAAAGACTTGGAGAGACATACTACCACTGAGGTGATTTTGCAGAGATGGTTAATAGTGATGTATGTCTGTGTCAGAGCCACAATGTTAGGGAAATACCATTATTATTTTATAAAACATACCTAAAGCCATCACTGTGATATTTGCAATGATAGCTCAGGCTATGAAGGGAAGACTAATGGTCATGAGAGACTCGCAATACAGCTGCTTTGAGAGTGAAAGATTTCTTCAAGAAAAAGTCTCCTGGATTTCCACAGGGAAGCTTTAGGGTAGTGTGTGAGGACTCCAAAAGATATTTGTAATTCAGAAAAAACATGGTGTGTTTAGCCATGGTAAGAAATTGAGGGCTTTCTTCTAGCCCTAGCATCAGCTATTTCACAGTTTAATGACATGCAGATAAAATAGGAAAAAAACCTTCATTGCACACACACACACAAAAAATAAAAATAAAGAATATCTCTTGTCTCTGTTTCAGGGATCAAATCTGACAGATATCTGCACACAGCTCTTGCTTCAAGGGACTTTGTTAAAAATCTCAGCAGGAAATATCCAGGAGAGAATGTTCTTTCTGTTTGATAATCTACTGGTCTATTGCAAGAGGAAGTCCAGGTAAGTCCCTCCATCTTTACAGTTTTGTAATCATAGAATCATGGTGCGGTTTAGGTTGGAAGGAACCTTAAAGTTCACCTCCTTCCAATCTCCCTGCCCTGGGCAGGGACACTGTCAGAAGTTTCAGAAGTTTTGTTAGTAGAAAGTATGATCAATTACTGCTCTCTCACTGTGTTCCCTGTTGCTCTGTACATCTGAGTCACAGGCATGACTTTCCTCTGTTCCTGACTATTGCTATTATTTAGACTATATGCGAAAGAAGTCACTACAGGGTAGGATAAATATGCCAGACAGTAATGGGGTCCCCACCCTGAGAAGTGCGCAATCCAAGGACAGAAGTTGATACAGTGCAGAAAAAACACAGAGTGAGTTCTTACAGCTGGAAAGCTTCCCAGAGCAGATGAGTCTCCAGGAGTGATGTGAAGAAGGAGACCTTGCCAGCTTTCATTGGGAGGTTATTCCAAGCAGAAGAGGGTGACGTGAAAAATGATATAAAGCCAAGAAAGGAAAAAAAAAAAAAAAAGTGGAAGACTAAGAAAACATTAAATAGATCCGGGGCGCAGAAGAGTGGAGAAGAGATGAAGATTAGCAAGCTGCTTTTCAGCATGTGCAGCCCGTGTGATCTGTGCATTGTCTTCCTTTCTTATCCCAGTAACAATTTTTCATCATTCCACCTTATAAAACTTAAAGATCTTTAACACCTACTGCTTATTATTAAAATAGCATTGGCAGCGTGGAGGGCAATTTACTTCTGCAGCAATTGTACTGTATTTCAGTTCTTAAGCTTTTTACCTTCACAGCTCCAGTCTCATCCTTATGCTTTGGTCTTTTCTGAATTTACAGTGCATTCTCTAGACTCCAGATTCTCCTCCTCCTTCCTTTCTTGTAATATCCTCCTCACTCTTCAAGTTACTCTTATTGAGTGGTGAAGGCCAAGTAGAACGGCCAATTAGAAAGTCTCAAAAACCAGAGTATTCTCTCCAAAGAAAACTCTCCTATCTCAAAATTTCAGAAGCTGGGCAAAAGTGATTTCAGTAATGATCAAAGTCTTTGTGTGGATAATACTGAAACTATACAAAATAAATGCAAATTATCAGGTGAAATCTGCATCAGAAATTATTAGAATATAATGTATACATTTAAATAAATTGAAAAAAATTTACACAATTCAGTCTTATATGGCTTTTCATAGTTTCTAATGGAAGCATCTGACTGCTGAAATGAAGCAAGAAATATTAAATGTTTCATTCTGACACTTTACCAGATTTGTCAAAATCCAAACTTCCATATGTAGGAGAGTTCAAAAATGTGTGTCTTTTAACAGAAAGCTATTCCTTTAATAAAAGTAAAAAAAAAAAAAAGAAAAAAGAAAAAAAAAAAGAAAAAATAAAAAAGGGGATATCTAATGTTTTACTACTTTGAGTACTTAGAAACTGGTTTTCTAGTCCTGTTTGTAGTTCAGGTTAGCTTAAGCCCTCCCACACTGTCCAGGCATTTTTCCCAGACTACTAAGATTTAGAAAACAAAATGTTCTACTGCCTTTTAAGCAACTCTCTGGTTTTGTAGAGGAGATGTTAGTGAGCTACTCTGTAGTTTGGCTTCATTTTGGAGGAGGCTGCTGTAACACTTTGATTTTCCCAATGGATCGATATTGTTTGTCTTTAATAGTGTAGCTTGAACTGATGGAATGTCCAGAATCTGATTTCCATTAAAAAGTAGAATATTTTATTAAGTCTGCTGGGAATTGCCTAATGTAAAAGATATATTTAGGGACCACTCAGTGACTTTGGTTTTGGATATTTCTTCTGTCTAACTGCTATTTATAATTAGTCCAGGATGGAAATGAATGTCTATCCAGTTGTACTGGTGTGATCATTTGGCCAGCTGCTTGACAAACAACTGACATGTTAGTGGGACACAGATTTGGACAAAAAAAAAGACCAAAAAAGACCAACACTGCCTGTGTCTGTTTTTAATTTGAAATGTAATGACTTTGTTCTCATCTCACTTTTGCTATGCTTATCTTGTAGAAGTCACTGGAGTTTTTCTTGATTGAGAAGTGCAATCAGAATTCAAACCTCAATCTTTGATCATTAGTCAACAGCACAGCCATTTGAATTTGAGCACCATATCTTTTCACAATAGCGTGAATTAGGAGTAGTGCTGTTGAGACCAATTGAAGATGTGTTCAGAATCAGAACTAGATTTGTGATTTTACATCTAAGACTGCAGTCGCATCTTTTGCAGAAGCTTAGGGAAGTCTGACAAACTGATGACATAGATTTTCAGGGCTGAGTATTGTTTTGTGTTTTCAGTGAGATCATAGACTGCTGTTCAAATTGAATCCTGATGTCAGGAACAGTGTGTTTCATGTGGGGAAATAGGATGAGTATTTAAAGGGTTTCACTGGGGCTGCCAGGACATCTTTTCTTTTTACTCCGACAGTCGTCTTTAGGAAATGATCTAATAGCTCCAAAGTCTCAGTGCCTGTCAGTCTGACTGATGTAAGGATGTGGCCATTGCTAAAGATGTATTTGTCACTGAAGATAGTTGTAAAAGGAAAAATTGTTCAGAAAAAATTGGTGATTTTCTTCTCACCTCAGTTGATCATGGATGTTTCACTTTGACAGAAATTTCCTTCCCAGCTGTTTTTTATTGCAATATTTCTTGACTGTATGAGCTCCTGGCAAGTTGCCACGGCAATGCCTTCACTGTACAGAGTTTGGACACTTGCCATCTCAAATGATGAACATTTGACCAGTTGTGGTTTGGTTCACAGAGCAGAGTTGTTCTTAGATATTAAAGCTCAGCAGTTGGATAGTTTTAAACATATTCTAGACATAAAAATCAGAACATAACAAGCAATGAAAAGTGTTTTCCTGAATTTTTTTATAGCACGCTTCAGCGGAAACATGATAAAGCTTATGGATAAGGGTGTAAACTTGGGTGCAAAATAGCCACAGCAGCACCACCACGAATGCAGCATACAATGATGTTTAACACATACGACACACTATATGACACTAGACCCTTTACATGTTTCTTTTCATATTTGAAACTTGGTACACATAAAACAAATTTATCAAAGCTTTAGGCAAACAAAGGAGGCAAATGTAACTTTGGGTCCAATGATATTGCAGTTTTCGTCCCAAAGCCACATACAGTTCAGTTTTGCTGGCATTTCAATCAGTCATCAAGAATGTAAATCTTGAAGGCACCCCAACCGTCACATAATCTTGTAAAATAAGCTCTTTATTGCTGTACTGACACTGTTGTACGCTTAACTTTGTGAGTGATGGAGTATTCCAAATATTTAAAATTCAGAGGTGTGGTCAAATACCACAAAACACAATATTGGAATCCTTTTTTAATAGTCGTATCTTGGATTGATTTATGTGTATGTATGGTTTATTGTTTGCTTATTTCTTGCTAACAGTCTAAATTCTAATTGCAGAGTTACTGGGAAAAAAGCATCTAAACGGACAAAGTCAATCAATGGATCCCTGTATATCTTCAGGGGCCGAATAAATACAGAAGTCATGGAGGTGGAGAACGTGGAAGATGGAACAGGTAAGAGACTTAACACTGTCTTTTAATAACACAAGTCCAGACTTGTGTTGAAAGTACTTGCCCATCTCATTTAATGAAATCTTAAACAAGCTTGCAGCCTTATATGCCTTCATTATTAGGCCAAATTATACAGTTGAATGACTGGACATGCTTGCAGGAGCTAGTCCTTCATTCTGAAATGACCTTATGAAGAGTTTGTGTACCACAAAATTTGTCTATTTTTTCTCCTAATCCAAGTTAATGTAGTAAAAGACACTTTGTCTTTTTTCCATCCTTTCTTTTCTTACATCTTAAGCCATTACAGCTATAATAACAGAACTTCTGAATAGTCTTCTCATTTAGAATACCACCAAATATTAGTCTTAGCATCAAATCAATAGCATGGAATGTGGCCATGAACGAACTATGGGAATGCAGCTGTATTACAATTCATGTGTTCTGACACTGGCAGGAAGACTGGATACTTTCTGATATCATTCGCAAAGGCGAAATGAGCCCCTGCTCCCATTGTAATAAGTCAGGAATTAATATTATGTCCTTTTAACAGTTGGCATTTAAAGAGTTCCCATGTCCTGTGGTCAAATATCTTTATAATGCAAGAAGTTAGTGTGTCCCCAGAAGTTCAGAACAAACAACCTGAACCAACATCATAGTCTTTTTCACTGATGTCATTGTATTTAAAATGTTTTAGTTCTTCCTCTGAGGTGAGATTATAATGTGTCACTTTTAGAACTGAAACATTCAATTAGCCCAGCCATGGATACTTCTATTAATATTTGTACTTCCAGAGTAGTAAGTAACAACCAGTGACATGAACAGTCAGTAAGACTGATGCATGAGGAACACCTCAGAAATCAAGCCTTCAAAGACAAACATTTTAATTGAGGTGTCCCACACTGATTGGATTAAAGTAGCAGACCCTCTATTCATTGTGTGCATTGTGCTTTGGGTTTTTACAGCAGATTACCACAGCAACGGCTACACTGTGACAAATGGCTGGAAGATACACAATACAGCCAAAAACAAATGGTTTGTCTGTATGGCCAAGACTGCAGAAGACAAACAGAAATGGCTGGATGCTATAATCAAGGAAAGGGAGCAGAGAGAGAGTAAGTTGATAACGTATTTTCTAATGCACTGAATGAATTTGTGTACAGAGGAAAAATGTATATGCATGTCTGAGTGTCTGAGAAAAAAGAAAAGGTTGCAGTTTTTGCTCCATGGACAGAGTTAAAATATATCCTTAATGATGAAGAAAACTAAGTTATTGAACACAAGTATTTCTGAATGTGTACTCTGTGGTTTTTATGGACTTGCATCAGTATGTTTATCAAACATATATATTTTTTTGCTAGAGTCAGTTTCTTTGCACTGAACTACTGTGAAAAAAATACATTTAATCAGTTTCAATTTTTGGTGTTCTATTTGTAAGTAAGATAAAATAAACAGAACAGTTCATGGAGAAAAACTCTAGAAACACAATGCTTGGAGTGGGAACAGTGACAAATGTATGCAGATGCTTGTCACTTCTACCTGTTCTTGTGGAATGGAACTAAAACTAAGCTTAGCTTGAAATGGTGTTGTACAATAAAGCAAGCTCACAAAGTCATGGATCAGGGTGGGTGATAAAAGTTCTGAGTTCCTTTAAAAGTCAGGATTATCTTTTTCAAGTGAACCTGCTTCCCTGTTTGCTCAGTGGGAAATACAATAGCTCATTGCTAGAGGAAGTGACAATTACTTCAGTAGTGTGTTTTCAGAACTTGTGCTTGCTAAGCAATAATGTTTTAGACTTTAAAAGTATTTAAGAAAGTTACAGACCTGTCACTGAAGTTTAAAGAACGCAAAGAATCTAAATCCATTACTGTCCTTTGAAATCCAAACCTTAGTTTTAATATTACAATACTTTGCATCTAACCTGCTAAATATAGGAAATAAAACATTTCTAGCATTGCTTATCATATATGAACCCAAATACACCTTTTTGATAATAGCAAGGATACTACTTTCAAAATGCAGATGAAGTGTGTTGTAAATTGAGAAGAACTAAAAGAACTACCTGAAGGCAACAGAGATGATCAGTTCTGATTTAATTTGTTTTTAATTAAAAGGAAGTTTTTTACCCTTCTTAGCTAGTGACCTATGCTTATTGGTCAGTTCTGTATCACAGTCTACTGTAAGGATCCTAATATTTCACACGATCTATTTTTTAAATAAAATACATTTCTTGGCTTATACCCTCAAAGTGCGAAATCATATCTCTAAAAGATCCAGTGAGTCTCCATTTCTTAGTGAGTTTTCGCTTTCTGAAGTCATGAGTGCTCTGTGGAATTTCCTGTGCGTCAGGTAAAATGTGTGAGGAGAGAAAGGGTTCAGTAAGAAGTAAAGACAGGACTAGACAAACAGACTGTGTGTAAACAGTGAGCTTGAGAATATGGGAAGGTAACTGAAATAAATATTAGGAGGGGAAAAGAACTATTCCTTAATACAAAGTTTCTCAAAGTTTTCCATGCAGCATTAGCTTGTAAAAGTGGATTTTTTTCTGATGCTTTTTGTCATCTTGTTTTATGATGTGGCAGCTGATGACAGCCACTAGGGATAAGCATAGATACTCTGGCAGACATTCCAGGCCGTGCCGTATTGGAAAATTTCCTCTGGATGAACGTGCTTGCAAAGTCACAGAGATAACAGTGTTTGGATTAGAAAGCTTGGTGAGATTCCCAATTCTATAGGATGAGTTGAATAGAATGTGCATTCTTGTCTGCCATTTACATCAGAGCCTGGGGAATTCAGTGATGTAAGACCAGCATGAAACATGTATACTATTACACAGGCTGGTTTTTATCACAAGTTCATGTTACAAATTCACTTCAGCTACACGTGTCAGCATTTGCATTGAATTGGATCACATTATTGGAGGAAGAAGAGGATGGAGGAATAACGACAGTAGGTTAGGGGATTTGCAGAGCCAAAACCTTTAGCCAGATCCTAGACACATGAAAGAAACACTGTATTTTTAATACAAAATATTGTGCAAATCGAATTTCTGGAACGTGCATTTCAAGCCTCTAAAACAAATGCATTAAGTGTTTTGAAAAAACTAGAAAGCAGCCCTGATGACACAGAACACTATTAACTCATTTCAGTACCTTCCCATAAAGCAACAGGATTTATGTCCAGTTAGGGTGAACTGGTCTTCCCAAAAAAATGTACAGTTTTCATTTTCTAGCATTACACTGATCACTTAAATTCTGTCTAATGTCAATCTCTGTAAAAATTAGGCACATAAGTCCATGACCAATGTAGGCTGCCTGTTTTCAAGCTCATCTTAGAGATGTCTGAAATGTGTACCTCTGTTTTGGACTCCACAGTTACCTAGATTTCCAAGTTCTAGAATAACAGAGCCAGAATATAAAACGATTTTTTTGGGCTAAAAGAGACAAAACATCTACAGCAGCAAAACAGCTTTTCTCATGTGCCTGTCCTCCTAAAGGAATTTGCAATCTAAAGGGAAGAGTGCCAGAAAATGCCAGTTGTGACGATGGTTGTAACATAGATACCTGTTGTTTTCAGTGATCATCCTCTTGACAGTAGCAGTTTTCAAGTTAACATGAACTAAGTGGAAACTCCTACCAAGTACATATGAAATTTTCTCTATATCCAATTATCTGTCATTCCTTAAATCATTCAGTATTTCTTTCATTGGCTGGATAATGTGATTGTCAAACTGTATTTTTAACTTAGGGGTATTAGTAAATAGGCTAATTAAGAAAGGATGAGAAAATAATGTTTATGTCTAGTTTTGATTTATTAAGGATGTGAATTTGATTTCAGCAGTTTTGTAGTTTTGGCTACAAGTAATAGACAACTGAAAAATTCATCTGCTCTGTCAAGCATTTAGCTGCCTTGAACAAGTCTTATGCTGGCAGTTACTTCAGGGTCAAAAGTGAAATTGCAATAGGAAATCAGTTTCAGAAGGTCTATGTTTTATCTTCCTTTGTTTGAAACTTCTCCATGTTCTGTAAACCATTCTAATTTCTGTGATGTGACGTAAGCGTAAATTTAAATTACAGTTTTTACTCAGATTAATGAATGGCAGAATTTCTGCATTATTTGGAAAACAAGTCAATTTTTGTGTTTCTACTGCTGTGTCTTTGAGAAAACACCTTATGTGATGTTATCTGAAGGCATATCTGCTCTGTATTCCAGGTTTGAAACTGGGAATGGAGAGAGATGCCTATGTCATGATTGCAGAGAAAGGAGAGAAGCTCTACCAAATGA
This sequence comes from Pedionomus torquatus, assembly GCA_013398155.1. Classification (NCBI taxonomy): domain Eukaryota; kingdom Metazoa; phylum Chordata; class Aves; order Charadriiformes; family Pedionomidae; genus Pedionomus; species Pedionomus torquatus. The sequence continues at coordinate 456,224 of VZRU01021053.1, read as the reverse complement.
TGATGAGCAAGAAAGTGAACCTTATCAAAGACAGGAGGAGAAAATTAAGTACTGTTCCCAAGTGCTTTCTTGGCAAGTAAGTGTCATTTGAATTGAAAAGGCCCTTTCATACCAATTAAAAGAATGGACTTGGGATTTTCTGGGGATGGGCATTGTGAGGTCAGATCAGATGTGCTTTGGCGCAGCTTAATTGAAAAGGCCATAACCTCCATTACAGTTGTGATTTTATTAAAATTAATCATTGATTTGTATTTCATGCTGTATGCAGCCTGTATAGTGGCAGCTCATTCTATTTTACCACAGCTGTTTCAAATGGGCAAAAGAAATTAAGAAAAAATACCTTAACTGCCGCAAGCTCAGAGCTGTTAGTGGCCCAAGCTATATCCTCTTTTGTATACAAGCAAATGCTTACCAGGTGATGTTTAAATCCAGTAGAACTGTTCAAGTCTCAGGACTGAATTTAGAAGTTTTCTGTTTGTCAGTGTAACAGACACCAATGAAATTTTGTGCATCAGGAGACGTTTCTTAGAAGCATTTCTTAGAAGTATAGGGCTTTATTGGCTGGAAAAAACCTCTTTCATTCAGGCTAGGTATTACAAAATAATTCTTAAGAATGACATGTACAAGGCAGTAGAAGAGAAGACCCCATAGATGAATCAGATGAGAAATTAGGTATGATAGCAGTGGGGCTGTTGTAGGGAAATGTCCTGCATGGCACGCAGGGAGGAAACATGTTAGTTGACCTAAGAAGGCTCTTCCACCTCAGCTGTTCATGACTGAAATGATCGGCTTTGGGAGGAAAAAAAGTTCTGAGAGGCAGATTATCCGTTCATTTCTCTTCCCTGCCCCTGATCTCTGTAATGGCAGCTTGCAGGCAGCTTTCCCTGTGTACAGTGTGTGGAAATGATGCATTGTCTTTCTGCCTGACAGAAGGCAAGCCAGTAGCATAGGCTGGCAATATTTCAGCTATTAAAAAAAATACTGGTTTTTGGAGATTTGGCTGCTGATTGATTCTTCTCATGCTGCCACCCCCCAGTTAATGTTGCTGGATTCAAAATGAAACCTTTAAGCTCTGATTTGGAGGCATGATACAGCATTTCCTATTTTCCATGCAACTTGAAGTACCAGATCAGACACTTATATTCTTCTAGTGCTGATATATATCAGAAAGTTATGGATTTCTTGATGTTTTGCTTAGTGTCAAGTCCTATCTGGGATTTTCTGCTACCCCTTTTTCTTTTAAAATATCTGTTTTCTTACATGCTCCATGGTCTGTCCTGCTCATTGCCCTCAGTTTGCTTGACAGCCACCTGACACTCCAATAGTGAGGACTTGACCTCACTTTGCCAATGAGTAACTAAGCTGAGACTGAGATACTTACAGGTATCTTAATCTCTGACAAAACCATTATTTCTGCTAATGTTTCAGCCTTCCCCATAGAAAATAACTCTGCTGATATGTTTCCAGTAGTCATTTGTTGGTACAGACCTGGGCAACTCAGTTGAGTGCAACTCAATTAGTACAATCCCATCAAGACTCCCAGACTTTCCATATAATTCCTGGGGCTTCCCCTGAACGATGCGTATTGGCTGCAGCCTGTTCATTTTTTCAGATATTCCTGCCTAAGGGAGTCACTAATAACTGCTCTGAGATGTACTTAGTGGTTTTCTGCTACATGCAGCTGAGAGTAACATTAATAATTTTTCTCTTGGCCTTTGAATATCAGATAGTATCTAATAATTATGTAGTTGCAGAAAAAAGTATGGATTAATCCTGATATCTTCAGAAATAGCATATGTGGTTTTTTAGAAGGCTGTGTATTGAACTTAACTTCAGCAACTTGCTTGAGTGCAAATCCATTTTCCTAACCACTCCTTAGGTGTACTGGCATTTAGGCATGTGAAAGGGAAAGATGTTTGTTGGTCCCAATACATGTAAATGATTGCTTGCCATGCTTCTTTTCAGCACTACACTTAATTGATTGTAAAACATTGAAGTGTATTGAGCTTGACATAGAGAGGATCTGTTAACCTCAGGAGGTTCCAAACATATCTGATCAGATTGCACAAAACTGGAGAGGTTGGATTTTCTGGTGTATTTCTTGAGTAGAAACCCAGCTGTTCTAAGTCCGTTAATTTCAGAAGTATACTCAGGAGCTGGTGTCCTGACTTGCACACCAGATGAGAACTGAGCATGGCAGCACTGGGGAGTGAGGATACTCTCATTTATACTGAAGAACTGCTTGGGTCAAAATGAGAAAACAAATCAAACTTTGCTGTCCATTTTTTGAGTTGATGCTTTCTAAGCAACAGTCAGCATATGCCTGAAAAAAATCTGGGCAAGTTTCTGGATCACACACATTTCAGTGCTTATAAAGCCTTCAGAACAAAGAATTACTGGTTTTGCTTAAAAATCAAATGCCACAGAAATCTTAAAGTAGCTCTTAAGAAAACCTTCCCATAGTTCTGAAGCTTCAGGGCTGTGGGAGTGCTGCTCGGTTGTATTCCTTTTTCAGCTCTCAATTTTAAACTTTAAGAACACCATACATTTAAAATCCAAATAAACTCCAGTGACACATTCCGTATAAAAGCTAACAGGGTAGCAGGGTCACACTGAAGTTTCGAGCAACTGATTAAGAGCTGTAAACTGCCATAGACCTATTGCACTTGGCAGAAAAAAATGTAAAGCAACTGGGCATCTACCCTGGATACTTAACATTATTACAGTCATTGGCCAGCGTGTCTGTGATGGGCCACTCTCAAAGAGCGTCTTCTGTTCTCAGTAATGGGTGTGGATGATCATTCTTACTTCCCCCTCTGCAGTTTATTCTCTGTTTCATCTTTTAAATACTTCTAGGAACAATTTAGAATCACTGGGAAGTTGAGAATGAGCTTTCCTTAGAAGACAGTCCGACTCATCAGGACAGTACTCTGATTTTACGAGTTTTACAAAACTGTGCTGGTTTCCATGGGATTTCCCTGGCATAGTTGAATAGATTCTGCTGCTTTTTCTACACTAGACCCTCAGCAAACCAAAGTTTTCAGTATTGACGTTGTCGTTGTTGTTATTCTAAAGGCAAAATGCAACTACTACCTGCAGCTTAGATGAGTCAGCTCTGATAAACATGAAGAGACTAAAAATACTTTGTTTAGAGCCCACAAGTAGAGACATGGATACTGGTTTTGATAAGCAGCAACCCTCTGCACATTGGCGAGCACCCAAGTGGTTTATTGAATGCTGATTTCCCATATGTTGCTTCATTTCCATATCTTCCTTTTGTTCTTCTCTATGAATTTAGCACATCTCTAGTATAATTGCTAATTAACCTGGCAAACAAATGAGCCCCCTAAGACTTGGCAGTGCTCTATTCACCAGGCTTGCAATGTCCAGGAAACAGTTAAAAGGCTGCACAGTATTAGAGGAGCCAAGCTGGAGATAGATAGGTCATCCCATAACCATGTTCCTGTATCAGACACCACTGAGAATATGGCACATTGGACCCCAGTGACCCACAAAAGCAGGACTCCTCTTCAGTCTCCACTCTGCAGCATCATAACTATAAACAGATATGAAGGTTTAGCAGCTATAGACACCCACGAGCAAGATCTGCAAGGGGAAGCTGTATCAGCAGTACACAGTGGATACCACAAAAAGAAATTACGAGTGCTACGAGTGGGTGACTTTGTTAAAGGGCACCGAGGTGCCCATCTGCTGACCTGACAGGGAGACACAAGAGATATGCTGCCTTCTGGGAGTTAAGATCCGACACATTGCTGAGAGGGTGCCGCAGCTTGCCAAGAACATGGATTACTCTCCCATATTACTCTTTTGTGTGGGCATGAGTGACACTGCAAGCCAGAACCTGGGCAGAATTAAGGAAGACTATAAAGCCCAGGGGGTGCAAGTGAAAAATATTGGTGCCCAAGTTATCTTTGCCTCCATTTTACCAGTTGGAGGAAAGGAGGCAGCCAGAAATAGATGTATAATGCATATGAACTTCTGGCTACATGGCTGTTGCTATCACGAGGGTTTTGGCTTTTATGACAACAGGACATTTTTTGATGACTAAAATCTGTTAGGGAGGAATGGAATCCACCTTACTAGAAGAGGGAAAGGGAATCTTTGGCAGCAGGCTAGCCAACTTGGTGAGGCAGGCTTTAAATCTTCTGTCCTAAGTCTCTTACTGTGGTCCCATTAAAGCTGATGCAATTACACCATTGGGGGTGGGGGCCAGAAATCAGACCCAGTGATAATGAGCATATGTAACCTAAGTCAGACCATGAACACTGCTTGGGGGGATAACTTGGATGAAGTAGCTGTTTTCTCTAATATCCAACTTGTTTTTAAGGTCATCAGTTAATCTTGCTTTCCTTGCCCCTCTTGGATGTCTGGATTTCTCAATAAAATAAGGATTCACAGCACATTTTAGCCAGTACTTATTTTCTTTTCTGTTGATGCTAATTATGATGAACTAAGGGGAATCGTGAGAAAAGTTACAGATAGGAGATCTAGATCTTCTCCAGAAATGTGGGAAATCAAGCCACCTAGCATGATTTACAACAGTTTTCATGCTTGCTTTAAGGAGAAAATCTCCAGTGTTTGGCTGATGACTTACAGAGTATCTGCTTATATTCAGAGCAAAAAAACCTAGTTGTTTCTTTTCTGCTTCGGTTTGCAGTGAGTTTGTGTCTTGGCTCACAGAGATTGGGGAGATAAGCAAACCAGAGGAAGGGGTCAACCTGGGACAGGCACTGCTGGAAAACGGAATCATTCATCATGGTGAGTGCTCCATGCCATAAAGAGATGTGAGATTTCAGTAATGCACTGGAAATGAGGGTGGGAAACTGCAACTGTTCACATTATGTTCAAATACTTGTACCATACCTGTCAAATCCTCAAAATGTTTAATGACTTTTGGGATTAACGAACGGACAAATTTATGTCATAAAAACAGGACTTGTTGGGCATCCTGAAAGTGTTTCTGACTACAGTTACTTGATTTTGCTGCAACATTTGTTGCAGACTGTATCAGGTGTGTACTACTTTGTACTACTGTGTGTGTTAGAAAATCTGTAGCGGTCAATGAATACAGGTTTCCATATGAGACATCAGCAAACAGACAGTAGTCAAGCAGTGCTCTTTTAGAATGGGACACAAGTACAAACAGAGTGAGGGGCTTCAGACCATAGGTCATCCTTTCTCATGAGACTTCTTGTCATAAAGAGAAGAAATGATGGAGGGTTTGTTGTGGGATTTGTTCTTTCCAGTTCATTGGCAAGAATGTTTCTCTAAAATAGCAATGTACCTTATTTCCTCATCACATCTAGCAGATGACTTTGAAGTGTTATGATGAGGGGTATTTTAGAAGAGTGGGATAGTGCATGCAAAAATGTTGCATGACAAAGTAGCACAAGAGGCTTTGAAAATTTTCTGTGCTGTGTTTCTATGAAAATATGGAGTCTCTCCAGATTACGACCTTTAAATGCAGATTTGCCCTTCTGTTTCCTGTTGTTTTCTTATTACATTATGCAGACAGAGCAACACAGTCCTATTCTAGTTAAACAGCAGTTAAATAGCAAATGCCCCAATTTCAACATTCAGGTGAGGTTAGCTGCAAAGTGCACATCAAAGGGATGCGATATATAGGTCTTAAGTCACCTGTGGTATACATTTCCATACAATCTCTTGGAAACCAATTTAAATAGGGGAGACATTTAATTAGGCTGGTCTTGCTTTAATCTCTTGGTAACTCAGCTCCACAAACTTGTCTTTCAGGTGACAGTAACACTGTTAAGAAATTATGTTTGTTATCTTCTTTTAATTAACACAGAGAAACTTAATATGAGTGGTACTATAGTCCTTCGTGCCCTTCCAGCCCTAGGTACCAAAACATTCTTTCAGGTACATTCAGACTTTGAAGGGCTTTGAGCTCACCAACACTGAACACTTTTGAATACTTGGCCCTAACTGTGGCTTTGGAGAACTGAAACACTCTGTCTCCAATGTGTGGGGATCTTCCTTTGAATGAAGAACACTTTTTTGTGCTCACACCCTGACTTGACTACGTTTGAATGTGTACACTTGCAGTGCAGGTGCAAAAAGCTCTCCTGAAACTTATTTCGTGATGACTGTTTACCATAGTGTCATACTTTGATACTTTTAGCAGTGACCTTTTTGTCTTAACACAATTTTACAGTTCAAAGAAAGTTGTGCTCTTACATCTACTGCTCCCCTTATTCAAATGCCCTGAGTAAGATGCATCTGGTTTGGTTTTAATAGAGTTCCTGATTATTAGTGTCTCCAAGGATGGTTATTGCTAGACATCTGACGGTATCTGCAGCACTGCATTTACCCTAGGGAAATATCCCTAGAGATTTTGATAAATCATTAAACATTAAAGTATCCCACTATGTGTCTCCTAATGTAGCAAGAATTTAAAACTTAAGCACTATAATGAAGCCCTTACCACTGTTCTACATTAGGCAATATGTCTTATCTTTTGTTTTCACTTGGCATAGCATTACTGTCAGGTGAAAACTGCTAATCTCTCACCTGCCTGAGAAGCAGGGCCATAGAAAATTGCTAAATGCTGAGCTCTGTGTGTTTTATCACTCAATTTTGTCTGTATCTCTTTTAATTTTGGCTGGTTTATCTGGGACTGATGATGTGGAAGTTCTGGTACCTGTCACAGAACAGAAGTGATCAGAACCTGATCTGCTGAACCTGACAAAAAGAAGTTTTCTGCAGACTTGATTCTCAGTTGGATTTAGAAATACAAAATCCAGAGCATGCAGACACTTCAGAGAAGTTTACACAGCTTAGAGATTCCACTGTGAACTAAGGATATACACTAGATCCTACAAATTTTGTTTTATTCTATGGAATTTAGGAAAAATACCACCAATAGTAGAAATCTTAATTAAAGACCAGAAGTGCTGTGTAATGAGGGAAGGTCTTAAAAATTTCTGGTCTCTGCCGTCTATAAACAATTATCTTGCCCACTCTGCAAGGGGCAGACTAACTCTCGAACTCAGTCCTGGTACTTCTGAGTCTGCCTAACTCAGTTTAATTGTCTTTAGTCATCCCGTGCAATCAATTTTCTCAAGTTAATCAAACTTGGGCTAAGATGCATCTTAAACAGTGCAAATCTATTTTCTCTCAGTTCATCAGATGTTGTGCCTTTGCCTTCACTATTAAGCACCACATCCAAACTATTCAAGGGTGCTCCAGCACAAAGATCTGGCCATTCCTCTCTTCCATTGGCAAAGGCAGGAAAGATTACAGTGATTAAGCCACCCCACCTTATCTACTGTCTGCTTTGGTTGCTCTTCTCTAGTTTTCTTCTTCCTTTTCTACATAATTATAATTGGTCTCCATTAAATTAAGCTGTGAACTTAAGCATTTCTATACTAGCCTTTCTAGCATATACTAGCATTTCTATACTAAGCATTTCTATACTACATTGTAAGATCTGGAAGATGGTCTATTAGTTTGAATTTCAACAGTCAGCACTTTTTACTTATAATTATCACTTATTTACTTATCAGTGAAACAATTGCTACTAGTTGCTAAATTACTACTTTCAGTATGGGGGTTTCCCACCTCCATGTTCTATTGAAATAGTTTACCTTAGAATAGAGACAGGGTAAACCTTCATATAATTGCATATAGACTTCAGTCCTGTTCCAGTCTGGTGCATTGGATAAATCTGTTTGAAGCTGGGTATGGTTTTTAAGTTTTTCTAGTTTTCACCAATGCTTCTTTTGAAATGGTTCATTATCACACTGAAACATCTTTTGTGTCTTTGTCTTTGAAGCCTATCAGTGTACAGCCTTACCCAGTAAGATTTTAACTGCCCTACTGTGGAATGGCTCTTCTGGGTGAAAAAAGCAGATTCTCAAAAGTACTAGCTAATTTTTAGAAGGAACTTACTAGTAAACACAAGAACCATGGTAGAAAAATACATCTAACAGCTGTAGTTCCTCCTACCAGCATGCTTTTGCTTTTGGTGTTCCAGAACCTCTGAGGTGATAACTGTTGTGGGAATTTACAGGCACTTTGTTCAAAACTTATCAAAAAAAGTCAGGCAGTTCCAGTTACCTTCACTAGGACTGTTTTCAGAGCCTTACATAAATTGGATCTGGTGTAAAAAGAAGAAATTTAAATTTTATTGGAGCTGCAGTATTTTAGAAAGCTGCTTGCTTTTTTTTTTTTTTTTTTTTTTTTTTGGTGGAGCTATTCAGAAATGCACATAAGCACATATATACACAATAAAGGGAATTTTGAAAAGTTGAGGCCTCTCTTCAGAAAGTGATGGAAATTTAGCAAATACTTAGGTGTAGATGTCCCCACTGGCCTATGAAGAGCATGGCAGGGGAGAAAAGACTAATTTTAACTACCATACTGATGTTTTAGTTTCAGATAAACACCAGTTTAAGAACGAGCAGGTGATGTACAGATTTCGCTATGATGATGGAACATACAAGCCAAGAAGTGAACTGGAAGACATCATGTCAAAGGTTTGTATTCTCATTCTTAGCTGGAACTAAGAGTGATCCGTAAGAACTATAAGAACCATCAAAAGTGTTTGCTCTACCTCTAAATTTAGTCATTAACCTGTTATATAGGAGATCCCTAATGCTGCTTATCTTTGTTGTATTAAGCTTTCTGTCCTAATGCCATAGAAAACATTTGCTCGAAGGGAGAGGAAGCAGAGATTAGCAATAAATAACAATAAAGTTGTGGCTGCACCCAAGACTGCTGATTACAATCCTAATATAGTAACAAAAGGTCTTAAAAGAAAGCAGTAAGACATAATACAGCATGTCTGCTGCAAATCTGGGCATTATGGTTCAGGAAGATAGAAGAGATCAATATTTAACTGCTTTTCCTGATAATTGTATGTCAAATGAGTTCTGTTGATCCCATATCTGCACAGACACCTTTTAATAAATTGGATTTCTTCTTAAGGACATCAGTTCATGGGTTATTGTGAGGAAGGATTAATGGAAAAAATGTTGGAATGGATTAGAGATAAAAGAATAGATTCTTTGGCTTTTGGAAGCAGGGAAAGAAGAAAGAATGTTTGATAGAGAGGGTAAAGGAACTGTTGTGAAAAACACTTAATCAGTAGATAATTTTAGCTGAGTTGAGACATCAGTGTCCAGGTTTTTTAGCTTTAGCTAGTTAGTGTTTCGTAGTAAAGGAAAAAACTGATAATACCATGCATCTTTCTTTCTTCAGGGTGTGAGGCTCTACTGCCGACTACATTGCCTGTATACACCAGTGGTAAAGTAAGTTCACCTTCACAATCTCCTTATGTACATTATCTGGCTTTGCTAGAAAGCTGGCATGTCACTATTGAAATCTTTCTTCTTTCTTATTATAAACAGTAGTTTTCTGCATTTTCTTGGCTCTTTAACTACTCTTCTGTCTCCACAGTTTAGATCTATAGTTGTACTTCTGGAAGATGTTGGAACTGGGTTTAGGGAGAGTGAAAGGCTGGTGTTATAGTCTTCCTGCCATTTGCTTCCCTCTGTCAGTTCCTGAGAGCTGTTAGTGTGCCACAAGTTTATTTGTTTACTCTGGCATTTTCTTTGAGTTAAATTGGGTATGATTAATAAGTCACTACTGAGTCAGGGCAAGTTGTGTGGTATAGCTGTAGCTGATGTATTATTTGGGTTATAGCAAATGTAAACAGATGCTAAAGTGATGCTGGGATTCGGTCATTCAAGGCACCCTAAACAAACAAAACAATCAGAAGTGGAATAAAACCTGAAGCTGTTGTTTGGAAAAACCCTGAAAATTTTAGTGGAATCTTCAGAATTTGGTTCTGTATAAATAAATGTTAAAGAGTTGAGATAATCTGCAAGTGTGAGTTAACTCTCTTCCCAGATCTTAAGAGATGATTTTCAAATGTTGTTGCCTTACTGTGACATCAGATGAACATTTCTTGCCTATAATGGAAAACATCCTGAGCCATTGTAGGTGTTCTGTTTAGGTGTTTATGATTGAGAATTAGGCATTTTCACTGAGGAAAACTTTATTTTTACATACAAAAAAATTGATGAGGAGGAAAAAACCTCTGGTGGATATGGCCGGGTCCCAAATTCAACAAAACTGACCTCTTGTCCCCAGGTTGTATAACAGATGTTTCTCTGAGAGATGCTGTTGTCATACCAGAAGAAGCAGCAAAGATTGTTACAGTTCATCAGTCATAAATTCTCCTAATTAGATCTCTGTTTTTTCTCCAAAATAGCCGTTCTATAATAGTACAGATTTCAGTTAGCTTAAAGGGTACGGAGAGAGAAGGAAAGTGTGATGCAGCCCTTGGTAGGCAAAATGGCTATGTATATGCATGTGTATATTTGCAAATACAAATTTCTGCCCTTAAGACAGTAATTCACATGCAGAGTAGGAATAATGGTAAGGGAAGCTGAAAAAATTTCACTGACCTCAGGGCACTCACAAACTGAAAAGGATGTAGTTTTATGCTTTAGGGAATCAACAAGAACAGCTACCATAGACCTATCTTGTGGTGTTTTATCATTGGGCTATTTTTGGCAATAAAATCCCAGCTGGAGAATTTTCCAGTATCAGGATTAATCTGTGTTAGTGACAGCTAAACTGTGTATGACCGGTGAAAGATAGCTGACTTGATAAGTTTTAGGATCCTCCTGGATAGATTCAATGCTCTCAGTATGTTCAGGCTCTTCTTCCCACCATTCTCTTTCCTACTCACTCTTCATTTTAGCTTCATGTTGGAAAACTGAATTTCCTATGCTGTCATCCTTTCATGTCTTTTTAACACATTTTTTCTTGCCTCTGACAAGCCTGATGTTAGCCTAAAGGAGCTACCTTTAACCAAGTTAGTTGTGCAAAGCCTCTTATTTTCTGCTATGTCTTTGGACCACTGCTTTATCTGGCATCTTCAGATAAAGATGCTGATCCCTGCAATCAGGGCTGGTGAGGGCTGGTCTTCTGGTGAAACCTTCCTTCTAGAAAATTGGCAAAACTGCTTGGAGTAGCAGGTGCATATGCCAAGAGGATCTGGAGAAATCATAAAACAAAAATCCAGTGGTTTTGTTGACAACCTTGGAATGTAATTTTGTTTAGTTGTCTTTCCTGGATACCTGGGATTTCCTGTCTAGCCTTTGCCTCTCTAATTTCCTTTAAGTAAACTCTGACACTGATGTACTTTGAGTACAAGATGATACGCCCCACTGGAAACACAGCATGCTCCTTTGGAAGATGATGCATAAAAAGCTAAACGTTTTGAAAAAACTTAGATCTAGAGAAGATTCTGAATCTGTCTCTGATCCAGTTCAGGGAAGATGTGAGTGTGGGAGAACTTGCTCCCTCTTACACATGTGATGGACAATACTTCAGTCCAGAGATGGGCTAAGCCCTGTGAAGAACATTATATTCCTCTAGATTATGTGAGGCAGCAAGGTTCTGCCAGAATTTCAATGGTTCCCGCATCTATATTTGACTGTTCACCTGCATCTCATGGTTCTGGATGATTCAGAATAACTGATAACTATGATTCATGCTCTACTCTCATTCAGGATACATTAATATGGGGGGGAATTTGGTGAACTAATGTTGAAATATTCATCCTGACAAGCATTTAACTATAGGCAGTGAAAGACTGGGCCTTGGACCAAGATCCTGATGCCAGCTTATTCAAAACTCTAGTTCTGTGTCAGCATCTGTATTAAAAGGTTGGGAGTTGCTTCTCACAGTCTGGAAACCTCTGCTCATTAGCACTCAATATTTTAATGCTTTGCTTTGTTGTTCTGACATTTCAAAAACACATTTTCTCAAGATAAGAGTGTGAGAAGGAAAAACTGCCCAGAAAACTCCCACAGTTTTGTGCTGGGTTTAGCACATTACTGGAAGACAAGTCAAAAAATGTGTGTAAGCACTATGAGGACAGCTTTTGTTCTGAGGACACATATTTCTGGAAATGCTGTCATGTTTAGGGGTTTGGGCTTTTTTTTTTTTTTTTTTTTTCCCCAAGTTCTGAAAGTCCTGCTTTCCTTTCTAATTTCTCACACCCTACATCCTGCAAATACATAGGCATTTCTTCTGCATTTATTTACAAAAGCCAGTCACAACATATTTGTATCTGTAGATGATTAGTAAAAGGAAAACATGAGTAGGGTGAATTTTAGATAGTGGCTTGGTTTTAGATTTTTAGAAAAAAGGAAGTACCAAATGGTGTGGTGCTAATGAAAGAGATTGATTTGACTGAACTAAAGAAAAAAGTCTTCTCTCGAGCTGCCATATGGATACATCCGGACTGTAAAACAGTTGCAGTGGCTGAGAAAGTTTCCTTCCACAGTCCTGCCAGTGGACCTCAAGCTTGAAATAGAAGGACCACCTCCAAGGGTGAAGGAGGAATTAATTCTTCATAGCCATTCAGCATTTGGCCTCTCTCCTGAGACTCTCAACAAGAGGGAGCCAATTAATGCAACTTAATTGTGGTAATGGCTTTTGTAATGTGGAACTAGGAACTGGATCAAGACCACCAAACTTATTTCACACGGGCCAGTAAACAGCCTTAAAGTGGAAAGAGCTTTTCATTCTCTCACGAGCTGGATAAAATCCAGCATCCTGAAGGTGAAAGGTGTTAGAGCCCAATGTCCTGAGCCACATAGTTCTCTTATATTTGTATCAAAATTCTTTAGAAGTATTTTATGAAAGGCTAAAAACATTGATTATCTCCGTGGCTCTAAGAAGACGAATGGAAGAAAACTGCTAAATGCAGCAAGTTACAATAAGGTCTCTTTTCCTTATTTCGGGAACAGTGTTGTTCTCTACAAGGGCTGTGTATGAGATTGTGCAAGTTGTGTTACAGACCTAAATACAGCACTTCTTTTCTTATTTACAATGGCTGAAATAATCTAATGCCATAAAAGAACAGTGCGCTCTTTTTTTTTTGGTGTGTGTGTATGTCTGGCTACTGCTAAAAGAAGTAAAATCTGAACAGTAGCAGAGAATCAGGAAAACCTCTCTTGATGGAATAGGTTAAAAGGTGCTTAATTCAGTGAGCATAAGAAAAAGGAGACACAGAGGAAATATGTAGGGTCACTGTCCATGAGTACATTGATGGGTAAACACTAGAGAAGAACTGTTTAAATTTATAGATGGGGCTGGTAGTGAGCCAGTAAATGTAAGCTGGACACGAATGGATGGTTGAAGATGACTTCCAACCAAAAGAATATGATTTTCAGCAGGACCAATGGTGGCAATATTCTAACCTGAGTGAAAGAAGCAGCTCAGTACATCTGTGAAAAGAAAGTCTTGTTTGCCTCCAGTAGGAATATAAGCTCTCTGAAGATAGTTTGAAACAACATCTAGAAAAATATGAAATATCACTGGTCTGTATTGATCTGAAATATCTTCTTCATTCAAGTTGTTAGAAAAGTTTAAAAACTAGTCCTTTCTTCTAGAGAAAAAGGATATCTGTTTCATGATCTTTGTCTTATTTATTTGTGGCTGGGAGTCTCATTTTTTTTCTCTGTCTCTAATCTTACCTCAGCTCCTTAATAGTAGGTCACAATAGTTTACATAGGTTTAGAGTGTAAAAGAAATGTTTACCTTTTTGTCCTGATTTTCCATGAATTCTCTTTCTTGTTTAGAGACCGTGACTACCACCTAAAGACTTACAAATCAGTAATCCCTGCAAGTAAACTAGTGGATTGGCTTATTGCACAGGTAAGAAACTTTTAAGATGCTGCTGTCTTTGAGAAGTAGCTTATTTTTTCTGTTCCATTTAAAAGTGAAACACATTTATCTAGAGAACGAAATTAATCATTCTGACACCTTGAACATAAAATCTTACATTTTCTGTTACTGTTCATTTGGTGAAAACTTATTATTGGCAGCATATATTGGTGGCATAAAGAGGAAGAAAATCCTTTGTTAGCCTTAGGAATGATAAGCTGACTGTTCTTGGGGATCTTTTCTAATTCTTGCTGTTTTCTGAAGATATTTAAAGCAATCCTGATCTCATTTAATATCGTATAGATGTGGTACAATTTTACTGAAAAATTAATTTAGAGTTTTACACCATTGTCTTTAGAAGTTGTAGTTGGCCCACGTTTACCTTGGAACTTTCAGAGAAGAACCTATAGCTTGGGAAATTAAAAAATTAGCTTTGAGAATCTAAAGTAACCTAAAGAGAGAGTGTGCCATAGTGCTCACCATCATAGAGTCAAAGGCACATTCTGTTTTGTTTCTTAAATAATGGTCTGATTCACAATCACATTAAGTCCTATACTGCCAAAATAACATAAAGGGAAGGTAGTTTGAATGAGAATCAGGCCTCTGAGAACCAGGGATGTAGTCCTTCAGAAATGTTTCCTACAATTGCATTTGACATCCTCCTACATTAATTAGATTGATATGATTTAAGGTTTTTCTGTGCCAAATAACTAGATGGGAGTGGAGTAGTCTATTGTTTTCCTGTTAAAAGCATCAAGGAGAGCAAAGATATTAGTACCGAGGTTGTCATATCAGTTACATGTGATTTAGTGGGGTCTGATTCATGGAAAGCTGAGGGGAAAAACGTCTGCTTTGGCCAAAGAAGAGATGTAATCAGGTTAATCTGCACAACATAATAGTTTATCATAGAGCTGAAGGCAATAGAAATCCTCAGATAGCAAGGTGAAACATCAGCTTTTGGTCTGGAAAAGGTAGCTCATTTCCTTCCTCATTTTAATTTGTTTTGGTAGGTTAATCTGGCTGTTAGTTCTCTTGTTACTGAACTTTGCAATAAGATTGAACTAGAACTTACTAAAGCCAGATATGGAGACACAGAAGACTGTAATTTATATGGTGTATATGTGTGCATATGTACATGTATACAGATGCTAAGATGCGGGAAATTTCTTCTGTGCTCAGTTAAGGAGAACATTGTTAAACACTGAAATCACTGTCTGCAGTCCCTATGTGTATTTAGAGATAAACCTTGAAGAGGAAGGGGCTTATTCGTTCATTGATTCTGGACCCTCTAAACTTCATTTTACAACCTAATCTTCCTCCCACTGCCAGTAGACTGAGAACAAAGAGGAAGACAGACTTCACTTAGAAAAGTCAGAGCTCTCGTACTTCACAGAATCTTATGTGCTACTGAGGGTGCACTAAAAGGCTGCACAGCCACAGAAATGGTTCTTTTGTCATCTGGCTGAAGACTTATATCCAGACCTCCAGAAATGATGTGTGATAAAACACTAGTAGTTGAATCCCCAGTCCTAAGTCTAAGAATCTTAAAATGGCAATTTTATGAAAGGTAGAGTGGAAGTAAAGGGACAAAGGCAAAGTAGAAACTTGCTAGTAGGATTGTTTTGCTCCTGTGGGTCTCTCTTCATCCGTCTGCCCCTTCTTTTTCTATTGCAGTATATATGGCACCTCTGTGCATTGCATTACATTAGGCTTTCTCCTTCCCACTTGGAAGGAGCACTTCATAATCTGAAAACTCCTTTTCTATGATAGCAATAACAAAATTAGCAACAAAATAAAGTGGTTTGGTTGCTGTTCTTAACTCACCTGTGTGCATCTGCTTTCTTTTCTCCTACATATGGGTTGTACAAAGTCTAGCTCAGAGACCATCTGAGTTGCTGGGCTTGTGCATCTGAAAAACAATCAGCCATGGGCCATGATTAGGGCTTTAGACCAGAACTAGAGAACAATAATAGTAATGGCAGCAGTAGTAATATTAATAATAACAGTGTGCAGATGTGATTCTTCACTATGCTACTGCCTGTAAACTACTTTTATAATTCTGCTGACTCAAATTCAGTGATTGTATTTGAATAAAGCTGAACTATCTTGTCATATATTGGTGGTATCTGGTTTCCCACCAATTTCTGCATGAAAAAGTTACGAGACACATAGTCTGTCAAGGTTGTTGATTTTAAGTGGTTTGGTTTTCCTAAGATTTTTGTCGCTGCTTTCCTGTTTGGACAAATAACATTTAGAACTACTTACAGGTGAGCTGAAACGATAGATTTTAAGTTATAATTAGGGAATGCTGTTTTCCTAGGAAAACATTTTGAGGCCCAGTTAACATCATCAGGAGTAGCCAAGTCTGGCTTAGTGACTTCCTACACAAAGATTTTGTTGCCTTAAACAAAAGTAGATTCCTAGCAGTTAAGAGAGTAACATTAAAAGGCATTTCTCCTCCAGTTTATTTACAGTTGAAAGAATAAATTACATTTTTAAGTCCCAGCCTCTGTAAAATAAACTACCCGTTTATCCCATAAAGTAACATGAAGTGAGTCTTGAGAACTGTCACATGACAATATGTTGAAAATGAGGAAGGGCTTATAGAGACTTGAAATTAGTTTATAGCAACAGTTAAACTTCATGTTTATTAAAGCCCTTTCCTTGTGTGATTACACAATCATGCAGTTCCTCCAGCCTTGATTTTTTCTTACCAACAGTTTTTAGTTCTCAATTTGTAAATGTCATGTCATGCCTTGATGATTGGCAAGAACTGATCCTGTTCTATCTCATATTTAAATGGTATCTTCATACCACAGCAGTGTTCTTTGCTAGAATTTGCTTGACAAATAGCTACTGCTCTCCTTAGTAGCACTTGAAGCCCACACTGATGATGTTCTGCTGACAGGATCAGAGGTCTCCTAGTTTGCAAGCTGGTTTGCTTAAAACAAAGTCAGTCTGTGACTCCACAGGTGCTGCTAGATATAGGATATCTAGCTCTCCAGGTGGAGAGTGAAAAAAAAAAAAAGGCTATAACACTTCTTTACAACTTCTAATTTAGTAGGACTGAAAGCAATATGCTGAAATTACCCCTCGGCCGGAGCAGCAGGTCTCCTACCTGATGGGAAGAGCTGACCAACTGCTCTTGGTGAGATAGCAGATAACCCTTTGTGGGTTAAACATGTACTTTCCAGAATACTGGTCTTTGTCTGCCTAGTTCCTGTAGGGGCAAGAGATGCTATATATAGGGATGAAAGGGATTTGGGCAATGGGGTAGCTGCTTTGATTTCTTGCTATTGTTACCTACAAAGAGCATCCTGCTAATTTCAGAGCCACAAGCTATGCAGGGGAATAATTTATCTTCGGAAGTTGCCTGAGTTGTAATATTTATCCTCTTGTTTCTAGGGAGACTGTCAGACTAGGGAGGAAGCTGTCGCACTGGGTGTTGGACTCTGCAATAACGGCTTCATGCATCATGGTAATGCATCAATATCACTTCCCACAGCCAATTAAAGGAGCTCTTAATTCAGTCAGATTAGCTGACTGTCTGAAAATCCCTTTTCTGTAGCTGTGCCATGCATGCTGACATGTATACAATTGCAGGCATCCTATCAGGTCCTTCTAAAAAGCAGTCTTTGAGCTTACAGAAAATGTATAAGTCTGCTACCTTCCCCAGTGAATCTCCTTGCTTATAGTTATGATGAGTCCTGAAGTGATTAGACAAGCTAGAAGGGGAATGTTCTTTCACTGCATCTCTTTTAGAGCCATCAGACCAATCCATAGCCACATACCGTCCTGAAATATCACCAAGATTTGTCAGGTACAAAGTAAAATTGCCTAGTAAAAATGGACCACGAGCACAATCCTCAGTGCTGAATCTCTGAAGATTCCAAATCTGAAGTGCCAAGTTACCACATTAGACATCAGCCATCCTCAGTGATGCTGCTGTTAAACTGGGAAAGTAAAATATCTGTATCACTATCAAATAGCACATACAAAGTCCTGAGTAAAACACAGTTTATTCAGTGAAGCATCCAGTTTTAGTCATAAATAACATTTGCTCTCCATATTTTTATTTTGAGAGCAGATTATTATAAATAACTAATAGAGAATTTGTGTAGTAGTTGGTAAGAATGTAAGAATAATTGTTTTGCTTTAAAGAAATTTTCTTTCTGAGCGCATGTAAACTTTCAGCAAGGAGTTCCTTTTTGTAAGTACATATTGAATGAAGAAGTTGTTCCTAAGGTTTTAAAGTTGTCCCTTGCTGAATTGAATTGAATCCCCCAGGTCTCATA
Source organism: Pedionomus torquatus (assembly GCA_013398155.1). Lineage (NCBI taxonomy): Eukaryota > Metazoa > Chordata > Aves > Charadriiformes > Pedionomidae > Pedionomus > Pedionomus torquatus. The sequence goes on along the minus strand of VZRU01021053.1, from coordinate 438,198 downwards.
TTTGAAAACATGGTAATGAACTTTGGCATGCCTTCCAGAATTTTATAGATCTCTCCTCCCTCTTGATTCCTTTTTAGATTGAAAAACAATCTATTTAGCCATCTCTTTTACCTTCAGCCATCACCTTTAAACAGCCATTTACCTCTCTTTGCTCCTTTTATAGTTTTACCATATTAACTTTGACATGGGAACAGAGCTTAAGGTACTGAGTAGCATCTTTCTTCCAAGAGGATATTCTGCATCTTATATGTGTTCTACATGCTAGGGAGGTCAAACCTCATATCATGAACTACTATGCATTGTGAAGAAAAGTATATCCCTAAAATACAGTAGCAGTTTAAATAAGTAGAGCTGAATCTTCTGACAGGGATACATCTGCTCTTTGTTCTGTAAAGACTCTGGAAATGTTTAAGATTTCTTTTAACATTTTGTTTCTCTCTTTCTCTATGTAAATGCATGTATGTATTTAATATATATGGTTTCCAGTCCTGGAGAAAAGTGAATTTAAGGATGAATCCTTATATTTCCGCTTTTATGCTGATGAGGAGATGGAAGGCACCAGTTCCAAGAGCAAACAATTACGTAATGACTTCAAGCTCGTGGAGAACATCCTGGGAAAGAGTCTTCTGGTAAGAATTGTTAGTGTAAACCTAGAAGTTTCTGTGAAACTGGTATTGTTTTTATATTAGAGGAGATTGAGAGGGAAAATCATAACAGAGTAGAATTGACATGGAGAACTGCACCAGTAGCTAAGGTTTTCTTCACTGCATGCACACTAATCCTTGAACTACTTTGCTGTAGAGCTCCAACTTCTGTAGCTCTGGCTTTTCAAGCTGGGGAGACCACCAACCTTATTTTAGTAGCCAGGGAAATCTGTAACTGGCAGGGTCCCTTCTCTAGCATGTGACCATCCTGCAGCAACTGGGAGCTTTGAATTCACAGCTCATGCACACACACATGTGCCAATGCAAGTAAATTCCTGCATTTTCCTAGTAGATCTCAAGAAAAGAGGAGACTCAGAGAGATATGACTGTTCCATCCAATTCATAGACCAACCCCTTCCTATTCCCATGAAGCCCTGGAGAGAGTCTGGAAGGGAGCTAGGAGCAGGACATACTATAGCAGGTGGCATAAGTTTCTTGAGCTCACTGAGCAGGCACCACAGTGTTGGTGTGGTGGAGGAGAAAGTAACAGGCGCTATTATCTTAGGCGAGGTCTGCCATCAAGTTTAAACACAGCTGAAGTTCAGACACAGTTTAAACACCCTTATATGTGAGGTAGGTTCAGATGTAAGTTAAAAGACTGATATTCCACACCAATATTTCAGGATGTCATTGTCTAAGTGATGTGAATATGTGCTGCATTACTGGGTTAAGTATCAGCTTTATTTTGTTTATGGAAACCATTTTCCATACAATACTGTTCTTTATGTTTGTGCTTTTGAAACATTACTATTTTCTCCAGACTCTCACCTCCCTAAATGCCATCACAGTCCCTATTGCACTGGGATTATTCTAACGTTGTTTGGAACTGGTGGTCGGATTGGTGCAAGATCCTTTTTCCAGGATCCTTGTTTAGTGCCAGTGGCTCCGGGCCCATCTTTTCCTGCCTTTGAACACTGGCAGAATACAGGAGCAGGATAAAACTTAGGTCAGAAACTACAAAGGCAAAATTGCTGGAAAAGATCCAGAGGTCCATTATATGGGAAAATTTTCCTCTGGTTCACACAAACTTCACAGTAGCACTGTTATGTCTCCCAGGAGACCAATCTCTCATTGTCTGAATGGCCAGAAGTAATATTTAAAACACCATGGTCCCTCAAAATTACTCCTCTATGCACCCAGTGCCAGCGACTGGCATGTCAGGTTAATGTGATTATCCTCATGGAGAGCTGTTGGACAAAGGGAAGTACTTAAAAGGTGATACACTTTGTGGGGTTTCTTACTGTGATTTGCAAAGCACTCAGAGATCAGTTTCGTGTAAGTTGGTGGGAGTTGCCATTATTAAGCTATTTTTAATTTTCCACCTTATCAGGACAAGACAATTTGAAGAAACAGATTGACTAGTATGTCTCCTCCACTTTTTTTCTGTCAGTTCAAGGCACTTCTGTTAAAATGTCGAAACGCAGCAATAACATTCGTTAGCTAATTATAATAGTTATAACACAGTTAGCTGTGAAATGAAGGATTTAAAGTTCTTTGGTTCTGTTTTCTGTTAATGTAATAATAATTCATTAGTATTCACTAAAGAGAACAAACAAGCAGACTTTGCACATGGACTATTTACTAGTGATTAGTTACAATCCCTAATTGGTCCTTCCAGTCACTCCATAAATCGCTAACTGAATTTTTTTCAACAGGAATAATTTTAATATTACTATTACTGTTATTCTAAAATGCAACAGTCAGCCTCTGTCAAAATACAGTCCCATCTTAGAGTAGACATCTGAAATGAGCAGCACATGCTGAGGAAGAAATCTACTTAGAGAGCACAGATTTTTGTCAAATGAGTAGCAGTCATGCTAAAATTATGTTGCCCTCATTTTCACAAATAAATTAGCAGTCCCTTGAACGTTTGTGAAAAACCCACAAATAGCAGTACAGTAAATGCATGACACTTATCCACAAAAAAATTGTACTTCTGTTTTATTCTGTATTTAGCAATTATGAGCAGCTGGGATCCTGAGGATTTGTAGTCTGGGGAACATGACTACTTGCCTCTTTACACTCATGATAGGACATTGATCCTTCCCATTCCCTGATCCCACCATAGGAAATTTAATAGAATTTCTTCAGCACTGGCTTTTGAAACATGTTTTTCTACGGCCATGAAGTCCTAGTTGTTTAATGGAGAGCTTCCCCCACCCCCCTTCATCTAAGTTTGCTCTATCGCTAGAGAGCTTGACCTTGAAAACAGAGAACAACAGAAGCTTTGGCAAATATATCAATAGAAATGCCAAGGAAAAAAGTGCTTTCGGTCTGAAAAATGCATTTCAAACAAAATTTAATACTCATTTATTTGTGCAGTAGTTTCTCATTGAAAGACATAAATCTTGATAAACTGAAAAAATATACAACATTCTTTGCATAGTTGAAGAGAATTTGGATTTTGGACTGACTCCAAGCATTGTGACTTCGTTACTGCTGTGGCTGTTAAATTGTAATCAGCACCTCTGCTTGTTAGCCTGAGCCAACCATGACACAAATTATAGCTGGTAGCTTGGAGCTGAATATCAGGCAAGGAGTTGCGAGTTGCCCATAGAGATGGGCCTCCCTTGAAGTTGCATGAGAGATTTAATGCACACACAGTGCTAGAGTCCCCAGAAGACTCTAGTGTCTTACTTATCTCAAAAGAAAAGCATTTCCAGTGGTTTCTAAAGATGGTGCTTGTGAACGTTTCATGTAGCATTCTGAAAACTGTCGTGCTGGAGTGAAGATTCGGACTGTAAGTCTAAACCTCATCAACTTTCCATTGACATCTCCTGCATTCCTCCAGGGAATGTTTCTTATTCTCAGTAGTGTGTTGCAGCCGTTGCAGGAGACAGTAGTGTCCACATCCCACTGCAGTTCAAAGCCAGGGCTGTTTCATGTCCTGGAATTCAGCTCATGCAGGGGCCTGAGTACTGTGGTGTATTCCATGACAGGCAGTGGTTTGAGCACAGAAGTCAGGGCTAAATGGTTTTAGTTTAACTTCTCACATGAACTCACTGTGTATCCTGAGCAAGACTTGAAGTCACTCTATGCCTCAGTTCACCATCTGAAAATTAAGATGCCAAATGCATCTGTCCACAGGGCTTTGCTACTGCTGTTACATCTAGATCAGCTTTGAAAATGAAAATGTCCTAATAATTCAGCACTTCAAATACCAAGTTTTTAGATAATAGGTAGCATTATAATTTCAGTTCTTGTCTTTTCTATTTTAAACCAGTTAATCCAATAAATATAGCATTCACATTAAAATTCTTAAAAAACTATAAAGCAAGTTTTCCCTATTTTATCTATGTATAAATAACAGTAATTGGTATTACTCAAAGCCATTCTTAGTCCTTAATAAAAATCTTTTGAACCTTTAATCATTCCAGGATAATTGTTTGGGTGTGTTTTGCTAATATAAAATGACCTAATTCTGCAAAATTTCAGCAGAGAGCAAAAAAGAGATTTCCCTTTGTTCTTCATTATACTAGTGTACCACAGTCTATTGCAGCTTGAGAATTAAATCACTGATTTAAAACACCCCTGGGAAGAGAGCCACTAATAAGTGCCCATCCTCTAGGGATCTCTGATCTCCCAAGGAGACAGGCTGACAGGTCAGTAACAGGGCATCCATCCTCCAGTTGGATGTGGCCAGATAAAGGCTTTAAGTGGATTCATGTGCTAAAAATTGCAATGAACTCTCAAGTGAAAAACATCCTTTAGGCTGTAAATGTTCAGAATGAACAGTTTCAATTCAGTGCTCAATTTCAAAGCTCATAAACCAGAAGAAATTTTGAATCATTTTGTATATATTAAGCCCATTTTACTAATGTCGCAAAACATACCTTTCAAGATGATAGCAGTAGGGCTGGCTTAGATTCTGGGGCTTCTCATTGGAAAGAAATTTTGTCTTTTCAAATTTTGTTTTAGTGCCCCAGAACTTTGGAGTTCAGAAAGGCTGGGGAGACTGGAACAGCCTGGGAGATGAAAAATAGCAGGAAAATAGCTTTCTTCAAATGGATGCTGCTGATGGCCACAGAAGCCTCATCAGTTTTGTGAAGCAGCCAGACTCAACATTACTGGATAAGCCACTGCTACTTAAGAAATTCTTAACCCACTCAGACTGTTTGTGTCCAACAGAGAAGAGTTTATGCTGGAGAGCTGTAGGGAAGGCTGTGTGAGAGAGGTGTGCATCCTGCGCCCTAGCTCGGGAAATGCTTGCTGATCTGTCTATGCTGCTGCAGCTGCTGTCTGCAGGAGCTTAGGGTGAGAGATCCTGCTTTTGTATGAGCAGTAGGAGCAGCCTGGGGAGGCTGCCGAAAGTGAAATGGATCCAGTTCCTTCACCTCCTTCACTGGGGGAATCTTAGTACCCAAGCCAAGGCCCTTTGTCTGCGTGCAGTTTGAGGTATCAGCCAGTGTGGTGAGTAAACTGGACACTACCCTGTGCATTAAAGTCAAGCTCACATGACATTAGTATGATGCAATGCTGGAAGCTACCCCATAGCTGAGCATCAGGCTACTTCACATCTCTGTCTTCTGCTCCTGGAAATCTGTCATTTCTTCCTTCGTAGACACTGAGCATCCCCATGCCACACGTGTTGTCTGACTCCGTAATCTTCCTTGTACAGGAAGGGGCAGAAATGGAAAGGTACCACATGGACATTTTGCCCCACATGCCAAAAATGCTTCATGAATGTAAAAGATATTGGTGCAATAGACTGTTCTTTACAGAGCTTTTCTTCTCTCCACTGTGTTCCCATCTCTGCCAAAATTCTCCTTGAATGTTCTGACTACATTTGGCCTCTGGTTTTGATTAAACATGCTTATTCCTCATATGGTCTCATTTCTTAACATGGTTGTCTTTCACGATTAAACAGCTGCTGCCTTATGTTCAAAAAACTGATTGGATTTCGGGGGCACAGAAGTAATTTTTTGTAGATGGCAAGTTAGTTAATTGCTTTGGACTCCTTAGGGATGAATGATGTTCAGCTGTGGAATTGCAAGGTATTACTACCTTATAACAAGGATGAATCATAGCCTTCTCCAAGTATTGCAGTTTGAATATTATCCTCAGTCTACCTTTTCATAAGAGATTGTCTCCAGTACAGGAGAGTATACAGAATGTAAGATTTCTTTCTTTACAACATAGTGATAAAGTTCCTAGCATTGATGCACTTGGGATTTCTTAAAAGTGTTTTGGTTCTTTGTTTTCAAACCTAGTGCATTTTTGCAGTACTAATGAACAGAGAAAGGCAGTTAATTAAAAATCATAGTAAATAAAATATCTTCATGCATAGTAATGGTAGCTGCACGTACCATAGTAATGGTAGCATGTACGTTTGTGTATCTGCTGGCTTCTTAAGTTTGACAAATCAAAGTCTCCAAAATTTTAAATATCTTTTCACATATGCTTCCAAAATCCAACAAAAGAAACTAAACAGTCCCCTCAAATCTAAAATGAGAATTTGATGGGAGAACTGTCCTAGAAATTTTCTATTTAATCCCAAATATAAAGTGATAAAAGTACTTATTGTGTGGGACTGAAAAACATGCAATGCTAAAAATCTAACCAGTCACATACCAAATTTTCCAAGATCTCCTTTTATTAAACATTCAGAAATAGCACTGATTCTAAAAATATTGTTTTAGAAATATCCAGGAATGCTCAGCTTACTTTTCAGTCTTTTTACTTTCCTTTCGATCACTTAGTCTGAATGTCATCTGATGCAGATTTTTTCCCTCTAATGTCATGCGTTATTTTAGCATGGCTGTGTGGCTCCTGCAAGAAAGCATTGTTCTATTGCTTTAATTTTTTTCTAAGTCAAATTCCTGTAACAAGACAAAGCTTATAGACTGATGACATTGGCTTCAGTAGAAAAAAAGAACAGTGTTTTGAAGTAGCGCAGTAATCAACAGAACCGAGGAAGTAATACTCAGTAGTTGTTGGTTTTTTTATTCCCAATGGCATGCTTGATTATAGATAGCTGTATTTTTCCCTTTAACTCAATTCTAATTTATCAGATGGTTCTTAAATGTGTCGTGTTTGCTCAAATGCAAGATGTTTATCTGGTAGAATTTTCCCTTGTCCATTTACCCATGGCCAGGCTTGCTTTATTTTTTTTTAAATGGGAAGTGAGTTGTTAAGCTTTTTTTTCCATTGTTAATAAACCACTGGAAAAAGTATATTTGACATGATTGATATGATTTTTAAAAATATTTATAAGGCAGGTCTATTAGGTCAAATAAGAGGAAGCAGATTCTCAGGAGCAAGAACCACCAAGTCTTCTGTCAATCATAAAAGATATAAACTGAGCACATGACATGAGTCTTGCATTTTTTCTCCTAACACAAAGCTCTTTTATAGGAAGGACCAATAAATGTCAGAAATTGTTCACTGCCTTATCCACAATTTTAGCCAGCAGACCAACTATTATGATGTCATTTATATAGTGTGGAGTATTATCTATAAGCAGGCCTGAGGTCTCCAGTTCATCTGAAACTCATACATTGTTCATTATTGGATGTATGGGATGTATTTTAAAAAATAAATAAATGTCTGCAGTTTGATCTGTAAGTACATTCACTGATAGAAATTACTGAATGTTGATTAATTCTGTAACCTGAAAGTGAAAGATCTAATGAAGAATGAAGGACTAGGAGTTAAAAATAAATGCAGTTTCCAATAGGAGAGTTGATTTACCATTGGAAGAAACTCTCAAGGGCAGGAATAAGTTCTTTACATTTTAAGGACTGCAGATCATAACTGGATAACTCTCTGGAAATTCTGCTTTACTTATAGTAAGGGCTCAATTGAAAAATAACTAGATTAAATTTTATGGCTTATGTAGGGGATCAGACCAAATGACCTAATGTTCCCTTTCAGCCTTAAGATCTACAAATCTATGTCAATCATAGCTTGCAATGAAAAGTCCAATTTCACATCTCCATCATTCAGCTTTCAGCTAACTCCATATTTCTCCATATTTACCTTGTGGTCTTTTTAAGATTTTACCAGAAGAGGATGATTATGGATTTGACATGGAAGAAAAGAACAAAGCAATCGTGGTGAAGTCAGTTCGACGAGGGTCTTCTGCAGAGGTACGACCTGACACTCATAAATATTTAGATTTTTTTACCTAAGAATATTTCAACGCTTTGAAAAGGTACAAAACCAACCTATTAACGGTCTGTTTAATTTTAAAATCAGCTAATAGAAAATTGGGTATCTTCTACAATTCCTGCGGTAATAAACTGTCTCTGTAAATTGCTAAGTGTTTTGACATCTTTGGATGACTTGCTGAATAAGTGATAGGACAACAGCAGTGTCTGTGTGTGATGATAACATACCTCAGGCTCACTAGCAACTTACATTTGAAGAGGGGCGGAAAGTAACGTTGTTTTGGGATTACAAAGATGTTCAATCAGAAACAGGTTTATTTGAGTGAAAGCTATATTTTTAGATCTGTATTTTTCTCCTTAAAGGCATGCACTCATTTCTCTGGCATTTTTAAAGACCTCTACAGACTATCTTTGCTTTGTTTCTTTGAGGTACATAGGTGGTCCAAATGTCATAGAATCTGAGTATTCCATCATAATTTGTTTATCCATACAAAACCCTTGAATGGATAATGTGATCCTCCGTGTACCAAAATAAGGCACAGGCAGACAGAAAGCATATTTTATAAAAGCTGCTTAGGTGCCTTTTAGCACCTATGAAGATAAGAGACAACTAATGACTTGTCCAGGGTTTTGCAGTAAATTGTGTCAGCACATAGGCAGTACTTATAATTCAAAGTTTGGGACAACCATTACAGAATTTTTTTATGTCCAATTTCATTTGTTGGTTGCTGCTTTAGGCTACAGATGACTCCTGGATGACTCGCCCAGTGCAAACAGCTGAAATGGACAAACTAATTTTAGCAAATTGAGAATGTCAAATGGGAAGGAATTTTGAACTGAAGTTTAATATTAGAATTAAATTATTTCATTATTCCTGATTCTCATTTGTTTTACGGTCACCAAAGAAACCAATCCTATGCTCTGCTTCGTGCTCAAAATCAACACAGATTGGCCAAAAATTTTATTAATCTAAACCTCTACTGTAAACCATTGCCTGACAGATAATCCTTCTGCCCCCGCTTTGGCTGGATGCCTGTGGAATATCCTGCAAATCTGTTGTGTTTTAAGACAACAGAAGCACACAATTTTCTAAGGAATCTTTTTCTTGATCTTCCAAGACAAACTATCTATGACCATGAGCCCGTCTTTTCAACTTTGACTTAAAATATTGCTCCAAAAAAGAACTAAATCTGCATTTCTCTGAACCAGAGGGCTGTCAGCTCATTCTGGAAAGACCTGAGGTCCAGCATTAATGCCTTTCATCACATTCTTGGGGCTTTTTTAATTGCTTTGTGATACAAGAAAGATATCCAGTGTGTAATTCTGTGTGTCTTAGCAGCTGTAGGCCATTTACAGACAAAGACTGTGCATGCTGTCGCAGTCTTTAGGGACAAAAATTAAGACATGCAACTTCGCTTCACAGTGCCAATCATGGTGCATTGCATTTATTAGGACTGTCAGACTTTAGGCCAGAATAACAGTCCAGGTTCACCAATTAAGTGCGAACAAATCTATTACTTGCATGGATTTATTCTGGATTAACACAATCTGTTTGAGTTTGGGATTTGTGATCTTTTTTTTCCTAGTATACCTGGAAAAAACCCGTTGTGCACAGGTTGTGATGACACCCACAGCGTTGAACTTTGTGCACGTGCAAAAAGGACCTTCAGTGTTTTCATCCAAAATCAGAGTTGCCAAGCATTGTTCATTCTATTAATAATGTCTGTTTTTCTTCTCAAGATATTTTAGAAACTGTTTTGTAAGCTGTTAAATCTGCCTATGCTAGAAGCAGTTCCCAAATTTAAAGGTTGTTAAGAATTTTTAGAACATCAACAACAGACCTTTGATGCAGTCCTCCAAAACAACCTTCTCTCTAGATTGGAGAGATATGGATTTGATGGCTGGACTGTTTAGTGGATGAGGAATTGGTTGGATGATCGCATCCAGAGAGTAGTGATCAATGGCTCAGTGTCTAGATGGAGATCAGTGACAAGTGGTGTCCCTCAGGGGGCCAGTATTGCAACCAGTACAGTTCAATGACATAAACAGTGGCATTGAGTGCACCCTTGGTAAGTTTGCAGACAACACCAAGCTGACTGGTGAAGTTGACAAATCTGAGGGACAGGGTGGCACCTGGACAGACTTGAGAAGCAGGCCCATGTGAATCTCATGATGTCCAACAAGGCCAAGTGTAGTGTCCTGCATCTGGGTTGGGGCAGCCCCTGGTGTCAGCACAGGCTGGGAGATGAAGGGATTGAGAGTAGCCCCACCAAGAGGGATCTGGGGATACTGGTGAATGTGCACTCACAGCTCAGACAGCCAACTGTATCCTGGGCTGCATCAAAAGCAGTGTGGCCAGCAGGGCCAGATGTGATTCTGCCCCTCTACTGCACTCTGGTGAGACCCCATCTGCAGTGCTATGTCCAGGTCTGGAGTCCTCAGCACAGGAAAGACATAGACCCGTTGTAGTGGGTCCAGAGGAGGCCACAAGAATGATCAGAGGGCTGGAGCACCTCTCCTATGAGGACAGGCTGAGAGTGTTGGGGTTGTTCATCCTGGAGAAGAGAAGGTTCCAGGGAGACCTTATTGCAGCCTACAGGAAAGATGGGGACAAACTTTTAGGGCCTATTGTGATAGAACAAGGGGTAATGGTTCTGAACTAAAAGAGGGAAGATTTAGACTAGATATAAAGGAAGAAATTTTTATGAGTGTGTGAGACACCAGCCCAAGTTGCCCAGAGAGGTGATAGATGCCCCATCCCTGGAAACATTCAAGGTGAGGTTGGACAGAGCTTTGAGCAACCTCATCTAGTTGAAGATGTCCCTGTTTATTGCAAGGAGGTTGGAATAGATGACCTTTAAAGATCCGTTCCAACCCAAACTATTCCACGATCAAATTCCTGTACTTACATGGTACTTGAACTTCAGTTTGGGAACTCTTTGCCTGATGTGTATGTTCAGCTTCACAGTTTTGGCCCTTAGATGGAATAGTGGGTGCCGTAGTGGGTGTTACGCACTTTCTCTCCTGATCCTGAATGACGAGCAGCTCTTATCTGTGGGAATTGTCCCCCCGTGCTCCTGGCAGCAGCTGCCTGTGACTGTTAACACTTGCTCAGCTCACCTAGATGGAGGGTCACAAAAATTACAAAGCAGTGGTTGGTTGATGTGGACTGTGACACATCCCATGCCTGTTCCAAGTTCATGTGTCTTCAGAAAGTCAGTGTCTCCTCAATTTATACCTTATGTTCCTTTCTAAGCCAGCTCACTTGCAGGTTAATTGTAGCTGGGCTTATTCCCACAAATTTTAATCCTGGTGCTGTTTTATGAACGATACTCTATCGGAAGGAAGTAACAGGGGAAAAAAAATACCCTTTTGAGAGGTGTGGTTGCTGCCTGACTCCAAACAGCCAACTGACAAGCAGATGTCTGGTGTTTGAACACAGTGTGTTCAACAAGCAGCCGTTTGGCCAGTGGCCACGCAGACGAATAGCAAATAGCACACTGCTGGCGTTTGGGGAAAAACAGTGGCCTGGAGCCAGACAAGCGCATTGAGTTGTCATAAGGAGCATCCGTTATTCAGAAGCTGTATGACACTGTAGGTCTTTAATCTTAAGGAGATACACTGTCTAGTCTTCCTTAGCCTGGTTAGTTGTGTCCCAGTGGAGTAACAGATTTTTATTTGAAAGTTGCTAATTTGTAGGGTTTAATATGCAATTTCGTACCTCGTACGTTCATGGCTTTGCTATGAATATGTGTGCAGGGAAATGTCCCATACACACAAGCAGTATGTTAGGAATATGAAGAGGTCATCCACAGGTAGAAAGATTGCAAGTATGCAAAGAGTTTAGCTAATAGCACATACATTAGGTGCATGAAGTACTTTGGGAAAATCAGGCTGAAAATGTAATGACTTTAGAAATTTATATAATAAACATTACTTTAAAATAAACTTGTCAGTATAAGTAAACACAAATAGAAGAAACATTTCCATTGAATTATGAACAAAAACTTGTCAAATTCTATCTTAAGTTAAAATCTCCATTGTTATTTATCCCTATTATCCATTTTAGAGATTATCTAGGAAAAAAAGGAAGATAAAATATATTATTTCCCAGTAAGAAGAGGAATACTGACACAAGAAGATATTGTCAATTGTACAGAGCTTGAGAATTAAATCAGGAAAAGCACTTCATAGTTTTTCCTTTTAATAGCTTTGAGTTGAGGAAAAAAGTGTAGGTTTTTGTAGGTAAACTGATCTCTGACTTTCACACCACGAGATATATTTAAGAAAAGCCAAACCACAAATAGATACAGTCAGCAGGGTTTTCCTACATTTCCAGATTCAGTTTTGCAACAAGTCAGATTTCTTATGTGGGGTAACTGATAAATGATTTGATGAACCAGCACTGTATATAAAGTATTCCAAGCAACAGTAGTCATGGGAACATTCATAAGTAGAGAACACTTGAACCTTGGAGCCTGAACTTTCAGAGATGCCGCCAATGACCCAGAGTTTTCTGTGGTGTTTGTTTCATTTACAGATGGCTGGCCTACAGACGGGAAGGAAAATCTACTCCATCAATGAGGACTTAGTATTCCTGCGCCCGTTTTCTGAAGTGGAAACCATCTTAAACCAGTCCTTCTGTTCACGAAGGCCACTTAGGCTTCTGGTAGCTACCAAATCAAAAGAGTAAGTGCCAAAATGGGCATACGAGAAGATTATTAAGAAATGTCAATTAATAAATATTTTTTCTACAATTTGTAGTGAAAACTGTGTAAACACTTTGCGATGCAGAACCTGTTTAACAGCAAAGCAAATGACAACAGTGAAAGGTGTGAGTCACAGGTTGTTTTTAGTGAGGAACTATGTGCTTCTAGAAGAGGTTATGATAGATTCTCTTTATACTGCAGTTAACATTTGGCTTCCTTGTGCACAAACAGAACTGAATCACAAGGATTGTCATTCTGTGTGAGGGAACAAGCTTTTCAGACTAATCTATGTGCAAGAGAAAGCAATTTCCACCCGATTAAAGCTTGGCTTATTTTTGGATGACTAACAATATCAGCCCTTAGCGTTTTTCAGTGCATTATTGTATCTTATAATGAGACTTAGCCCTGTTAATGTCTTGTGAATTATTAGATTCTGTAATCCCAGAATTTGCCATAGAATTAAACATCTCAGTGAGCACTTGATGCTGAATTCTAGTCCAGGATGTCTTGTCCAGTCTATTTTTTCTGAACAGAAAAGCTTCTCAGCTGGTGTAGGTCAGCACAGCTGCACTGCAGTTTGCCCAGAAATGGAAGTGAATATAAATACCATAGAAATTTTCTGTTTTGTTATTCACTTAAAGATGTAATAAATTTGAAAGTGTGAAATTTTAATTAACAAAGAGAATCTCCCATCTGCCTTCAAGAATGAAAATGAAGAAATGATGATTTCTTCATGTCTATTTATTTTTTATTTGTAAACTGTGGGTGCTTTCTTTAATCCAAAGCCACAGTTGGGGATGCCAGGGGAAGATGCTGTTAGTACTGTCTGGATCTCTGGCTGCCTACTTTAAAATGCTGCTTTCTCTTCTCCCTAATTTACCTGCAGGATTATTAAAATCCCTGATTGCCCTGAGGCACTTTGCTTTCAGATACGGGGAGCAGCACCACCATATGTTCATGCAGTAGGAAGAGGTAAGTAGAAAGGCTGTGGAATAGTCATAGCTTTGAGTACAGCTAAATAGATATATATGTGTCTAAAAAGTGTGTGTGTACATATTTCTCAATCAAAATATCCAGGTTTCATTGTCAAACTTCTAAGCAAATTCTGACAATTTACTGTAATAACTGGAATGACCATGAACCTCTCTGATAGAGGATTGTGCTCATATATAAAACCATAAAAAATTTACATAGTTCCTGCCTCGAAGTGCTTATAATGTAAATACAGTCTAAGGAAATGGTATAATTATGAGTGTTGGGTCACTAATCCTATCAGCCCTAAACAATGAATAACTGAATTCTACAGCAGAAGAAACTTGGTGATCCTGCAATCCATAGTACTGTGGAAATAATCCTGAGAAAGCATTATCACTGGAGCTCTTGCAAGCTAGAAATGCACTTGCATAGAGATCTCAACCTTAGTTCTTCTAAGACTACTAAGATACAGCTTTACATCTGCAGGGAACAGAAATTTAAAACTGAGGTGGCTGAGAAAAAATTGAGGTGTAATGCTGTCCTCAATATTTTTGCCCATGCTCAGCCACAGTTTGGGTCACTGCAGTTCTGCACTGTGGGATCAGCAGACAGATGATGTTTCTTAATATAAATACAAGAAGTATAAGACTTGAAGACTACTTCTGCCTTTACATTTGCTAATACTGCTATAAATTACCAATAGAGGTGAACTGCCTGCCTTAGATTTTCAGAAGGAGAAAACACAGGTTGACAGAGATATTTATTACTTCCGTAACTGAAATGTGAACTGAGCTGCAATTAGATCACAGCTTCAACCTTTATTTTCAGCAGATGCAGAAAAATATGACTTTCAGACTTCCTTCCCTCAGAGCAAATACCTGTAGCCAAATATGTGCAGTTAGTATGCACCCAACAGGCAGCACCCAAGTGAAATAAACAATGTTCTCATGGAGACACGTTGGTTACACTCGTAACAGCACCTATTACCACTTTCTAACAGTCTGAAGAGTGCAAACTGGAAATATACTCCTAGAAAGATACTCCTTTTTTAGGATTTTGCTGGCAAAAGGCAAATTACATTTGGAATAAAACTATATGAATTTCAAATGATTGTGCCTTAAAAAATTAATCACCTTAACTTGTAGGTTTCTAGGAGCTGGAATTGATCTGAGTATTTTTCACATGAATCTGGAATAAATCCACTGAGGTCGATTGTTGCACTCTAGGCTTACTCTAGTTATAATTGCTTTCTTCTTAGACCACAGCAAATTGCATAACATGCAAGTGTTCTGTATCTTTCAAGTGCAACAAGCCCAAACAAATATAACTGTTTACATATAAGTGATACCTCAGCTAATGTAATCATGAGGCTAGAAGAGCCATGTAAGAATCCCAAATGATTTCCCACAGGAATTTCAATTTCTATCATGAATGCATTTAGGTCTAGGAGGTCTCTATTTTTTCCCAGCATTACTGAAAATATGAAGGACAGATGCGTGACGTTTTCCTTGTACAACAAGCTCTCAGAATAAGTATGTAGTAGCAAAAGCACAACAGCATTCAACTACCTTTTCTTCTTAGTCATCTGAACCAGAACACCTTTGCAAAGTTTCCAGTGCTCTCTTCCATAGTCAGATGGCTTTACTGTCTAACTCCCGTCCTGGTGATTTTCCAGGTTCTGAGGCTGCAGCTGTAGGCCTTCATCCAGGGCAGTGTATTTTGAAAGTTAATGGGAATAATGCAGCACATGGAAATTATATGGAAGTTCTGGAGCACTTTACAGCCTACCGGACCAGACAACAGGAAGCACTGGTATGAACACAAAACCTCAAAGGAAGTACATTAATTCCTCCCCTTCTTCTGTGCTTTTATGCTCACGAAATATTCAGAAAAACAAATTATGCATGTCTGTCTCTGTTGACTGACTTACTCCTGTGCCCAGCTCCTAGTGTAACTGATTACAGATGCCTACAGTTGCAAAACATCCACAAATAACATGAATGCCAGTTCATACACTGCAAACTGTACTAAATTATTGCAATATAAACTATTGCTAAAATTAGTTCATCTATTTATCTGGATTTTACATTCTTTTAAGTTCAGAAGAAAGCTGAGGGAATGTTGATATTTCAGCCAAATTAGAAGATATAAATTTGATAGCTACAGTCACCTTTGTAATACAAACATATAGAGATCAGACATTTTTACTGAGGTCCTAGCTGAAGTTTGTATCTCTTGAAAGGGGTTGTACCAGTGGGTGTACAGAACACATGAAGATGCTGAGGAGGACAGAGTTCAGCAAGCAGTATCCACTGCATATCTGAACGGCAGCCATCCTGGCTCCAGCAAAGATGACTCTTCACTGGAAGGAGGTGCAGAATTGGATCCCCTTCAAAATAGCCAACAGGAATCCGGTAAAGATTCTCATGGGGGAGGGAAACGTAGGGAGGATTCCGGGGCTTCAGGAAGGAAAACTGCAGTAGAAATATAAGGTGTAATTATTATTTTAGAATATTTCTTGGCTTAGTAGAGCTTTGTAATAGAATGTGGTCTGCTGCATTTTATTCAGGAGGAGAAAAAAAATTGAGATACACACAGAAATCATAGCCCCACGACTATCTAATCTTTGTAAGAGAGCCAGTTTCTGGAATGAAAAGGCTCAGCATTTTTAAAATCATTTGGTTGGCCCCTGCAAACCAGGAATTTATGTGCAGTTGCAGCTGGAGAGGGAAGCTCTGCAAGTAGCTCCACCTAGAATAGTCTATGTTTTCTGTGATTCAAAATTAAGGTTTTTTAATTACTGTGATCTAAGGCAAGTTTTCAGAGCATGTTACCACTGTGTCAGTAAAAGGTGGGTGTTTCCTTATAAAAGTGTAAGTCATTAAAAGCACTGCTTTATCTCCATGTTGAGAGCTTATTTGGAAATGTAGATGTTAGGGGAGAATTTGGAAGCCAGATTCCATACAAAGGACTGAGTCTGGACTCTCTGAATGCCATTGGCAACTTCTCCATGAGCAGATCCACAACTGTGTGGATCCCATCGAAGGTCTGATGAGCCTGGCAATCGTATGGTCAAACAGTACAGCTCCATGGTGGAATGGCTGGAACAGTGCCCTGGTGGAGGCATGTGAGCAAATCTCAATTTCACTATTTCTGGCAAATCTCAATTTCACTATAACTTAAATCTGTTCTCTGGGGACAGTAGCATTGCTGTGTGTAAAAAATGTTATCTCCTCACCCCACCCCTGCCCTGCCATCTCAGTCTTCCAGCTGCACAGAAAATGCATCTGGAGCATTTCCCAAAATTGGACAGAAAAGTGGCAATCTTCCAAAGGGTCATTACAAACAAGGAGACTCTGAGATTAACATATTTCCCTTTGAAAGCTTCTGCTGGGGTCTGTGGGTCTGAATGATGAACAGAACTCAATGTAGTGTCCTGTGTGTGGATGTGAGCACGCACACAGGAAAGAACAGCAGAATGTGGATTGGAGCACGTGGGTGCTCCTCTACCACTGTAGTGATCAACAGCAAATGTCTTCCTCAGAATATTCTCTCAACCTCCTGCAGTATGTGATTTAGAGACTCCTTGAGCCAAAGGTTGTGTCTTTGTGTTAAATAATGCCTCCCAACAGGTTTCTCTGCCCTGTGCATGCCTGTATTTATGTGTGCTGCCAAACACCTCTAATGACTTATCTTGGTTCCAGCCCAGACACCACAGACCATCAGCTCTCCACTGATCATTAGTGAAGAAACACCTCTCATTAGCCTGACTGTTGATAACACCCACCTGGAGCATGGGGTGGTGTATGAGTATGTCAGCAGTGCAGGAATCAAATCCTTTGTCCTGGAGAAAATTGTGGAACCAAAAGGTTGCTTCAATCTCACCGCAAAGGTACTGGAAAACACGTGGCCTGAACATTCCTGAACACATTCCTGAACAGAACAGGGAAGCCAATAATACCCGTATTTCTCTGGTGGCTTGGTTCTTCACACGAGGTAGCACATGCTCTTCTCAACCCTACCTGGAGTTTTCTTCATTAGAATACACCAAGTTACAACAGCTCGTTTAGTATGAGCAAGTCAGCCAATGCTTCCAGGATTACAGTTGTTGAGGTAGAGGGAGGGGAGCCCTCAGCTGTGGATTTCTCACTTTCATCTGTCTGGTAAAATACTCTTTGCTTATACTCAAGGTTAATCTTTTCAGGCAAGAATTTATCTTGGAAGAAAACCAAGCAGTTTTTTCCCATCCGATAGGCTGGATGGGTCAGTAAAAGAAGCAATAGAACTGCTGCTATTGGAAAGCAATAGTGCAGTTAGTATTTTGGCCATTTGTGACAATAATGAGCTAATTGTAAAAGTTTCTGTCACATCCCAGTGACATTATTGTTATGTCCCATGAAAGTACATCAGCACACTTTGACAGTGGGTATTTTGACCCATTTCAGTTATTCTAAAAATTTTTGAAGAATGTTTTATGGCTGTGGGGATTAGACATGATAGTGGTTCTCAGGCGGTAATAAAGGCAGCTTTAGTCAACATGGATATGTTGCTACTTCTTCAGTGGAAGAAAACTGTATTTTTCCTCACTGCAGTCTCATCTTATTAACATCCTGTCTTTTTGTTTAGATTTTGGAGGCCTTTGCTGCAGAGGACAATCACTTCGTAAGGAATTGCAAAAGACTCATATCGCTAAGCAGTGCTGTGGCCACCATGCCCCAGTATGAATTCCGGCAGATCTGTGACACTAAGCTGGAAAGCATTAGCAGAAGGCTAACAAACTACCAAGAGGTACAACACCAGCAGTTAGTGGTGAAGTCTCAAGACAATACTTTGTTGTGATAATGGGTCTTAATATTCTTTATTAATGAATCTGAGCTGCTTTAGACATGTGTCCTAGATGCATGAAAACAGCTCTGCAAGTTACATGTTTCAAGGGAAAAGGACCATATCTGTAAATCACTCCTTTCAGTTCGTCAGAGCTGTGTCTAATAATGTATTATTGCAGGTTCATTTCTACCATATCAGTGAATAAATACGACAAGAGTATGATCAGTGTCTGATTTAACATGAACATAAGTACAGTGTATCACAGTGTAAACAAACTACTTGTGCTCTTTCGCTCAGTTACCTAAGCTGTTTGAAAAAAGAGTCCTAGAAGGTATAGCTAAGTGCTTTCATTTGTTGTTTTATGAGCTTTTTATTATTTTAGTATGTTATTCCAGCTGCAGCAGAACTATTATGCTGGAATAGGAGGCAGGAAGAGAAAAGGATTGTCTATATCGTGTCACCATTATTTACAAGAGAATTAGCACATGCTTCCTTTCTTTCTCCCAGTTTGCAGATGAATTAAAAACAAAGGTGAGCCCGGCCTTCAAACAGGCCATTATGGAGCCACATTCCCTCCAGAGCATGGATTTCTGCCCCACCAACTGCCATGTTAACCTTATGGAGGTATCATACCCCAAAAACACTACCTCAGCGGGGAGGTCGTTCAGCATTCGCATTGGACGGAAGCCCTCTATTATTGGTCTTGATCCAGAACAAGGTAATTAACTTTCAAATCATACTGATTTCATCTGCATAAAAGGTGTGTCTTTCCACTGCTCATCAAGGTTAAATAAGTTCCAAAGAAACACAGTCTTGCCTGCAGCCTTTTTCCTCCTTAAAATCTTACAGTAAAATGACAGGCTCCTTGTGTTGTAAAATAGTAACACCTTTAAGCATAGAGAAGTGTCAGGTGGAATGATTTTACTAGTGAAGCAGTGTGGTCAGCTTATGATAATTAAGTGTCCTGGAGTATTGCTTGCACTTAGTAGAGCTGACTTACTGATTAATTAACAGTCAATGAGGGCTAAGAGTAGTGCTAGTGCTGTGAAGAGAGACTGCATTTGGGGGGGGAATATGAGTCAATCTGACTGTAGTGCTGTTCTCTTTTGTCATTACTAGATAAATGCCATGCATCGAAGCTGGAAGTCTCTACTCTGTCAAAGGGAGCTATTTTCTGATAAATAGTTGCTATATAGCATTTGTCCTACAACCTGATTATTTGGGTTCCAACACTTCTTCATCATGATCTCACCTAATATGCTTCTGATTCATTGTCTTATGAAGGTCAGAGAGCCAGGAGTGTTTGGAAGAGACCCAGGGAAGTGTAGACTAACCAAATCTCTGAAGAATAGCATTGACTATTTAAAATGAGGTCAATGAAGAATGCTCGCTTGAAGATATTAGAATTCTGTCATATTTTTAATGCAAGCTAAGGTGGTTAGCAAAGTACCGTACAAAATGTGTGTGTATGTAAGTGTGTGTGTAATTATTTGCAAAGCTGGAATAACACCACAGACTGACTCCTGAGAACCTGAATTCATTAACATTTCAAGAAATGCTTTCAGATACATCTAAGTCTATGTGCGGACAGTTGTCGTCCTTACTTCCATAAATTAACCTGCTTCTGGACTGCACTAAATTCAAACATTTATTTGGCAGACCAGGGAAAAAAACCAAACTTCTTTTTTAAAAAAAAAAAAAACAAAACAACACCCCAACCTTCTTTTTATTTTCTTAAAAAAAAGAGGAATTTTTTTGTCATAGAATGAAATTACATAATCTAATTCTGTGAAATGTTATTTACTCCTGTTAAAATTCCACCTATCCTAAACTATCATTATTGGGATGCAGTAGGAAAAGTCATGAGAGCTGTACTAACTAGACCCTTCAATTCTTAGTAGGTACCTTAAATCCAGTCTCATATACTCAGCATTGCATCACCACTATGGCTGCACCATCCTGGAGATGTCTGCCCCCAGAAGACGGAGACCTCGATGGCAGCTTTGGCCAGCAGAATGGAGGAACAATTCAGGAAGAAAGGGGACTCAGTTTTCTGCTGAAACAGGAAGATCGGGAGATACAGGACTCATATTTGCACCTTTTTAACAAACTTGAAATTGCAGTGAAAGAAATGAAGCAATATGTCATTCAAATCAATAAGTGAGTAGACAGTGCTGTGTGCACTGCAAAACAATTCTGCAATTTGGATAAAGTGGAAGCATTAATCTCAGAATACGTGTTGTGCCTGTCGGCCCCAACTGTCGTACCCGCACTCACCTGTTCACACCTGCACTTGCATTACAGCTCCTTGTTGGTTGTGTCAAACCTGCTCCTATGCACATCCGCCGACATATATATTATTGTCCTTTGCTTCTAAAAGTCTACCTGAATTCAACAGCCTCTGTTTTGCCCGCTGTATGTTCCAATATAAAAATCTATTTTGTACCAACAGCGGTTTTGGAATTCCATACAGGCAGCATACCCTATCCTTGAGATTTTGTCTGTCACAGGGCAGACTAAGCAAAATGATTTCAGGCAGCTTTCTCTATGGCACCTACATTTTCCTTTCCCCTTTTTGTCTTTTTCCTCTTTGTCATCATGCATCTCCCAGCAGTAGTAATGAAGGGTTTGAGTAGTGTGTTGTCTGTTGTGCATAACTGGCAGGGTTTTGGTAGCAGGGGCTGCCGGGGTGAGCTGTGTGGGAGAAGGCCATGAGCAGCCCTCAGCTGCTCACACCCACTTCCAGGAATCCCAGTAACAAAAAAGAACAGGCCATTGTGCCCCAGACATCCAGGTGATGGGAAAGCATGAGGAGCCTGGGCTCAGATGTATTGAAGAAAGGGAGGCAGCTGCTGGGTGGAGCCAGTGAGCTGAGGCGCTGCCCCAGAGGAGAAACCCAGCACCTTGGATGGAGAAGTGAGGACTTTGGCGAATTAAAAGCAGAGCCCTTTTAGGCCACTGAGATTACAGCGATTAAGCTTTATCTTATGGAGGTTGGGTACCTGTGGAAACAAGACTTTTTGTGAACTGAGATTCATGGATTTCAATAAACATCTTTCAGAGCTCACAGTTTGACAAAGCTGTAGTCTGTGTAAAATGCTGGCAAGGTTAATTGTGGTTTCACACAGCTGAATTCCAGCCTTAGTCATTACACATTTGTGAGACTACCCACCAGTCCCTGAGAACTCTGTTACTTTTGCAGACTTTTGTCCACCATAACGGAGCCTACAGAAGGTGGTGCCTGTGAGCCACCATCTACTGAGGAGACATCTCCACCTTCCCTGGGAACAGAAGAGAGTGACCCTGACAAAGCTGAACATGGTGGAATCAAGAAGGTCTGTTTCAAAGTTTCTGAGGAGGACCAGGAAGACTCTGGACATGACACAATGAGTTTCAGAGACTCCTACAGGTCAGTCTGAAGATTGTGTCTCTTTTACCTTAATAATACAAGGTTTCAAAGTTCTAATCCAGATATGATTTTAACAAGCAGGTTATTTTCCAGTCAGTCAACTATTCCATATTCACTTAGTAAAGTATTCACTAGCTATAGTTATTTCCATGGAGACATGCACAGCAAGAAACTTTTCCTCATAACAATGCCAAATAGTAGCACTTCTAGAAAATTGAATAAAATTAAATAAATAGGTCTACTGTGACTTTCCCTTTCTGTGTCGTATAGCTGGAAACTACAGCAGCTTAGCAGAGTTTGCAGACTGCTTGGTCTTATAATAGCTGCTGTTGTAAGGGAATGTTTCCATCCAGTTCTGCAAACAATTTTCCCCAAAGTCTAAGACACTGAGAAACAAAAATGGACATTGAGCTTTTTACTTATAATGGGCCTTTGAAACCACAAATGCAAATGTTTATTCAGGTGTCTCAAAACCTTGTTTTTGGGATCGGGTTGACTGTTGCTTTTCCAGGAATATTTGCTACTGAAGGAAATCTCACATGTTCCAAATTTGTCTGTCTTGGGAGGAAACATTTGAAAGCTTAGCTTCAGAAGAAACAAAACAACAAGTTGGAGTCATGTCTGACCATTGCAGATTGACATCCTTAACAGGCCACTTTTATATGTCTAGGAAGGGCAGAGGACTTTGCCAGTACAAAGGAGTAAAGATACTTTGGGGAGGATTCGAGTAACATGACTGAATGATACATCTTTGACACTTCCTTGCTGCAGGCCTGATTCTTGACTTGCTGTTGGCCTTGTTCTATTACAAGCAGTGATCTGCATTCCTGCAGGACTGTAGCAGTGACAGAATCGGGACAGTTTACATTGGAAGTAGTCACTGAAGCCCATGTGGCCCAGTCTCTTGCTCAGAACAGATCCCACAGGAGTGAGCATTCAGGGTCTTGTCCAGTTGAGTATTGAACATCTCCAAGGAGAGCAAATATGAAGACAGTAAAGAAACAAAACCAGCACTCACAAAGTTGAGATCAGGGGCACCTATTTATTGCGATAAGTTTAAATCTGCACAAGTGCTCTGGAGCTTTCTGTATTGAAATGTGCTGCATTTCCTTCAGCATTAATAGGAATCCCATCTAGGAACACTGTTTAGTTTAAATGGTTTCCCTAATTGAGGCTGATCTATTCTGGGTAAAGCTGACTAGCGACATCAAAACACTCTCTGTGGGTCTGTCACTTGTTCCAAAATTTTACACATGCATGTAAGATGAGAAAGATTATTCTGTCTTATCTTTATTAGACAGAGGCAGAGAATTAAGCATATATTACAGATAATAATTACTCAAGGGGGAATAAAATGTATTTTGATGGTTTTTGATCTGAAAAACTACTGAGAAGCTACAAAAATAAGCAAATTACAGATAAAAAAAATCTTGATTGCATTAGCCATGCTGCTTTGTCTCAGATCATTTGGAGGTGTAAGTCAAATTTCGTAAGAGTTTGTACTGCACAGTAGTTGCAATGAGCATTAATCTTTATCAAGGGAAAAAAAAAATCTTTGATAATAGGTTTAACAAAGGACAGGCAAGAACCCTGATTAGGATTCTTTCAGTCATTCTTATGTTTTTCTCTCATCTCAGTCTAAAATAAAGAAGGAAGAGGGAGAGGAAGAGATAATGTGGATGATTTTATAGGCTTTGTTTTGAGCTTGTATCTTTAAAAATACTGTGTCACTTAATTGGAAGGGGGCAGACTGAGATCCACAGCCTTTTTATTAAGTTATGGTTAATGTAAAATGAACTTGAAACAGAATTTTCCATGTGTGCATGAGCCAATGCTGGTGTGAAGACAACTGCAGTGACCCCTCTGCTTCCTGAGATAATTTTAGGATCTGCAGTGCCCAGTTCTCTGATGGTGTAGATTCCTCAACTTCCCTCTCCCATCTCCAATATCTGGGCTACTGCAGTTTCAATGTATGCTTGAGTTGGATACTGTTAATATCTTGAGAACTGGTAACAAATGTTGGGTTTAGTGGAGGTTGTCTCTCAGACTTTCATTATTTGTCTCTTACTCCACGCTCATAGACCATGTTTAATGATGTGACCCAGATGAGGTCCATGGTGGGAAGCTCACCTTCATTACATATAGGATCCAGGCTATACATTAAGCATTGAGTGGTCACTACAAATGGAAAAAGACATCCCTTTACAGTGCCAGCCTCGGGGGCCTTGCTTAATGGTTGCTCTGCATGTCATTAGGTTTTCCTTTGTGTATGTGTAGCAGAATTAATACAAACAGAATGACAGTGTATCAGACTGGGTGTAAGCTTGTTTTCAGTCACCTTCTTTGATTTTCTTTCTAGTGAATGCAACAGTAACCGGGACTCAGTGCTGTCCTACACCAGTGTGCGGAGCAATAGCTCCTACCTGGGCAGTGATGAGATGGGATCTGGTGAGTACACGCATAGACCAGGTGCACGTTCCTCATACCGCAGCCTTTAGTAGGAGCTGATAACACTTTGCTGATTATGAGCACTTGCTTGTTTAAGTTGCAAATGTGGTTTCTTCAAAACTAATCCCAAGAATTTAAAGGTAGATTTGTTCTTTTTCTAATGAACTACAGTAAATTTGGCATATGGAAGAGGTATTAGGCAGGGATAAGCTTCTTTAGTTACTGGAGATTTGCATGATATGGAGAATTCTATTTTGATCTATGAATTAGAACAATTTTTCACCCACTTCAGTGTCAAGATGTACTTGTGTCATTTGTGACCTCGTCACACATTACATTGGTAAGACAGTTAAAAGCTTTTAATCTCCCTTTTATTAGGAGATGAACTTCCCAACGATATGAGGATTCCTTCAGACAAACAAGACAAACTTCATGGCTGTCTGGAACATCTTTTTAACCAGGTGTGTAAAGCGTTACTATTACACAGGATTGCTTTCTCTTTATCTGTGTCAATACAAGAAATGGGAAGTATCAAATTGTTTAATTAAATCATATCTTGAGGGAAGACTATCAAAGTTTTGGGGTACAGTGTAAGCAAGTATAGAAGAGGACAGTTGGAGAATCGATTTTGTCAACAGTTCCTCTTGCCTTGTGTGACTTAAGCAAGTTTGACCTGCCTTATCTCAGGCATTTCCCCTCAGACTGAGGGGAAAAAGGAAAACATGAACAGAATTCTAATACCTTGTATGATCTAAATGGATCACATTTACAGATCTCAGGAGAGTCCTCACAAGTTTAGCCAACAGATGTCTTTTTAGATGTATAGCACCGGAGAACTGTTTTGTATTATCTTTTATGTCATCAGCATGTAGATCATCATTGTGCAAAAAGCTGTATATAAGGCTCTTTAGGCCAGTTCATGGTTAGAAAGTCTTAATGCTATTTGTCAACGAGAAATCATTCCAAAATACGAATACTGTAATGGCTTTTGCATTTTCCCACAAGAATTCCTCTGTTCAGATTTTCTTCTGCAAATGTTACTAACGCTGATTGAAAAATTCCAACTGTAGGTTGATGCAATCAACGCACTTCTAAAAGGATCAGTAATAACAAAGGCCTTTGAAGAAACCAAGCACTTTCCAATGGACCACAGTTTGCAAGGTAAAGAAAAAAGTTGACTATATTTAATAATGGGATTTGCTGGGTCTCAAGAGCTTTACATGAATGCACGCGTGCTGTATGGCCACAGGGAGTTACTTAACCATGCAGTCTGCCCAGTCACACATCAGTGGCAGGTCCATGAAAGGTCATTTTCATATGAATTCCTTCTGAAATACACACACCACTTCTCTGTAACATGCTGATGAATCCTCACAGCTCTTTCACAAGTCTGCTAGTCTGGCCTTCGATGTGAACACAGGTACATATCTCGAAAGGTACAAGGTAGAGATATGTCAGATCCAAGGCCAATAAGCACTCTGATAAGCTGATGAGGGGCTGACCACTGTACATCTGAGGCACCAAAAGATTCTGTCTGAGTTCACTTAATGACTTACTCTGCTTTTCTTCAAATGGATAATTGCCAGAGTAAACTCATCCTCACATGACACTTATTTTGAAAACTGATTCCCATTGAGAGCAAACAAACGATTCCATGTTTTCTTTTTCCTCAGGGAGGATGAGGAGACTTTGGTCATAATGGTTTTGGGGCCCTGGATGTGGTTTCTTCTCTTACTGAAATACACAGTAGTATTTTCTGAACATCTGCTGCATTTCCTTTCCCATTTGAAATCTGAAATGTTTCCTACTATTCCTAGTATAGTTCAGGTGTTGTAGGTGTGTCCCCCTGCTCCAACCTTTGACAAGCTCTATTTTGAAGTGACAGTGGCAATCTCTAGAAGAGAGCTTTTTTTTTTTGCTGAGTCCATAAATAACTCCTATGAAGTTCTGTCACATGAACTCATCTTTACAAACATATTCTCATTTATCTAGAATATCTATTAGTCTTTCCATGCACTGTTAGAATGAAGAAATAGCAGACACCCTGTGGTCACTGCTTCTATTTTACTTCACTTAAACAGCCTCATTTATTACAACTATATTATTTACAATGAGAGCATCTTTTAGGTAACTGAAGTTAACTGGTGATCCCACATTCATCACACTGAGGAACAGGCAAGCCCTGCTTGCTTTCAGCTGAAATCTGGACCAAAGTGTTTGTGTCATAGCTACCATAGATACCTTTCAGTGATGGATGTAAATGTGAATGCTCTGCTGTTCCTGTTCGTGAGCAGTGATTTTGTGTAATTTTTCTGTGTTTCTGTGCTGCTTATTCATTTTGTCAGCAACAGTGGGTTATTTGGCTTAGCTACATAGCTAAGGCACAGAGAATAAATCCTCTACTCTGTAATTAAATAATTAGTTTCCACCAGGTGAAAGAAAGCAGACTATTTCTTAACTTCTAATCAGTATTATGGGATGTTACAGCTGCAGCCAAATGTTGACCTGATTCTGCACAGCCAGAGACTCCAGATCTACATGCTAGAGCTGCCTGCGCATTATTAAAGGCAGAGAAAACAGAAGGGAATTCTGTGCTCTGTCAGTAATGTAGGGCTCCCTTCACTGGGCACGTCACCAGGTACATAACTTGTAGTGCACAATCCTGAAAACAAGCTAGGAGACTGCTGGTTGTGAGATTACAGGAATAGCCTTTTCTTCCTTCTGTCTTAGATGTATTTCAGAACCTTTTTCATTCACAGTTTTTTGCTGTTGATACTGTAGCTCTGCTTTCATCTGTATACACATTATAACTCATAAGCCACTCTCAGATATGGAGCATTTCCCTAATGGCTAACAAACTCCATTTTTTTTCTAGAATTTAAACAGAAGGAAGAAACCACAGTTAGGTGCCGGAATAATATTCAAGCCAGCATTCAAGAAGATCCATGGAACCTTCCATTGCGCATCAAGAACCTTGTTGAAATTATACAAAAACATGTGGAAGGTTTGTAAATAAGGAAAAGTTTATTATCGGTTTCAGGGAGAAAAGATCTTGATCTAAGTAAGCCTAGCAGTTCATGTTAGCATTTTATCTCAGTTTGTAATAAGGGTGTACTGGGCTCTAGAGAAGAGCAGGTAAAACAGGTTACTGTTTGCAGCATCCCAGTGCTGTGAAGTCTCACCTGTGCAGCAGTTCCAAATAACTTTCTCTCCCTTACTTTAGTTCATCACCCATTCAGGCAGAATGATATCGGACAGATCTATTTCCTTGTCCTTTGTGTAACCCTCTTAGAAAATGAAGAGGGACATGTTTGGTATATTCCAAAACAAAATGAATGATCAGATGCTACAGCATCTGAAACCATTGCAGTCTGGTTGAACTGGAACAGGAGCAGAATCTGATGTTTACAGTGCAGTGCAAAGCACTGGCCAGAAAATCACCTCCTTAGGGATTCATCCACACGTGCAATTTGTTTCCAGTAATTCATAGTAGCTAACAGAATATTTAGCCTTTAAAATTCTTTGATTTACACCTCATTTCTTTTTCAGTCATTAAAATACCTGTACGAGTAAGGGCTACTGGAGTAAATAGGAACAGCCAGGCAGATGGCAGGGATTCTAGGGAATGAGGAGTCCATTAGCCAAATGCAATGTTATATTTACTGGAACATTCCTTTTCTTCACTGTTTTAGATGGGAAGAATCAGCTGCTTTTGGCCTTGTTAAAATGCACAGGTAAGGGGTTTTGAATTGTTGCAAAACAACATCATAGATACACAAGTCACTAACACAGTTTCTGTGCAGGCACATGCATACATCAGGATGTTGTGATTTGCCTTAGTATTTAGGTTTTTCCATGGCATTTTATGCTAGCATTTCTTATGCTCTGCATCTAGGGCAACCTTTCCATGCATCTGACATCTGTTCTTCAGTTTATATTATTTCAATTCACTGTAGGCTGCTTGTGTTACCTGGCTGGTCACTGATATTTCACAAGCCCTGTTTTTCTTTTACTGTCTTCATTTTTTCCTTTGTATAATCCTCCCTCCCAGATGGCTGTTGCTGTTTCCTGCTGTGGTGAGAGCACACAGCAAAAATGAGACCTATTGCACAACTTTCTGTGAGACCATGGACTCTGTCATCTTTCCAAACAGAGCAGGCGTGTTAGGAGTTAGGATTGGGAATGCCGAGCTCTAGCCAGGTGCATACTAAGAACCTAAATGTGCAGACAGCACCTGAATACACATCATCAATCTGTCACCAGGCACAAGCCATTGTGCTCACAGATTGAGGGACAGGCCTTTCCCAGGAGTGAAAGCACCATCTTTTTGTAATTGAAACACCTACTTGGTGTACTTTTGTTTGAAAATGAGAAATAACTAGAATAGGCTGTCATCATTTCACTGTGCCAGGCTCGAGTCTCAAGTCTTCACAGAATGAAGGCGAGAGATGTGCATAGGTTTAAGTCACCCTTCTGCTCCTGCCAGGGCTGGTCCATGAGTCTGCCCAAACCAGACAGACTGTGTTAACACTCCAGTATCTGAATGGGCTGTTTTTAATGCCAGCAGATACAGTGTCTCCCGAAGTCACTACCTGTGCCCCATCTCCTGCAGCATTTCCATGAACATCCTCTGGAAAGAATGGAGGAGTAGATGGCACTGGACTGGCACCAGGGACTCCCTCGCCTCGAGTGTGGTCCTAAGCTCTCTGCCTCTCTCCCAGCAGTACAGAGTGAACTGCAGAAGGACTGGTTGCCCTTAAGTTGAGAATATGGCCCAGGGCCTGGAGTATATTAGTCAGCCTATTGTGTTCAGTGCTTTATAAAAATAATCCCGATCTTCAAAGCCTCTGGGTGATGTCTTCAGCTTCTTTCTCTGGGGAATGCTGCCTGGACAATGAGAGACTGCTGCACTCTGTGCCTGCTGGCGGAGCCCTGGCTGCCTGGGAAGTAGCTCTTCACTTATTCATGTGGCTCTTTGGCCTGCAATCCCCTTAAGTGTGACGAGTATGATTTGACCAGCATGTGGCTGCCTGGCAGGCGGACTGGAAGCAAAGTTAACACAGGGGAAATTCTCCCAGGAAACATAAACCAATTGGTACTGTATGGGCAGGCCCAGTTAATGCATTAAGCATATGGGAAGCCCACAAAATACAGATGGATGAGGGAAGATGAATCTCTAATAGCCCAGGAGAGAAGTAATGGCCGAGACCTTCTTTCAAGAATTCTCTTGCTTCTATAAACATAAAAAGAAGGGAATCAGTCCAGAAATGGCACTAAAGGAGTTACAGCTCTTGCCAGTCAGAAGAATGAGCATGCAGATGGCAGAGGGACTAACAGACAGTCAAGTGGACTAGAAAATTTTCAAACTCCAGCAATGCTGTCTTCATCTATACACCCTGGTCATTCAGCAAGATGCAAAGTCTGTGCAAAGCTACAGCAGAAGTCAAGTGCCATACGCACACACACACACACAAACTGCCTCTTTGGCTCAGAGATTAAAGACAAGGACACTCATGACTTCTTTGTGCTTCTCTCCCCTTTCTTGGCAGATACTGAGCTACAGCTGAGACGTGATTCCATCTTCTGTCAGTCTCTGGTGGCTGCTATTTGCACTTTTTCAGAGCAATTACTGGCCGCTCTCAACTATCGATACAACAACAATGGGGAATATGAAGAAAGCAGCAGAGATGCCAGCAGAAAATGGCTGGAACAGATAGCAGCCACCGGTGTTTTACTAAACTACCAGTCTCTTCTCTCCCCCACTGTGGTAAGATGAAGAGTTGCGGCACCCTTGGGTCTGCTCATGCTCACCTCTGTGCTTCTCTGCCACTCACAGCACAGCCAGAGCCCTTCGTTCTAGCAGCACGTTTAGACTCACTACAACAACCTCTGGTGATTCCTGCTGCTGACAACCATGTGCCAATATTCCATATACCATCATTTACATCTCCTCACAAATACCAGACCCCCTGTCATACTGGAACACTGGAGGAATCTGTTTGCCTTCCTATTTGGAGTAACGCTGCTGCATTTAGGGAGGTTTTCCTGCTCAGTTGTTGGTGCTGCATGTGTGGCCTGCCATCTTCTGGTGAAAACATACATTTCAACAACTAGGTGAAAAAGTTCTGAGTATTTTGAATTTGGACAATGAAAATCTACACTTTTGTTCATTCACTGGACACTTTTCTATAATATGTAGACTGCAGCTTCTCTCTCACTTCCATGGTGCTGGTATTTAAATGTCAAAGGAGGAGAGGAGCTGGTCTTGCATAGTTCCTCTGCACCTAATGAACAAATAAGCCACAGCTACAGTAGATCAGCTACTGTAACTGTAAAAATGTTATGAAAAAAGGAGCACAAAGACGACAAGTAGCTCTGGCACAAGAGAGAAGTGACAATTTTTCAGACTGTAAAAATTGTAGATTGAGCGTGTTTTGTTTTGTTTTGTTTTTTTTTTTTTTTTTTTTTAAATACAATCCAAACCGTATGTAACTACTATTTCTTCACACTGCATGGAAGGTATAGATAATTTATTACACAGTAACAGATAGGCTGTTCCTCACATTTGTAGGTATAAAGTTTGGAGCAAGATCCCTTCAAACTTATTCAGTCCTTAAACATCTCTACTCTGTGAATCCCACCCAATGACATCTAAGCCAAGGGTAGCTGAGTTTGTATCACAAAATTAAAGAGCCATTAGCTAATTACCTGGCTGGGATGGAGTTAATGGAAAGCTCCACATTCTGCTCTAGGTGTCCTGAACCAAAACACGCCCATACCTCTCTACCTTTCTCCATTGATCTCTTCCAGGCAAATTATAGCCTATTTATGTCTGTGTCTTTGCCCTGCAGAAGGAGGAGCGTACCATGCTGGAGGACTTCCAGGTCACGCTGACTGAACTGGACAAAGTTGCCTTCTATTTCAAGCAGCTGGATGAAAGTCTTGTGGCAAGTGAGTATTCTCTGTTTCTTTGAAGCTCTATTTCTCTTGTTTGTTTTAAGGGTTAATATCCTCTGAGGTTCTAAGTCTAACAGACCATGCCAGACCCAGAGAGCACTGAGCTGCTTTTCTGAAGCAGTGCTGCGTTCCCTCAGCTTCCACTGCAAACACACAGGATAAAGAGCAGGACTGACATCATGGGATGCTGGTGGCATGTTTTATGATTTGTAGCTACGCTCTGTGCCAGGGTACCTCACCTGTGAGATTTCACACATGGGGAGCTATGACAGACGATGAGCAGTCCCTGACAGATGTTTGTCATTCGCCACATGACCTCAGGCAGAAGGACTGTCCCTCCCCAGCTCTTCTGTGTCCTGTGTCCCACTCTCTGTTTACTGACTCTGAGATGCCATGAAACAAGTTAGGATTTTAATTATTAACCAAGTTTATTGTATTAGCATCAAACATCATGCTAGGTCATGCTGTCTATCTTCTGAAGTACAGTATTTCAGAGCTGCACTCTATCAATTAAGGCTCTCCCTTGTTCATCTAACGGTGGAGCTGTGAAATGTCATTAGATAATCTAACAACCTCAGATAGCAATGGTTTCGCATTTCTCCTACTGTGGTAAAACAGCAAATGTTTTATCTTTATTTCTCCAGATACTCATGTCTTCTACCACATCGAAGGAAGTCGTCAGGCCTTGAAGGTTATCTTTTATCTTGACAGCTACTACTTCTCCAAACTGCCTTCTCGGTTTCAGAATGGGGGAAGCTTGAAACTGCACACGGTGCTCTTTACAAAAGGTGTCTATAAAAAGCTTTCTTGAAAAAAATGAGCTAACTGATGATGTTGAAAGATTCAAAATAAAGAATGACCATGAAGCTTTAACATAAAGCAGCTGAGAACTACAGAGAAATTTAAGAAGCAGATGTTTCTATTGTAGGAAGACCTGGGGAGTGCTAGGTTTTAGAATGAGATACAATCACGAGAAGAAGACATGCCTGTTTGGGGCTTTTTTTATGCCTTCCTGTAAAGGCCATATTGGACTTTATAGTGGTTTAGTGTTTTATAATGTGTTTTAGTCAACATTATATTGGACTACATGGACAAGAAGTGTTTATAAAAGCCTACACCATGACAGAATCACTTGGGCTGGAAACGGACTTGATAAGTAAATATTCACACCAAAATACAATACAGGACATTTCCTTCAGGGGGATCTTAATGGGGAGTAATTGCTATTAGACAGAACTGCTTTCTGGGAAGCTCACTTTTATGGTACTAGCACTATACTGGGAAACACATTAAATGTATGCAGTAACAAAATCAACCTTGACATGATCCAACAGTCATTTGCTGAGCAGTGAGATGATCTAAAGATAACTAAAAAAATACTCAGAAAATTAGTCACATAGCTTTAGTAAAATGTTTTCTTCTTCAGCTCTGGAGAGTACAGAGGGGCAATCACAACCAGCTGGTTCATCTCCAGAGGAACTTCCACAGCAAATTAATGGCATTTCACTTGAAAAAGTGCAGCAATACTACCGTAAACTCAGGTATTTCATGCTTCTTTGTCTTAAAAGAAAAGTGAAAAGAGTGCTCCTCCCTAAGGTCCTTAAAATTTAATGAAAAAGAGATTCTATTCCTGATGGTTTCTTGTACAAACAGCATTTCTGGAGATACTCATTGTGTGGGAAACTTGTTCATTTTCTTCCTTAGTTAAGCTCGTTCTGAAGTAGTGCGCTGTACAGGATGAAGTTCCTATCAAATTTGACTTGATAATTTTTTGCAGAGCTAAAATCCCATAAAAAGGGGATTTGACATATTTTAGTACAGACTCCATAAATTACTACCATCAAAATGGTTTACTAAGAAAGCAGGTCTCGAATTACAAGATTTTTAGCGTAGCCTTTTCAGGTGTTTTATATGTGATTGATACATATTTGTGCTTGAAATGAAACACACCAACTAATGTAGTCCTTCCTGGCCTTTTTGCAGGACATTTTACCTAGAGAGATCAAACTTGCCCACTGATTCCAATACTACTGCAGTGAAGATTGACCAGGTATTGCTACTGTGTTTATTTCTACAAGAAATTCTCTCATAGAAATCATGGGATACCCATATGGCTGACCTGTACAAACCCAATCATCGTTAAAAAAATGTTCCCTATCCTAAAGAAGTGATCTGAATTTCTCTATGTGCAGAACATCTGCAGAACTGGGGTAGACAGAAACAGGAAAATAGTACTTCCCGTGTCACGTAAAGGCAGTCTGGCTGGCTGGGGCAGGTGGCACATGTGAATGTACACACGAAAGGCATTAAATGCTACTGCAGGGAAGCCAGAATCAGAGACAATCTTTGCGATATACATTGTAATCAATCTATGTGATCTGTGATAATTGCAAAAAATTCCTCCAAGCCTAAGTAATTTTTCCACTTCCAAAGCTCATATATATTCTCAATAATTGTTACTGTGTGGCAGTTACTCTTGTGTAGATTATTGTACTTAAACATCAGATAAAGAACTGTAAATGTCTTTCTAACTGAAGATGTAATTCTGCCACTGATGCATTTCTTGATTGCTTTGTTTAGCTTATTCGTCCCATTAATGCTATGGATGAGCTTTGCAGGCTGATGAAGTCTTTCATTAACACAAAACCATCCCAGTCAGGATATTCCAGCAGTAACACATCAGGAGCTGGGCTGCTCCCTATTTCCTCTGAGCTCTGCTACCGACTTGGAGCCTGTCAGATTACCATGTGCAGCACTGGGATGCAGAGGTGAGATTTAAGAAACCTACATGTTATTGGTGTGGTATCACCTTTTGTCCTTCCTAGAGATTTGAGTAATATATTTTATTCTGTTCAAAGCAATAGAAAGGTAGATCATAAGGGAATATAAGGACCTAAGCCTACTGCCATCTTTATTTTAGGGTAGGTTGGGAATGTTAGTATTTTGTTAGTAATTAGTCTTGGCTTGACACATAAACTTGTCTATGTTTCAGTGCATCACCCAATGCAACTGACTGACTGATCTCATTGCATAGAACACACACTGGAAATGTAGGAAGTTGCTCAAAAACAGCTTTAGAATCTCGGTGTGTGCAAGCATTGATTCTAAACACACCCCTGTTCTTCCAATGTCTCAAAACCATTGAGATAAGAAAAGATTCATTTGCGAATAACTTTACATGAATGGGTGCAGAAGAGCAGTGAAGCACTGCCTTGTAGTAGTGATGCTGGAGACTGAAACAATTGCAGTGTCTGGGTGTAATGAGACTGGAAATGCAGGACTGGCGTTATTTTGTAGTTTTGTGAGTAAACAGCCTAAAAAAGTAAATACAAGAACAGTAGCCAGCAGGAGTCAGGCTCAACAGCTAAGTGTCCTGTACATACCTATTCGAACATTTAAGTACAGTCTATGATTTCATTTCCCTCGTTCCCATGCTCAGAAGTACATTGAGTGTGTCCCTGGAGCAAGCAGCCATACTGGCTCGAAGTCATGGACTTTTGCCCAAGTGCATCATGCAAGCTACAGACATCATGCGAAAGCAAGTAAGTATTTGGATGCATGTCTGCTCCGTGCCACTGTTTTCATTCCAGTAACATCATTGTACAAACACTGGCTGACTTCAGTGTGGTACTGTATTTTGTACGCTGCAAACCTGTACAGCCAAACTTCTAGTAATGTCTGAACAGTTGCACATGTATTTTACAGGAACAAATTAACTTTTGCATTTACAGCCATCACAGCAATTAAAATATACGCCTCAGTGTGCATTATTTAAAGTGCCTTAATGGTCAGAAAAGTAGAGACTATCCAGTATATTTAAGACCTATTCTCTCTCTATAAAAACCCCAAGTCTCAATCATAGCGTTAAATAGTAGATATTCCCTAGTGCTAGGCAGCAGCGTTTGGAAAGTGCTTTGGGACTAGTTCCATCTTTTAAGTAAACACAGATGACTAATGTACCCACCCAATGGATTCCATATCTTCTAAAAGTAGTTAATGGATTCTCAAATAGAAACCATACTCCCATTATAATATTTCCCCCTAAGGACCAGATGCTTTATCAATACCGTCAGTACCATAAATTGTCTGTTTCCTTAGGGACCAAGGGTTGAAATCTCTGCCAAGAATCTGAAAGTGATGGACCAAATGCCACAGTGTGCACCTCGGTAAGTAATTATGTGTTATGCCTTTTATCTGAGTGCTGCTTTTATGTTTCTGCAACAATTGTGGAGCTCCTGTTAGAACCAAAGATCTCCTTAGTAGCAATAGTGGAAAAAATAAAAAATTCCTGTCTTCTTTCTCACTGTACTAAACTAAGCACGCTCTAGATTCATCAGCTTTGCTGCTTACAGTTTGCAGATCATTAACTTCAAAAGTTTCTGCATTTTCTGAATAAATGTGACTGATAAGATTGAAGGCTCTTTTTTGGACTGTTTGCAGTGAGTTGGCAAAGCTGGTGACTGAGAGCCATCTGTACAATGCTTAGAAAGAAAATTCCTGAATGGCAAATCTGGCTGCAGATATGCAGAGATAATTCACAGGGTGATACTACTTTGTGCTGAGAAGAGTGTGACTGTTTAGTTGTGGCAGAGCGGGTTTAAGAGCAACACTTCAAGGCAGAGCCACCATACAGTCATGCAGCTCCAAGAAAAATCAGTTGCCCAGGGTTATACATTTTTCTCTAGAAGACAACTTTGAAAAGCACTGTATGTTTGTGACTCCTACTGCATCTAACAGGAGCTAGAGATGTTCATCATCTCTCTCTACAGGATAAGAATACCTTTATTTTCAAGAAAAGTATCTCATTCTGGTCAATTTTGCCCAATGTTTTATGTCAGAAGGAAGAGAATATCCTTAAATAAACTGTAACACAGCATTTTCCCACCATGGTAGTAACAAAGCGTCACGATATCTTCATCAATACACACAGAATCAGTCTGCACAAGTATCAGAGAAACCTCTGATTCTACTCTTGTTAATGGCACTTGTCTGACTGAGTGGATTTGCTGGTGCTGGAGTCCTCCAAAGAACGTACTAGTCCAGTGCCAAGAAGACTTCCTTAGAACACTGACATCTTACTCATGCAGTAAGACTTCAGAATTACTTGACACAAGCCCCATGTATTGTGTTCTTTTTCTCCGATCTGCTCCTCAAAAAAATTATAGGAAATCATTTTCAACTCCAGTGACTGTGATGATGCTCACTGTAACAGCCTGGCCTGGGTTTATTTTTCTCAAAGATCTTAAAAAGAACAATATTTCACATATAGAACCTTATCCTTCTGCTGGACTGTAATTGCTAGTTCAAAAAAGAATAGAATAATAGTCTGTGTTGGCTCTTGTACTGTGTCCCCGGTGTCATTTGTCAGCATTTTAGCAGCATGGTTATTTTGCAGCATTACCAGCCGGATGTTACTTTGGTTCCATTTTATGAGCCTGACAGCATGTATGTTCAGAAAGAAACAGCTTTACAAACAAATCATAAGATGGGCCATTTCTCTTCTTTTGTATGTGCTCTAAATCACAATGACAAATTCCAGGACTATTTACTTGGATTATTTCAGCTCAGTAAGACTCAGACATGTGTTCCTACTGGGCCCCTTCATCATAATATGAAATAAAACTGAGCAAAGGCAAAAGGATATCTGGTGAATTAAGGTTAATTCTCAGGCTTGTATTTCCTAGTGTTAAGGTTTGTCAAACCCTGCAGTAGCAATCTTGAAGGAGAAGTTATAAAAGACCTGAGTTTATTCAAATGTAAAGTAGAAAAAGCCAAGAAAAAGCTACCACAAAGAGTCACCCGTGAATGACAGTCAAGACACACTTAGGTTTAACCACTGGTCTCAATTTGCTAATCTTGTGATTCAAAAAATTTCTCTGAGAACATGATTACTAATTTTAAAGTTTGTTCAACCACATCAACAAGCAAGAGTGTTCTTTTATCTCCTTGGTATCCCAGTCTCCATGATTCTTTTGTTCCAGAAAAATGCTGAACTGGGTTTAAAACAAAAGAAATAGAGAAAGAAAGAAGAGACTGTTGAAGACATAAATTGGGCTAAAGTTAAAAGGGAGTGATGCGAAGTGTTAAATTGTATTTTAACAACAATTGTATATACTTTAGGTAATAAATCACTAGTGGCACTACTAAATATGCAATTATTAAACATAGTGGTATTCTTGATATAAGATTTCACCTAAAGCTTGCAGAATGATAAAGCAGAAGTTGCCTCTCCTATACTCTGCCAGTAACTTTGTCATCATCCTTACATTTAATACCATACTCTTCATCTGCCTTAAAGACTCTATAGGTTGTGCCAGCCACCCACAGATGGGGATTTATAAAAGTGAGAGAGGCACCGTCACAGCAGCCTGGTCAAAGCATCCTCGTAGGAGCAGCCCTGTCTGAGGACCCTCGTGAACTGATGGGGCCCATCAAGAGAAGAAGAGACATTGCTCTGGTTTAGTAGGAGCCGAACCTGCTGGACCCTGGAGCCAAGAATCTCCCAGCACAGGCCGGATTCTGGCATTGCTTTGACTTCTCCAGGAAATTCTTGAAACACCACAAAGCGAAGATGGATGTTACTGCCATTTGGTGGATGTCTGGAAAAGTGACAATTGGATTTCCAGAACAGTGCAGTTTTACTGATGACTTGTTTGTGCTGCCACCTAAAAGTTGTGGGCTTCAAGAACAGATCGGTTAAGAAAATCCAGAATGACACGTATCCCTCTCCCTGTACTACATCTGGCACCCATTTAATTGCCAGCATAATTCTGGTCAGCGTCCTTGAGCTTCATAAACACCACTTTTTCATGAACTGACCTGCACTTTTGAACAACGAATAGCACAATCTATAGTTTATTCAAATACGGACATCAAGAATTTCTTCTGGAGTCATCTTCCACTTCAGCCCAGTGAGAACCAATCTCTATGCTGCAGACTATACATTCCATAATACTTCTTAACATTACTTCATTTTACTTACTGTAGCTTTCAGGTTTTTGATTAACTCTTTTTACTAATGCCCTATGATGTACTCTGGAAATACCGGGCTATTTAAGAGGAGAGATTGGGAGTGAAGGATTTTAAAGGAAACTTTAAATACAGTCTTATAATCTGATTATTTGAACAGATGTAGTTTTTAAAACAGGTCAGAAGAACTATACTTATTTATGTGGAGTGAAATATGTGTTTTCAATCATGTTATTATATATACAAGATTTAAATAAAAATTATATTGTTTAAAATGGGACCAATATGCTGGCAATTACACAGCTACTCCCAGTTTACTGAAGAAAATCTACATTATTTAAAATCTTTCAATATTTAAGTAGTTCTTAATACAGTTATTAAGATGTATTAGGGATGCTTTTAAGTTAAAAGGAAAAAAGGAATCATGTATATAATGTACTTTATTTTCTCTTGTTTGAAAAATTATTCTCCTGTCTGTCAGTATTATCCTAAGCACAGTATTTTTTTCCAAATTACTGGCTGAAACTAATAGAAACACATCAGCAGTCTCAGGACAGAAATAACGTTCTTTCGGAGCGAGTGCCTTACTATCACGACCCATCCCTAACGGATGCCAGTTGTAGCAGGTGTCGGAAGGAGGATGCATGGGAAACTTCCCGCTCCTCTGCTTCTCCTCCTCTCAAAGAGTTTGTGGGCAGGAGACCCAGAAACGCTTTGCAGTGATGTACATTCTAGAAGATCAAGGTTTGGGGCTTTTATTTGTGAGGTCGTTTGGGTTTTAGTGGGCTTAATTTCAGTTTATTAATATGCAAGCCAACTCAAAAATTAGACTTTTTCCATTTGCTTATGAAGGTCTCAAAGTTTATCATCTACACAGCAACACAAAATGCTTTATGGCAAGTTTGGGGCTGCACATTGTTCAGAACCTTGTTACTTTTTTTCTTTTTTTTTTTTTTTTCAGTCATAGACTGAAATAATTTTGAGGAAGGAACGTGTTTTGTTTAGTCTCTTTGCTGTTTCCTCTGACCTACAGCAACCTGTTGCAGGGAACTCCACAACCCATCTGTCTCCAGCTGCCGGGCGCAGGGGTTTCTTACTGAGCAGCCATCTGTGCTGCTGCCAGATGAGCAGACCGTTATTTCAAGCACTTTCTGGTATTATTTGATTAATTGTGAAAGAGTTATTCTTGCCATTTGCTGTTTGAAGAAGAAATGGATGTTTCTTTACTGAATCCTCAACTTCAGATGTATTTAGTATTACAAGAACTGTAGGAACACCTGTAAATGAGAACACACAGAGCCTGGCTCTGCCCAGCAGAACGGCAGGAATGTGCAGAGCCTGGTGAGGGCCCGGCCCACACTTGTGCAGTCCCCGTAAGCGTTAGAGATGCCTAGAAGAGCACCCCAGGGCATTCACACCGTGCACTGTTTTACATTGAAATGTATATGTCATTCTCATTGAAAACGTGATAGAAGTTTTTATTATTAAAAGCTGGTTTCTATTATAAGGAAAGAAGGTATGATCTTATTTTTCTGTTATACCCTTTAGTTCCGTACCTCTAAGTTCCGTTGAACAGCGTAAGTTCCGATACCTGCGTGGAGCGATGAGGGAGTCAGGAGAGAAAAGTTTTTTTTGCTGCCGGCTCAAACTGGCAGTGCTGAGCTGAACTCGTCCTGTTTGTGCAGCACCAGTCACAGATGTGCTCTCACTGCCCACTGCCTATTACAGAAGAAAAGAGAAAGTAGTCTGATGCTGCAAAATTGCAAGGGTTGAATCCAGTGCTGGAAAAAAACAGTTCAAGTGGAAAATGAGAGGGCGATGCACAAGCCAACCAGCAAGAAGAGAGTAGATGAGATCTGTAGAATTTCCGTGGCTGAAAGCAAAGTGAGAATCAGGCCTTCCACAACCAAACAAGTGCAGATTCCATAGATTTGGAGCATCTGATGCACTGCAGGTGTGGAACATGTGGAAAATACAGTTGAGAAGGAGAAAATGGAAACAAGCAGCAGGGATGATGAGGTGTGTCAGCAGCTGCCTAGGGGAAAGAAGGCGACGCTGAAAAGAAAGTGGGGGCTGGTGGCACCTGCAAGTGGAGTTTCTGATGGATCAGTCTGGTGACTGAATGCACACGTTGACCACTGAAGCACAGGTACTGCCAGGCTGGAGCTATGTTGAGTGGGCAGGAACTAATTGAGAGACGGATTGGGGCACACACACAGAAAAAGAACCACCCTGGAAGACTTTGAACACCAAAGGGTGTTCAAATGGAATGAAATTTTACAGTACAAATATTAGCTCGTGTCCTTGAAGATTAAGAAAGTATTCTACTGTATTTCTTGTTAATTGAGAATAAAAGGACCTTGGTTATACAGTTTGTCACAAGATGATTCAGGCACAATTTGATAGACTCACAAAAGCTCAGCCTGCACTGGGAGACAAATTTCCAGTTGGGATGGAGAAGTGTTCAAGCTGCTGTGCGGAGGCCAAATAATTAAGTGAAATTGCAGTAGCAAGACATTAAAGAAAGATACTGAAGTGGTATCAATAAAGTGATACCAGATATACCTGCCAGATAAGACCAGGAGAGCTTGATTTATTTAGCCTAAGACGCAAGTATAGCTGATATTTTATATGAAAATAATAATGAAAAAGGCAAAGGCAGTTCAATCAAAACATAAATATAGCCACAAGGAGAAAAAGGAGTACAAGCTCAAAAAGAGAGATAACTTTTACAAAGGGACAAGACAAAGCAATGGTGCCTGGAGCTGCAGGAGAAAAAGGTGGCCCTTCCCCATCCAGCCCACTTTGGCTGCTGGAGCAGGGGCTGGCTGGAGACACTGAGACCCATCCCTGCCGTGTCCAAGTTTGTCCAGGGCATTCGCCAAGGTGTAAGGCGTAAGCTGCTTTTCACATCTGGGCCCTGGCTATCTGTCAGCATTAGACATTGTCATACCCAGTATTCATTTGCAGACTGAAATACTGGGATCTTAGATAAGAAACCATAAATTCAGACAAATATACAACTTATTTCCATTTAGAATAAAAAACATTGAGAAGAAAAATCCACCTGGACTCTAGGCAAATCCTTTTTCTTTTGTTATATTTTTTTTATCAGCAAATGGTGCCAGTTTGGGAATATTTGAACACTAATTATTTATTGGTTCTGAAGTTAATTGAAGTAACAAAACCAGTAAGGCCTAACAATCAGAATTTCCATGTAAAAATAATCTGAAACACTCCTGCTTCCACACCAGGACACACAGTAATTCATCTGTCCTAACACTTGGCATTCTCAATGTCTGACAGCTTCTAAGCTCCGGGTCATTGTTTAGTGGTAAAAGGGCAAAACCCAATCGCAATCTAACCTGCCAAAGGGCTCATAAACCAGATTATTCACAGAAGCACAGAGCATGTAGACTTATTGATAAGCTATTGATTAATCAAGTCATCCAGTACAATTTGTATCTAAAACTAGTATTTGTGTAGCGCTAGAGTGTTCAAATACGAAGTTCAAAGTCGCCAGCCAAAGAACTGTGCAGTAATTAGTTATCCTAATGGGGAGGTAAAGCCTTCAAACAGCAAAAGGTACTTTCCTTACTGTTGAGAGTGAGATTCCTGGCTTTGATCAGCACCAAGAAACCACTGCCATGCCGTTGGCATCTCATCCTCCTGTTTCTTCCTGTCCAAAAATTCTTTCTGTTTTGTGTTAAATAACATAGAAGTTTCCAGAGTTCTCTTGCACCATCACTACACCACTAAAGGAGACTTCCTCTGATACAAACTGAAAAAATTCCCAGGTCCTTAAGATGTGACTTCCCGAGCACTCAACTCCCCACACGCAGCTTCCTTTGCTGCACTGAGCACTGCACCTCTCCCTGCTGCAGTCTGGGGAGGGAACCAGGGAACTATTTTCTTACCACTGGTGTTGTGAAGAGTCAAAGGAGAGAAATTGTAAACGGCTTTGAAAACTGACAGTGCTTTACAGATATAATCTGGTTCTAATGACCTGAAAATCAGGAAACTAGATGGATAAAAAACCAAAACATCACAAATACACATAAAAATCTCTGCTTTCAATTCCCGTAAACATATTAATTGAGAGCACATGGTATAAGGAAAGACAACAGTATATTTTTGATGTACTTGCTCTGCCCCATGTCAGGATTAAGACATACTGTGCATTAATACCATCAAGGAGCCTAATTTAACATACCTGGTTTTTCATGAGGGAAACAGAATAAGCTCGTGTTTGTATGTGAAGTTTTGTCAGCCTCTGTTATCTTCAGCAGTTCCTACTCCTTGATTTGAAGAATATCAGAATTCAGAACATAAGTAAACGTTGAGTGATATTATTTTATCAAGATGGTCTTGTCAAGAGGACAGTCAATTTGGATTTCAGAGTAGCACCTTTTAGTTTGTAAAAGAATTGATAGTTCTTTTATTGTACAGTTTGGCATGAGATAATAACTGCTTCTTTAAGGTCCTACTTGTCAGGACATTCACCCTGAGCCTCAGGCTCTGCTGCAGTCACGTGTACAAGAAAGATTTGTTGGTACCTGGAGCCCAGTCAGTTGAATAGGTTATGTCTGTATATTCTGAAGCCTACACTGATTTCAGAGTTGAATTCAAGACGAATGACCTGATTACCTTAGAATAATAGGTTTGCTTTTAATAGTTAACCTTTCATAGCTGTTTCTAGATGAGCTAAGACCACAAGATGAGAATCACCGCACTAGTACAACGCCATAGAGCAAGCAAGCAACTCATTGGAGAAATCAGAGGACTTTAGAAAGGTCTCTTTTCACAAAGGGTAGGAATGGCCACAGTAGTCTGACCATGGGGGAGGCCACATTTAAAAGGATTTTAGAGGTGAACTGCTGATTGGCCATAGGCGCTCGAGTAGATTGCTATAGTGTTACTGCATTTACAGCTCATTTTGCACCTAAGATCAATTACCTCGTCTGGGCAGGGGGGCAATGCCGGAATGGCACATGCTGTATAGTGTGTTTTCACATGAAACAGAACTTTTCATGGTTTTAGGAAAATGTTCCAGAGATGATATTTTTTATAGCAGTTTATAGGACTGGCATTTTCAAATGTTTTGTAAAAAGAAAAAATGTACAGAATATGTGAGAGGGTTTTTCCAGTTAAGTTTGAGGCATTGTAGTGTACTAATAGTGTTGTATTTTTCTTCATGTTTCTGTATTTTTAACTAAGCGTGTGTATTCTTCATTAAGATAAAAGTCTTAATATAATTTGTTCAACGTTTTGTATTGTATTGTCTAATCCATGTCGTCACTTTAGCATTGCTGACCTCCGTGCGTTTGGTCCGCTCTGTGCTCTCTGTCTGTCAGCTCAACTCAAGCCCTTTCTAAAACACCACCCAAATGGTCCTGAGGATGGGTCTTCCATTGGACAGGTTCAGGAGTTTGGAAGGTTGAAAAGTATCTGAACAGGAAACTTTCTCTTGGGTAATTAAAAACCCCTTGGGGTATTGCTTTAAGCAGAACCTTCTGAATTTCAAGAAGATTCAGACGGTAAACAGAAAATTGTACTTGATGGTCAAGTCCTTTTTTGTTTTGTGGGACAAGGTACAATTAAAGGAGCTCTTTCCTGCTGTGTGCAAACTGCATTCTGTCTTTATAGGGAATTAACTAAAGAACTAGATCTCTTGAGCCAGGAAAATGCATTTGATTCCCCCAACTGTGCCTGCAAAATTCCCCTTGACCCTGACACTGCAGCAGGTTCCTGAGTTTTCCCTCAGAGTATTAAATTCAGCTTTATTTGAAATACTTATAAAAAAATGATCAAAATTGGTTACAACTTTTACTATTTCCACGGTATATGTGGTGCATCAAGCGCACGGCAATCCAGCAGGCAGAACAAGGATGTTCTGGACAGCCAGCCAGATTTCCCTGATCA
The DNA here is from genome assembly GCA_013398155.1 of Pedionomus torquatus. Taxonomy (NCBI): domain Eukaryota; kingdom Metazoa; phylum Chordata; class Aves; order Charadriiformes; family Pedionomidae; genus Pedionomus; species Pedionomus torquatus. Next base: position 394,169 of record VZRU01021053.1, on the reverse strand, counting down.
CCTTACTCACAAAAGCTTCTGTCTTGACCCTCTTAGGGTGTCAGCACTCCCAGACCCACCTCTTTACAACGGGAATGCTCTATTTTCTTCTCTTCCCAGGGGCTGACATTTGGGGACAATTCCCATTCACTGAAAGCATCAACTGAAGAGATTAAACCTGCACACCTGAAAGCATTCACTAGGTTTCCAAGAAAGAAAAGAGCAACGTGAGAGTTAAAGCCCTTCATGCCCAACCCTGATCAAGATACTGCAATTGGGGTTTCATTCTTTTTGTAACAACAGAGAAAAACCCATCAAAGGAGAGAGTCAAGAACAGTTTTGTTTGTGGCTTTCTGTGTGGTGAAAAATTAACTTCTGTTTTGTCCCATCATTGCATGTTTAGATATGTTAGGCTTTGGTTCTTAGCCAAAATCACCCTGTCACATCCCTAAGTCCTCCAAGTCTAGTACCCTGAACGTTATTACAAGGTGAGGACAAGCCTCTGGTTTTTAACTGTAGTTTAATTTCCACTTCACTTGCAAGGAATTTAAAGCGGTGCCACTGGTTCAGCAGCTCCTGAGCAAGGGACCTGTTTCAGCCTTAAAAGAGTTGAGTCTATGACACCAGGACAGAAACCAAAGAGAAATAAACTAAGCCAACATGCCACAGACAGCAGCAGCTCCAAGCAATATTTTGTGCTGGAGAAAATGACAGAAATAAGCAAATGAGGCAATTGGTGCTTGTCTCCCCTCTCTCACTGAGCTATGCAGAGCTGTGTGGTCACACCTTGGGTTTTAGGAGATACTACGTTGTTCCAGAGGCTACTTTCACACAGGAGAAAGAGAGAAACCAGAAAAATAAGGTAAATAGGCATAAGGAATTCAATGCAGATTGTAAAACGGACACTGGAGTCCTCTTACAGAGCGCACTCAGATCCCCAGCCTGATGCTCGGCCCACCGAGAGCCCACCATCTCCCACTTAATTTACCAGCATCAGTTTTTGTAAAGTTCCTGTCCTTTTCCCTGGTGAACATGACTGACTTTCTTTCCAGCCTGCTTTCTCCTTTCATCATAATCACCTGGGCAATCAGCCAGTCGCTAGAAAAGGAAACAACTGCTCCTTATTGGAAATCAATGGAGATGTCTGCATTTTTTTTTTTTTTTTTTCCATTTTTACTGTTCTGGAGAGGTGAGGGGCAGGGACTGGGGCCGTGTCTGGTCTCTGCCTTAGAGTCTTAACGGCACATTCAACAGCCTGGGCTCATAAGCTGTCTGGAGCAAAGAACAAATAGCACCAGGAAAATCTTCAAAATGAGAACTTGTACTGGTACACCCAGTACGAACCCTGGCCGTGGCTTACACAGGAGTGATGGGAAGTAAAATTCTGCTGCCTTAGATCACCAGGGCAAATGAGCAAGTGACCCTTGTTCAGAGCAATAGGAACTATTTTTAGAAGGTCTGGGACAACTCTTTTTCTTTGCACAGCTACCAATAAGTGCAGCTCACCCAGGGGCTTACTGCTGCTGCGGGTGCCAAGGGGCGATGCTGCAGACCTGCCCACAAGCCCCGTGTGCCGCCTGCTCCCAGCCCACCAGCTGCTGCCACCCCCTGCGGGCAGTCAGCTGCAGCCCAGCTGCACCAGCACCGGGGCACCCCAGGGACCGCCTGCTTCCCGGCCGGCCCTGCAGGGACACCTGGACTTTACATCTGCCAGCACAGGGGCTGCCACCTCCCGCAGGCACCAGAATACAGGAGGAAATTCTGGCAGGAAGACACTTGTCCTTTTGGCCCAGTCTCCACCTGGTGCAGTTTTCTGCTACAGCTGAAATATGGCCTTAACCTTCAGTGTCCTTTTCAATCTTTTATTGTTTTGTTTTGTTTTGTTTTGTTTTGTTTTTTTTTTTTGTTTGTTTTTTTTTTTGTTTTTTTTTTGTTTTTTTTTTTTTTTTGGTTTTTTTTTTTGTGTTTGNTTGTCCTGTGCTCATTAAAAGGCTGGGAGCACTCTTCAGTGATCAACCCTTTTCATCTTACAGATAGCTTTTTATTAAAATAAATGTGGATGTTGTTCTGTTTTACACTGACAATTTACCTAATACATCATTATTTCCTCCTGTTAAGCAGCAAATTACAGTTACTCCAGGCTTATCCAGTGGTGTCTACACAGCTTCAGTGAAATCCCTTCCCCTCCCCATTTCAGGTCATTACATTTATGCCAAGAAAGGTGATGTTTGGACAAAGTGTTTGCTGCGTGGAACATCTCCATGTCTATTTTCAGCTGTGGTCTCTTTATCCTGGGTCTACCAAATGGCTGACAGCATTTTGAGCCGGTACAAAATAATACCTTCTCCATGGAGCAAAAAACCCCCACAGATTACCTTCTTGCAGCTTTCCCTTCATAATTGAGATGATTTGTTGTCAAAACTGTAGTTCTGTTGATTTTTCAGTTGCTCCACAGTTGCAGAAGCTGTGTCTGGATCTGGCAGTGATTAAGATGGATTCTCTGAGGAGAAAAAAGAAGAGAAGGGTGAGAAAAACTGAGCTGCTGAATGAGCTGCAGGAACAAGGGATAAAACCCAGGGCTAATACTAGCCAGTGTGTTACATGATGGGTATAACAGCCCCTTTGGAGCTTAAGATCTACTATTAGAAAAATTACTGATATATTCATGTAATTTTTCTTAGTATCTCCTGTAGGCCCACTTGGCCATTGGGTTAAAGCAGTCCTTTCCCAGAGGAATTTACAGTCCAAGAGTCTGTCAAGTTTCTGGGGGGTGGTGGTGTCCTCCCCAGTTCCTAAGCGGGCACCTAGTGCAGGTAAGGGAGATGAAAACACCCACCAGGCCCAGCGCTGCAGCTGTAAGGCTGGGCATTCCAGGGCCGAATCCTGGACAAATTGCTCAGATTCCCTGTCCATTTCCAGCTTGACTGCAAAGAAAGCCACAGCCCTCCTGATTCTTATGCTTCTAAACTGACCTAAACTCTTGCCTCGCCTGTTCCAGTTTGTCTCAATAAAGGTGTTTGTTGGCTTCAGGACACTTTTCTTCAATTTACTCTCCTCTTGCCAGTAATTAAAGGTAGTTAGCAGCTCCCTGGCTAGTGTGAGTAGCAGAGTTACAACTAATTTTCCAGTCAACCTAGAGAAGCCGAACTGCAGCTCAATAGTGCTGCTTCTTCTCAGACGTCAAAACCCCCTCGGAGCTCTTTAGCAATCCCTGCTGATAGTCAGGAGTCACCGTCGGAAAAATACTTCGCCGTGCCAAAATAATGACTCATTTTGTAAAATGTCAATTAATGCCCTGCAGAGATTGCAAAAAAAAAATAGGTCTGGTTTTAGTGAATTAGGATTAAAATTAGTAATTAATGTTTGAATCAAGTGATTATTTTCTTGATCCTGCTTAAAATTAAATTTGGGTATAAGCACTTTGAAGGCAATGAGCAAGGAATCATTATTATTTAATCAGCTTTAAATTACTTACATAATTACTTACATGAGTGACGTATTTTCATCTTGAGATAATTAAAAATAATTAGTATGGCTTCACCAGAGTTTTAATGTGCAAAAATCAAATTTGTATTATTAGCGGTGCTTGAATACTTGGGGTTTTGATGGAATTTATCTGCAAATTTCTGCACAAAAGCTAATGAAGCTGTCACACGAACGCATCGCTTGGAAAGAGTGATTTGGAAGGGCTACATCATTTATCTCTGATCCCACATGAACTCAGCTCTGTTTTATTTTTCAGGGGTTTTATTAAACTTTTCTGAAATTATAAGCGATTTTATAGCCAGCACAGCACATAATTTGTCTTGCTACACGAAATAACAAACCTTGGACCTTATTTCTTGCTTTTTTTGCATAAATCACAGGTAGTTTCCATAAATTCAGTGGAAGCACAATGCTATAGAGCGTATATAACTGAAATCCAGAAACTGAGAAATTTGAGTATATAATGTAAATCCAACAAAAGCTTTCAACTTTTTAATCAGCGTGGCCCAAACATTCTCCTAATCCTTGCCCATCTATATACTATTTCACAAATTACTGTTTTACTAACAGCATTATCATCAGTTCAACTGTCTAAAATACTTTGCTTAAATAGGAAGGCAAGACTAGAAAAATAGTTGAAATATTTTTACGTTTTAAAGCAATCTAACTTTAAAAGACAATTTAATTGCCTTTTAAAGCAGTTTAACAGATGGAGATAAAAAGGAAGAGGCAGTATAATGTCATTAGCCAGAAGTGCTTTATAGACCACATTTATTAACACTTCTCATTAGAGAATTACACCAGGGTTTTGTGATGCAGTCTAGACCGTGGCCGTGGTTCACTTATTTTTATAAAGAGGAGATAATGACAAAGTTCAGAACAGAGGTTTGCCAAAAGTTGGGGGTTTCACACCTACTTCTTACAACAACCAATTCTCATTTACCAACACACTGCTCTAGCTTTAGCCGTTAGTGAGTGTCTTGGGTGGATGTTTTGCCACCAGCTAGTCAAGACAGGGCTGTATTTATTGCTGATTTTATATTTCACCTTCTGCTGTGCATCCCCTTGCTCACACTGCTCTCACCAAAGCTGCTGCTGCTATGCCTGCCTTTGATATTTTGCTACAGTGGAATAAACATATTCCCTCCTTGTTCCCTAAGAATATTATCTCTTTTACCAGACCTCGGAGGGCCTCCCAGCTCCTAGCCTGAGTGATGCCAGCCCTGAGTTGAGCTCAAGCACTCGCTGTATCTGCTTCTCCTCTGTCGGCAGTTTCTGACCAGCTTGCAATAACACTGAAATGCATTTAGGTCCAAACCATCCCTATGAAGTAGGAAGCACTATTTCCCCACTGCACAGATGGGAAATGGGAACAACACCTCAGAGGTTTAATTCGAACTGGAAGACTGCATTAAAGTTGTGGGAAGACAAGACACAAATAGCAGCATTCACACAAGATGGGTGTGATCAGCACTGCGTGGCTCAGAGCTGTCTTGGGGTCTCCCAGGACTTGTTCACCAATAAGCTGAAAAAAAGGGGTAAACGCTCTTACCAAAAAGTTTTAAATTATAAAATGCTGTTTAGAATAACAAAATCCAAAGGCAATCGAAATGAGGCACAGAAGAATGTGGCTGAAGTGATTAAATGGCAACTAAAATTCAGTATCAGTAAATGTGGAGTATTGGTCACATGAAATAAATAATTAGTGACTAGATGTACAAAGTCAGGTTTTAAATTTGATATCCAAGCTTTGGAAAATCTTTCTGAGATTTGCAGATTGCCTGCAAACATTAGTTCAGAGTTCGGTGGCAATCCTAAAGAGACTAGAATAATAGATTTATTAGGAAAAGAAATCATAGCAGAAAACCTCATTAATTCCACGATGGCCCCCGAGTCTTAAACCCTGCAAGAATTATTCTTATAATTTAGGCCTCCAAATGCTTTTTGAAAGACCTTGAGCCTCTGCATGCAAGCAATATGCCCAGTGTGATATAAGGAGATTCTTGTGCAGCATAGAAATAACCCCATTTCCCAGGAACCGAGCCTTCCTCTGACCACTCAACCACCCTCTAAGTGCAGCGACTGTTCCTCCTGCCCTTCCTCTCTGCATATACTCCAGAAAGTTTCTCGTTGAGAAGCTCTGGGTTTGTCCGTCCCTTGAGTGAGTTTCTTTTAGTTTGGGATTTTTCCCTATAAAAAATGTCAGAATTTAGAATCCCCCTGAACTTGATAGTCCAGACCAAACTCTGATGAGTCTGGTCTCAAAGTGATGATAAAAAGCCACAGGAAACCACATATTTTTAGCTTCATTTCTCATTACTAGATAAGTTTTATTCATGAATAACCATAAAATTGTAAAACGCATTAAATCTCATGGAAATAACTGTATTTAGCAGCAGTAAGAAAGAACCCTGCTGATTTCAACAACCTTTTTTTCTGACTTAAAAGCAGGCAGGGGAAAAGACTTTCTGACAAGTAGCCACGACTTGCAAAACCACAGTTGCACTTAAGTATGTCTTTTGTTTTGATAAAGGTTCCAGGAAACTTCCCAATTTCCAATTAGTAGTGGAATGAAAGCTACAATTTCAGCATTCCTCTGCATTAGCAATCAACAGCAGCTACAGAGGCTGTGCAGTTACTGGCTGGTAAACAGCCTTACCCTTCTGCATATGGAGAAGTGAAACACAGAGCAGGTAAGTTACCGTGTCCAGACAGCAAGGGGATCAAGATCAATCTCTTCCTCAGTCTGAAACTTCTGCTGGGTCAAGCCAGTTTATGGCTTCCAGAAAGCTGCTGGTGACCAGCATCCAGTCCATGCAGGCTTTTTCTCCTCCCCAAATAGGCAAATACTAGCTCACTAGTAAAATTGTGTAAGTTTTGATCACAGCTGAAAATATACTTCTGGATTTATGTTCAAGGAACATCATAAAAGGACACATGCGTTCTTCCAAATTAATGCCATATGAGATGTGAAGCCGAAATTTGCATCGTCAGATTTTGAAAAATGGCAGGGGGTATGGAATTAAAACTAAAAAAAACCTTTTAAACAAAGAAATGTCCAGTATCTCTTTACAGTTATGCTGTCTATATCTAAAGCTGAAAGAAGAATACGTTAAGAATACCAGGTTATGTTTCCAGTGCTGCCTGGAGTAGCTGGGCCCCCTAAAGAAAGAAAAGTAAATACTCTGTTAGCTCCACCAGGATAAATTGGCCGGTCTTGTCAGTTGGACATCTCAAAAGAATGATCCATCCAGCTACACACACACATAAACTAAGGAGCAGTCCAAAATGGCTACATACAGAACTCAGCTTTTCTGTGTAGAAAGATTCAACAGACCCTGTAATGAGAAAGCAGGTAAGTTACTTGTCACTGCCTTAAACCAGTCCTCCCAGTGACATTCTTTACTACAGCTGAATGACACTCAAACAGATGTGAAATTGTTTCTTACCTCTGAAAGCCAGAGGAAATGAAGGGAATCTCTCCCAGTCTCTTTCTCTCCAAATGAATTTTCCCACTTATTAACGTGTGTAAGCAGCAAATATGCCAGCAATCACAGGAAATTGTTTTCAGAAAGCAATTTTTGATCGATGCAACTGAATGATCACTATTAAGGGTGATTATTAAAATGGAATTTCACTGTTTGTATCTTTTTGCCCATTATATCATTCACATGATTTGCTGCATAATATCACTCCAGTATTAGTACCTTTTTTCTCCCTTACTCATCTGCAGATGGACCCAAAGCTGATGGACTGCTACAGAGACTCCCCATAACTACCTTCAAACACATTCAGCCTCACTAGTTTTAGACAGACCAGCCCATAAAAATCTTCAAACATACTGAGAGGTTCCATGTGTGTCCCAAACCAATATATGTGGCAAAATGCAATCTGTGTAAGACTGCAAAATCCCTCAAAGTAGATTTAAAAGACAGCACAAACCTCTGCTCCCACTCCTTTCGCATTATTGCACCAGCACGACTTGACTGTATTCAGAGCAGTATCACCAGTAATGGCAGTTGATGCGAGTAGGTTCTGGAACGTAATGTATTTTCCATATACTCCAATTACATTAAAGTGGCAGAGGTTTGGGATTGTCAAACTACTCAGTTATTGATTGGCTTTTAGATAGAGAGTACTTGTTTCCAGTTTCTCACTTTAACCCTGTGCTCCATTAAACTCACCACAGTTAGCACTCAGAATAAATTGCATTTTGGAAGATTAACTAAGTCAGATGGTGAGACTAAGTGCACGATCTATTCTCTCTCTTACCAATCACTTACAGTTCATCAGCTCTTGCAATAAAAAAATGAGAAAGGTGAAAGTCTCACAAAGAGCATGGTTGAAAGGGGATCTTATGTTTTAATCACCTGATTTTTTTCCCTTTTCCACTAAACAGTGAAGAGCATGGGACTGCCAAAGGGAAGACTGAGCCATTCGTTCATTTCCTGATTGGAAATACCGTAAGAGATGATTGCTTCACAAAACCACGTCAGGATGCATTTTTTTTCCCATTTAAGCCAGCTTCCTCACAAGAAGAATGATTGTTTGGTATCAAAATTAAAGCCACCACTAAAGGACCAATAGCTAATCCTATGGATGAATCCCATCACCAGTATCTAAAAAGCTCTTGGCTATTCTTTTTAAAAAGTGTCTCCACTGGCAGCAGTGGAAGCACAGTCAGTATAAGGGGAAGAAGAATTTGGTTCCTCCTTTGTACAGCTGTTTCAGTCCTGCAGTAAGTCCTACAGTATGATTTAATGTGGGATGCTGTAGAACAAAGATGAAAATATGCCAGACTGCAAAATAACAATCTTTTTTTTTTCTATTTATAGTTTCCTCACAATCTTCTATCTTATATGGAAGAGATTTTTAATAAATAACTGTCTTTGCAGAACCACAAAACATCATCACTTTATACACAGGACAGTGAGAAGAGATAGGTTGGCATCAACCCATGTAATTGCCACCTCCTGCTCCACTGAACTCCTTGGCTTAATCTTTCCTTAGACAGAACTTCTACAGGAACCAACAGATTTCTGTTCATTTAACTTGGCTCCCTGAAAATCTTTTCTTTTGCTTCTAGATGCTGTTTGGCAAAGCAGCTAATGTATGCTTAAATGTAAGGTCAAATGGGTTGGTTGCTTAAGTGCAAGGGTACACAATGTACACGGAGAGCAACTGCTGCAGCCAAAAAGCAGGGGTCCAGCTGCGCCGTTCTTGCCCCATCCTGGGCTGGTTTTGGCACTCGCCTGCCTGTTCTGTGAGCTGATACAATTCTCTAGCTCAGCAGAAAGCTATTCATCCTTTCGCTGGTGTGTTTCCTGCTCAGTTAGGAAGCTGAATCAGCTCACAGCAAGGTTCAATGATTCAGTACAAGGTGACAGGGGAGCTAGGAGCGAGGAGCAGAGGAAGGGGGTGTCCTCCTTTCAGCAGAAACGAGCTGTTGTGCTGCCTCCATCATCTCTAATGATTCTATGTTGGGGAAGAGCAGATTTAGATTGGATATTAGAAACAAGTTCTTTACTCTGAGGGTGGTGGAACACTGGACCAGGTTGCCCAGGGAGGTGGTTGAGGCCCCTTCCCTGGAGATATTCAAGGTGAGGCTGGATGAGGCCCTGGGCAACCTGGGCTGGTTGGGGGTGTCCCTGTGACTGCGGGGAGGTTGGACTAGATGACATTTGGAGGTCCCTCCCGGCCTGGACAATTCTATGATTCTATGCTCTGTAACTTATCTCTGAGATACTTCAGGAAATTCTGGAACTCTGGACACAGGCGTAGCTAATAACACATCTTCCTCATAGCCAGTTGAGGGGTGCTCTGTATTCGCTATGAAGAAGGCTGCTGGCAGCTGAGGCTGTTGCCATTGCCAGGGGGGTGGCACCGCCTCCCTGCTGCAGCGCTGGGCCCTGCATCCGAACCAACCACTCATGCCAGCACTTCTCATCTGCTTCAGTGCCAAGCTGGAGGGCTCGCTTCATCCCGCCCTTGAATGCACTCGGGTTGACTTTGTGATAAAACACACAAGGAGCAGATGGCTCACCTTCCCCCCCACCTGCCCTCTGCTCGCGCCTCCACCAAAGGCACAGTGAAAACTGTGTGGTAACACCCATCGTCTTTTGCACCGTGGTTGTGGCCTTCAGATGTACATCTCAGCATGGGGAGGGAAAGCTGAAGGGAGATGAGGGGGGTCAGCCGGGTGAAGGACCCTGTGATGAGATTATCATGATAACCATTTCTTTTTCACTAGAAAGGAACACTATGGAGCTTCCTATTTGGATGGCCCTGTACTGTTTAGAGATTTAGGAAAGTATAATCTTGAAAGGAAACCTGAAAGATGAAAACTGCCAGGATGAAAACTGCTGCTGCCTTCACTGGTTTCGCTGGCCAGCAGAAAAAAGCATGTGCTGTGGAATGGAACAGGAAAACAAGTGCAATCCTCTTCCACTGATTCACAGCTCAGCAAGGTTGGCAAGTGTTTGTTTGAAGTGAGTTTAAAGATCGACTACCGGGTTAGAAGTGAACTCTTTTGCAATTTCTATCATTGATGAGCTCCAGAGAGAATTCCTTTGTTAGCGGCACCACATCGGATCAGAACACATCTTCAGATGCTGCCAGTAAACCAGAGAGCAGCAAGAGGATTTCACAGGAATAATCTCGTGAGTCTCTGAAATGAGTGCCTTGCTGGGCTGCCGAATGTGGGCAAAATCCATGATTAAATCTGCTACCATTCCTGTTTTGCTGTCTGCTGTTATCAGGCTTTAATATCAAAGAGATCAAAATCTTAATCTTCATTCATCTTGTATGCCTATTGAAGAAAATAAAAAACAAAAACAAAACAAAAAAAAACCCAAAAACCCAAACCAAACAAAAACCCCATAACCCACAAACTTACTGGGGTCAGGTTTGATTTCTTCTAAATTACTTTCTGATGATAGGTTTTTTTAGTTCTCTCTTCTGCTGCATTCATTTTTTTCCTGCACTATGCAACATTTGGCTCATACATACGATACAAACATGCATCTTCAGGGCATAACAAAATGCTCTGACACCATTCATTTCCTAGAGACAGTTGATGGGATGAGCAGAGGCCTACTGAGTGTGAGAAAGGACGCCATAAATTACTCTCTGCTCTTTAGGAAATAAGAACATGAAAAACATTAAACACAAAGTCCTTTATCCTGGAAGCCCCTCAGACTACACAGTGGGGAGGAAAAGGCCATTGCGCTTCATCGTAGATTTGGACGGAAACTATGAAAAAACAAAAATAAGATTAAACGTTGCTTCTAGTCTTGTTGTTGAGGAGAAGAAGTGTCAGCTTCTGGCCAAACTTTTTCTTGCATGCAGAGTCCACAGAGAGGTGTGGAACTGGACAACAGAAAGGATGTGAACGAGCACGATGAATCTGAATGTTAAGTCAAATGCTGTCCACGGTCACAGGCCTCAGCGCTCTTTATTTAAGGATCCTTTTCTTGTAAAACACAAACCAAACTCTCAAAATGCTCTAATGGTGCTTCCCAGATTTGCCTCCTTCGTTTTTTTTTTTTTTTTTTTCCCAGGCACCACAGTACACAATGCCAGCATTTAGAAGATCAACCTTTATATCTTATTAGCTGGCAGATTCACTCTGAAGGTGTATTTATGTGTTTTAGTTACTTTTGCCTGGGAGCTCAGAGGTCACAATGAAGGGAAAGTATTGGAAGATAAAAATTAGGAGACGATAATTCCAAACTGGATAAATAAATATTTAAACTGGCTTACATAACAGACGGAATTTTCTGATGAAGAAAGATCACAGAAGATGTAATCAGATTAGATTCTTAGGGGACATATAAATGCCCTACAAAAGTTATTTTTCCCAATAAATCAAAGGCAATCGTTTTGTCCCCTTTCACATGCAGTCACGGGAACATTATTTAAACAGTAAAGATAACATAAGGCATTTGCTGGCAAAATACGACCAGTTGAGAGGAACCGATGACCTTCAGCTGTGTCTTTAGCCATTCACCCCAACTGATATTTAAGCTCTTGAATGGCCTGTGCTGAAATGGTCACTTCAGGAAGCAAAAATAGAAGTACAGGCACAGCTTACGTTGATCTGTAGCACAAAGGGGTATCGTTGATCTGTAAGGGGTACTGCTGAAGAAGTCCAAGATGTTGTCTAATGAGAGAATGCTTAAAGTGCCTTTTTTTATAGCATGGATAATTGACTTTTCTCCACTCACGTAGACCAATGACAGAACCACGTACAAATCTCTGCCTACTCAGGACCCATCAGACCAGGCTACCGAGCCACAATGAGTTAAATGTTCCCTTTCTCTCCGAATGGTCAGATAAAGAATTGCTATAATCCCCATACCAGAACGGGCGGCACGGAACCCTCGGGCGTTCCCTTTCGAAATCCCTGTCTCCGGTGGGGTGAGGTACAGCCCGCCGGCTGGAGGGGCTGGACCACTCTCTGGCGCTTCACCAGGAGATGGCGGTAATTCCCTTCGCATAAATAAAGCTCAACAAGATACTCAGAAACGCAAAAGCATTTAGAGGAGGGGGCAAGAAATTCAGAAAACAGCCTGCTAGAGCTAAGTGAATAAAATCCCACTGCAGATAACAGAAGGAATATAGCTAAGCTCTTCTTCTTGTTTCTGTGACTACCGTCACTATTTCTTTGGTGCCTGAAAGACAAATTCTTGGAAAGACAGGCAGCTCCCAGAGCTTTCAGTGAGGGACTGCGGGGAGGACTAATCACATCTGCATATTGCAGAAAGAACAATACATTTCTAGCTGGCATTCAGCAGCTGTACGTTAATGTTATTTGTGAAAATATGCTCGAAAGCTTGTACATTAGAAAGAACTTGCATGTGGAGGAGAGACCGCTTTTCCCCCGGCACCTCCACTGTGAAATACACAATATTCTTGTACCGGTGCTGTGGCTCTAAGCACACAGCTTAGTAGCTCTCCTCCCTTCTACCGTCCCTTTGCTTGTGTCCCTCTTTCTCCCTTGCAACTTTCTCGCTAGACCACATCAATTCTTATGCTATCCTCAGAGCACACCCTGCCCATGTCCTGTAAATCCTCTTCTGCCTCAGCCTCAGCCAAGCCCTCTTCCCCTACTTGCATCACTCCTGGCCTCGCCTTCTGAAAGAAGCACTAGAAATTGTATGCCTGTGCCTGAAACTCTTACTCTCGAGGCTGCAAAATGCATATGCACAAAAAATTATTTTGAAACAGTTTATTTCACTCATTTTGCTCCAGTTCTATAAATATTCTACAGAGGTAATATCCAGGAAGGACTGCTGGAAGGTATAGCGACTATCAAAAGGTATTAATGATAACCATGTTTCAAAATCCTATTTAATCTGGAAATACAAGAGTTATAAATTTATTAAATTACCATGACAGATCCATGTGTGGTATAATTGATGCTGCCCTATTAATCTCAATCCAAAAGACATATGCTGATTTTTACCAACTGAGAATCTGGCAGAATGAGTGGAGGAATGTAACATTCACCTTTGACCATCTAAAAGAGTTAACATTTCAAAAGAAGTGATGGCAAACAGCTCACAGAACCTCCCACAAGAGACATTTTTACATCAAATATTCATTCTATCATTACAAATATACAGCAACAGTTGGTCAACAATGGCATGTCAATGTAAGAAAAGGCAAGGGTCTTTCTGTAAATTATTATGTGGATTTTAAAACACTTCTACAGGACAGATTACCTAAGTAAGGAGTGTTGCAACAGGACCTTCTCTGCATCTTTGTCACTTTACTTTCTATAGGTAGGCGTGAGGAGTTCTGTGGTCCATCTGAGCCATAACTCTGCTGCCATCTGCATCTCATAGAAAAAGTATTTATCCCTGCCTTGTAAGTATAACCGCCTTCCGCTACCTGGACAGAACAATTCCTCATGCTGTCTTTTTGCAGGCATTAGCTACTTCCATATCACCCAATCCTCCATCGCCCAGACATATAAATTCCAGTCCCTTCAAGGTTATAGTGTCCTCCAGGCTTGCAGTGAAGCACTGCAGATAGTACAGCCTAAGTTCAATAGCTTTATGCTGCATCACACTATGTCAAGAAAGGATTAAAAAGTCACATTAGCACAGTCTGGAGCATTGCAGAGTAAATTCACATCGCCCAGAGGGTGGAGGACAGGTACTGCCTTTCTAGCAATAAATCCTGCGCATCTACAAAAGCCAGTCCAGTTTTAGCCAGCTGTGGATGCAACCAGACTCCACTTAGGATCTCTCTAAGTGGCAGTGAAGTTCTTTGTGAAGAACACCATCTGGAGAGACTGACAATGCCTCCAAATGAGTTAAGCAATAAATGGTACTGAAAAGGGTTTTGAGGAACTAACTTTTGAATTATTCCATTGGCTTCAAAAAGATTGCACTTGCATTTGGGTAGCTATTGCAATCTGTCACCAAGGGGAGAGGGAACTTCTATTTTAGCCATAACATATAAATTAAATGCAGCCTTTAGTCTCTTAATGAATTGAAAAAAACCTGCTGACTCTGGGTACCTCAATGTGTGTCACTTGGATGGAAGCACATTGCCAAAATACGAAATACTATGACTAGCAGGTAAAATGAAAAGGTCCAAAAAGCCATTGTCCATTGCTCTTTTACTCCAAATTATTCTGCATATTTATGGGATATGTTACTGATCATAAGCCTGAGAAATTGTATTTTTATTGGATGTGTGTGATTAACTGGAGCAACGTGCCACAGTGACAGCATATCCTGTTTATTTAATCTCAATCTAATATTTGATCATGAGAAGGAACTACTCCTTCACAGTGTCTTATCTAGACTACCTCTTGAGATTTTTCCATTAAAAACACCAAGTTCTTTCCTTTTGTCTAATCTAAACAAACTTTGATTTAAATTGTGCTCCAGGACTGTAATTTTCCAATATTATTAATCTATTCCCTAATTAACAAGCATAATTCTCCTTTTTCATTTGTCCTTTACAAATCCTAAGCCTTTACAATTTTGGCCAGATACTTGCTGTCTACATCCTTGACCCTAGTTAGAAATCATATTTACAGCAACTATATCTTCTTAAAAGTTTAACAGAAAGAAAACCAAATGCCATTAGAGTCAGCAATTCCATTTCAAACCCAGGTCAGGACAGACAGCCTCGAACCCTACTTGGTACGTCACGCAATAAAATGCTATCCACTTAACTCAACTGAAAGTTACAGCTCCCAGAGTACAACGGAACATGGAGTTCCCACATCTGGACATCAGAATCATGGTCACACTCAGCATCAATTTCCTTCCACCCTAACCTTCAGCTAACATCACTCCAACCCGAGTGCTGGCATCAGCAGATGTGTCCCTTCATTTAACCATTGTAAATTTTTTCCAAACGGCCTCTAATCTTGCTGATTGTCAAGCCGCAGGATAAAAAAAAAAAATAAAAATCTGTCAATAAACGTAAGTTCAGCTTCCTAAGACCCTCTGTAATTCTCATTCCAGTCAATGTCAAGAGTAATTGCTATTTCATATGATCAATGTCCTAGCCCAAGTACATTCCTCCATCTGCATAAATATGTCCTGATCTGTCTTTTCACCCAGCCCTGGGAGATCAGTAATTGTTTTCTATTATAATTGTTTTACCATTTCAGTCTTTAGCTTCAAGTTCAAGGTGTTTCTGAATTGCAATCCATGTGAATGTTATTCTGTTCTCAGCATCATGTCCTTCCTCATTTATACTGTCATATCTCCTCCTTTTTCAGTGAGGATTGCCTGTCCTTAAAATCTGTAGCTGGGTAATGTAATATTACAGCCCATTTCCTGAACTGGCCACATTTCAGTTACTCCAATTACACCAGATTTGTCTTTAAGTAGCAGATGTCCTTGCTCTTCCAATCCTGTTTGCTTTTCTCTTCTCTGCCTCATCATGCCCTCCAGCACACTAAGTATTCACCTGCTGAACAGTGAACAGAAGCTGGTCTGCCTCGTTCAAGCATTTTCCATACCTGTCTAAATGCAAGAGGGGGTTGTTATGTAGTTATTATCTCTGTGAAGTAGAAATCTAGGATCTTGTCTCAGATAGGGATAAGGCCCAGTTTCAACATTAGGAGGTGTTCAGTAAAACCCCCTAACACAGACAAGGGAAAACAGTGTTCCCAAACAAGCTTTCTTGTATTTGTAGCCCACATCAGCTCCTAGAGAGTCAACTCTAATTTTTCCCAACTAGAGGGAGACCTGGGTATCAGTTGTAAAGGAGCATTAGCATCAGTTTCTGGTGACCATTTGCTAAAAACTAGAACAAACAACAAAGCACTTATGACAAGACAGGTCCTAAACTCAAAAATGTCCATAGAGATTTTCATTTTGTTTAAGTGTTTCTGGATTTCAAAGTCAGGTTCTGACATACAGCTTACAACATAGGTCTTGCCGTTTTTTTTCCACAGATATGTCCGCATTAGCAAGAAGACCATAATACGTCCTTCTTTCGTCCTTAGGCTGGAACAATTACAGTCCATCTGTCACTTCGCCTTTTATTCCTAAGGGGATGGGCATGTAAGTCTTACATTTGCTGGTTTAGGTCTCCAGGAACCCTGGCTGCACTAGTGCTACAACTCGAAACACCAGAGGCCTTTCCTCCTGCTCTAGGGAAATACAGCTTTACACCCAAGCTCATCACCGTTACTCATAAAAATGGCATAAGGTTTTCCTCTCACACACTAACTGCATATTTTTATTTCATTTTTATTTCACTTGAGTACATGTATTGCATATGCATTAAGCAGGCTATGCCAGAAGCATCATTCCAGAAACATATTTAACTCGACAGCCTGCTCAAGTGGAACAGCAGCGTTACTCGTTACATACTGGGCTGTAAGTCCTACCAGGGCAGACACTTCCAAAAGAAGCTTTCCTTCTCCTCTTCAGCCTACCAAGAACGAGGGATTGCTATTGCCTGCCTCAGTTCTGAGCAGCACATCCCCATGTGGATTCAAAGTGGATGTAGTCAGTCTATGACAACCCGCATAAAGGCCAATTTCAGAATATGCAAATAGGAGTAAAATTATAATTCATTGTCTGCAAGTTCCATAAACCAAAACCAAGCTGTCTGTCTACATTGGCTCTTACTAGTATAACATTCTCAACTACTATGGGTTAACCTTAACTTTCTTATCTAACTACATTCAGATTACAGAGCAGTGGCATATATGAATTTGACCTGTAATTTCTTTCACACAAAAGTATGTTTTTTTCTCAATTTTCTTGCATTTAAAAAAAATATAAATAACATTTGACATTTTAAGTGCCTACAAGTGACTTGAAAGGATGCAAAAAAGAATACATTAGAAGCATGACCAAACATTTTGTAACTGAAACATCTGAAATACCAATGGTAGGAGGTACCAACCAAAACAGCATCAGAGGGTTTTCATTGTGGCATCTCTAAGGGAACAATAAAATATCTTGAATCCCTGAGAAAGCATAACCAGGTGTGTGAACTGAATTCAAGTACAGATGAAAAAGAGTATTATTAGAAATGTTTTTTTTCTCTTCTTTTCACAAGCCTAACTAGTTTCTAGTGCTAAGTTAGCAAGGTCACAGATACTACAAATATAAAATATCTAACTCAGATTAGGTCTTAGGACTCTATAAATAGCTGTCAAATGATCCTTACAGCTCCCAGGCTAAATAACCAGCCCAATTTTACAAGTCAAAAGGTGTCAGCTCAGGGGCCCAGTCTGACATGGGCTCAGCATTCTTTTTCACTCCCCTACGTAGACTGAAGCAGAAGATTCCTTGCCTTGATAAAAGTCAGATACAAGGGATGGAAAAAAAAAATCCAAGCCTGAAATTTTCATCTTTCCGCTGTCTTATTTGCAAAGGAGGAGGAGGAGATCAGGAATGAAATTTTGTGAAACATTTTGTGGAGCAGTGTGCTGTGCCCCCGTGCATGAGGCTGGTCTCAGCTTTCCTTTCCTGGGTTTAGTCTGCCTGTCATTACAAGGTCAGCCTTGCTGCAGAGACTGGCGAATGGCAGCCCCAGTGCATTTGTACCATTACAGCATCAACAAAGTTCTCTCAGAAACAGCACCCTATTTGGAGCCAGTACAAGACCCATCTTAAACACGTAATGCTCACTCCTGTTATGTTCAATTATTCCACAGGTGCTAGGAGCCAGTTCAGAAAGACAACTGTGCTAGATCCAAACCTGCCCTGATTCCACAAGGAACGTGTCCTGCCCTCCTGGCTCACCAGCCTGCCTGGGAACAGCGGAGGTCTCTGCAGTTCCCCTGAAGCCATGAAGAGGTAATTCTGTATCACTCACATACACGGTGCACTCTCAGACTGCAGCCAAAACAAGAATTTGGATAGAAAGATTTAGCTAGAGTGCATTTATGGATTACAATGACCATTCTTAGTCCTAACTGACCAGAAAACAAATGGCAAATGTCACTTTTATCTCAGGCTCATAAATATTTTCTGTTGCTAGAAAGGGGATGTGATCTCTCTCCTTAGGATAGGTGGTTTCCTTGGTTTCCTGGCAAGAAATACATATATTTACAATACTAAGACTCTTAGTCAAGTGTATGCTGCCAAACATTCGTGTCCTAGAAATACTGCTGTTTCCGATTAGTTATTGCACCAACTACGTATAATGCCATATGGCCTTAATAACATGCCTGTCACTTTCAGAGAGTAATTACTTCAATTTTGGCAGCATTAATCTGCAATATTTGCTGTCTCTTTGGATGACATTGTAATGGTGCAATGCAAAAGTGATCAACATCTCCCAGGCTGTGAGAAAGGCAGTGTCTGAAGAGATTACAATTTAAACAAGGCAAGGGCATTTTCCTTGAAAAACAATGAATTGGTTTCATTACTGCAATTTTTAGGGACATTTGGGAAGGAAGGAAGGGACCACATTACTCATATGAAATTGTTAAAATCCTCCAAGATTAAAAATTTGAATAGAAGAAAATACTGAAAGAAGCCTGTCTGTTTCCAGATCACTCCAAAATTTAAAACATAAAACTGCAGATTTAGAAAAAATAATTTGTGATTATATTCTGGAGTCAACAAACCAGCTAAGGATACCACTGATATTTGTAGGTTGAGTACAAATTTTAAATCCTTGTCCCAATCTAATTCTGAAGGAATTCCAATTGTAATTGCTGCATAAAAGGTGCTATGGCTTTGTAACCGACTAGAGATCCTCTACAAGACTCAATGAGCTGGATGTGGTCACCCTCCAGGTATTACAAAGCTGCTTCATAAATTTGTGAAGCATTAGTTCACACGTGACTGATCATATATATCAGTGTAGTCTCAAATGACTTATGATCTGATTTGGTCTCATTACCCACGTCTTGAAGTGATGTCTGCCACTATTTTAATTGCTTGCAAGTCTGAGAAGTGGAAACAGAAGTCAGAATTTGTTAGCCTGCACAAACACCAAGTAAAATTAACATGCTGGAAGCCTGGACTTCTGTTCACTTCATCCTGCGCATAAACAGACGAATATCCTGTCAAGATCTACATATGTTCTTAGCGTTCCTACCATTAGTGTTCCTGCTGATGTGAATGGAAGTAACGTTAGCACAGAGTCTGAGCAGAAGAACATCACCGCGAGGCAAGACAACAGCTCAGAGGCAGTACGGGTCTGTACCATACCTTCCTTGTGAAATCACTTACAAGGACCTGTTGAAAACCAACAGTATCAATCATAACTTTGATATATGATCGTGCTTAAAATTATCATCCAATGGTTATACTAAAATATCTGTGTGTAAATCTTTCCCAGGCAGAAAGCAAGTCCACCTGCTGTAAAAGACCAGCGGTGCCTCATTTGCCAGTCTGTTGTCTGCAGATGCTCGGCCCTGGCCACGAGCACAGTCCCTGTGTACCTCAGCACTTGCAGAAACTGCATACACTGATAGCCTGGATGCTTACACACCCACCCACAGAGTCAATATCCATACACTTACACCCATTTAACATAGGCTATATGTTTGTAAGTGTGTGGATCTACTCCAGATTCTGCAATTTACATTTACGTCATATTTACAGATTTTACAGTTCTATATTAAATTTGGATAGATCTGTGTGATGTGTTACATCGCTGTGGTGATATAAGCAATGTATATTAGCTAAATACATAGCAATACAAATGATCCACGTTCCATTGAAAAGGGAAATTGTTAAGGCGATATCCTGTTGTCAGTCTGTCGGTTGGGCATACCTGTAGAGGAAATCTCATGCAGGCAGACAATTAATGCACTTGCACAGATTCCAAGTCATTACTTGTCATTACCAGAGCACTGGGCATTACTCAGTACAGAACAACACCTCTACATTGAAAGGCAGGGAATTGAGTGATGTGACAAAACGGTGGTGTTCCTAATGAATGAAATCACCTTGGATTTTCAAGGATTTCAGTGAAACAGGGTGGCCTCTGTCCCTACAGGATGAAAAACAGACTTGCAACAGAATTTGAAAAGAGTGATATCATAGGCTTTGTCTGATTACGGAGGAGACAGGCTTATTTCTAAGCCTGACAGCTGATTGTTATATATGTCAATTATCATTTACTATGCACAAGATCATGATCAGCCACTTTTACCTCCCACCACGCATTTCATTGTAATCAGGGAAGAGCCATTCCTTCAGCGCGTTCAACTTTTCTCAACCTGCCACTCTCATTTCTAACATTACAGATTACGTTTTGTGTATAGGACAGAATGATTAATTATTTTTGTGAAACCACACAAGCTGATAAATGAAAGAACAGAAAGTACTTCGGTATAAAAATCCCAAGTCCGGGTGGGTGTAAGCCTACAAAATAAAACAACACTGAAGATTCTAAAAGCAATTAAGATGTCACCATGGCAAGCTACAATAATAGAAGCAGGCTTTGTATTTATAGGACATACCATCACGTATAAAGCAAGGGAGTCACTTTTTGATTGTGTTTGTTATCAAATTCCTGTCAAAAACTGTATTTATTTCACTGGATGAGTCCAAACCAAAGCAGAATGCCTATGCTACGTGCACTCCTTTGCTGCTGCCTCACTGCTCTCCTCTGAGCTCTACAAAGCACCCAAGGACACTGCCCTGCTTTTCATACCCTCCGATACAGCCAGGCAGTTCCCTAACAGCATTTCTATGCCATATCATCTAATCCTGTGTAGCGATTTTAGGTGCCTTTGAGCAAGAAATCCCGCACAGCAGAAGTCACATAATCATATTAGCGCAGCTCTCCACAGGGGCTAAGCAGCCTTGTGGAGAAGGGTTTTGCCGAGCAGGGCTTCTCCAGCCAAGCTTGGCAGCTCCCCGGTGGTAATTCAGGTACTTGCTTTGTGCGGCGCAGGCACCCCTGTGTCTCCCTTTACCTAAGATCTGGATAAACCTCGGCTTCCCTTCTGCTGTCTCTTTCCCCAGACTGACTGGTTCCACAGTCTTTTATTGCAGATCAAGAAATACACTTCTGATTTATGTACACGGCTGCTGTTGAGATTACAAAATAGCATTAACTCCTTCGTTTCAGCAGGAAGAACTGCTGCATAGCCAAAATTGAAGCTGTTGTTTCCACACTTTAAACAAGCAGGGACTGTGCTTTCTTATGAGCACTTGGCAGAATTTGTGACCACCCTCAGGAGAACTTTAACGTAAAGAAAGGAAGTAAAAACTGTGCCCATTACTGTTCTAAGATCTTCCATCGCTAATGGAGCTTTTTTTTTTTTTTTTGCCCCTTAGATCACCAAAGTTTGCTCTGCTATCAGAGGCAGCGTAATTTCTGGTGATTACAGATTTATTATAAAATCATTGGTGAAATATTTGTCTGGTTTCCTGCTCATACATGCCCTAGAGTACACCATACCCTAGAAATATGCTGCTGAGATCAAGCCTGAATTATCTGTGAGAAGCACGAAAGGACAATCCAACAGAACAGAGTGATCAGTCCTCTCTATGCAATAAGCTGCAATAAGATCTTGCCTGTCAAAAATCAAGTCTTGCTCAGAGAGCCAAGGAGGAGAGGGACCTTCAAAAACAGTTCACAGGCAGGAAATGAAATGGCAGAAGGGATTTGGGGTACCTGTGGCTGGGTGCCAGAGTGACCAAGAAACATCAGTCTCAGTCTCTGCAAGCTCACTTTCCCCAACACCAAGGATTCAGGACACCTCTCAGACCCTATTCCAACAGCACAGCAGGTAACCCAGCCCCACAGTGAAAATGCATTCGAAGCGTTAAGGAGCTGCTTAGGGTTGCCTTTCCCATTCTTATGGCAGTATGTTGTACTTCTAAGCCTTATAGGAAATCTGTGAATTATATCAACTATGTAGGACTAGCATCCTTCAATGTTTATAGAACATCCTGAATGATTCCACTGAATTGCTGGGAATCTGATGTTGCTCAATTCTAAGAGGCTGCTTAAACAGTTCTACTTTTTTTTTTTT